>JBAMBP010001286.1:27950-69298 GCA_037044515.1 Phortica magna
TAAATAACGTATTGCTTTAATTGTGCAGATGCTTGTATGGGGCATTTTGAGCGGCTGAGAATAGCTGTATCATCGGCAAAGGTAGATGTTGTTAATCGCCTGTTTGTTGGGATGTCTGCTGTGTAGATGACATATAATGTTGGCCCAAGTACACTGCCTTGTGGAACTCCAGCTCCGATATTGTGGTCGTCGGACATGGTTGTATTACACCTTACTACAAATTTTCTACCGTAGAGGTATGACTTTAAAAGCTTATGTGTGTTATTGGGAAGCGATGTTTTGATTTTGTACATAAGACCTTCTAACCAAACTCTATCGAATGCTTGAGAGACATCCAGAAATATTGCTGTGCAGTATTCTCGATTTTCGAATGCGTTTCTTATTTCCGATGTTATACGATTCACTTGCTCAATGGTTCCATGTTTTTCGCGAAAGCCCAATCGATGCGATGGGATTTTGTTGGGCATGCTTAAAAATGGATTTATCCGAGTCAGCAAGCATTTTTCAAAAAGTTTGGATAAGCACGATAGTAGACTTATAGGCCTGTACGATGAGGCAATTGTGCGATCTTTTCCTGGTTTTGGTATCATTATGATGATTGACTTTTTCCATTTCTCTGGAAAGTGCCCAAGTTTTGTGATGGCATTGAAGAGGTGGGTGATAGTGCCAAAGGCACAGTAGGGGAGCTCAATAATCATTTTTGGAGTTATTAGGTCGCAGCCTGGTGATTTTTTCGGGTTTAGTTGCTTTTTAATGATGTTAATGATTTCGTTTGGGTTAAACTCGATTGGCTCATGTTCAACTTCAGAGTCATTTGTTGAAGTCGGTAGTGTAAACCCGTTTGTGGGGGGATTTGGTTGGAACACATTTTTAAGATGAGTGGCAAATGTGCTGGCTCTATCTTCATCACTGCGGGCCCAGCCGCCTACGGAATTTCTTAAAGGCATCACCGTTTCTGTCGGCATGCTAAGACTTGAATGTGCTTTCCAAAGTGTATTTTTTGTGCAGGAAGTTGATAACTTCTCTATATAGCGTCGTTGAGCATACGCTTCTTCTTGCTTCAAAGCTCTGCTGAGTTTGCGGGTGGCATCATTCAACCTTTGCTGTGAACATGGCGATCTGTGTGATTGCCATTCTCGCCGAAGGCGTCGTTATTCGAGGACGAGCTGTTCGATTTGCACATTTGTCTTTTTTTGGCTGTGTGGTGCGTATGTAGTTTGGGGTGTTGAAATGCGAGCTGCGGTGATAGAGAGTGACTCTAGTGTATTTACAAAGATTTCGATTTCAGCTTCAACGTTGATGAGAGGTTTTAGCTCGATGTGGGAACTTATATATTTTTTGTATCTAAGCTAATTGGTTGTTTGTGAAGTCAGTCTAATCGGTTGATCTACGTTTTCTGGATGTCGGAGCAGATTAATGAGAACAGGCGAGTGGTCAGACGACAAATCTAAGAGACATTCAGCGCTTATCAGGTATCGAGGTTAATAAGATCGGGCAGTTTCTGTCGGCCAGTATGTTGGTCTGCCGGGAGAAATATGGCCGATCTTGATGTGGGCTTTAATAATTGCATTATAAAGCTGTTTTCCTTTTGGAGTCACCAGACGAGATCCCCAGTGTGTGTGCTTCGCATTGTAGTCACCTGCTGCTATAAAGTGTTCTCCTAGTGAAAAACTGCATGAATTCACCTTCAGTTCTGGTGAAGCGAGGGGGCAATATACTGCGGCTAGAGTAAGTTTGTTACCACTATCCAATTGTATTTGTATACATGTTGCCTGTAGATGACTTTCAGCAAACTCTTTATGACAGTGATGCTTGATACGGTTTCGAATTAGAATTCCAGTCCCACCATGTGCTTTGCCGTCGGGGTGATTTGTACCGTAGAATGAGTAGCCTTGTAGTTTAAAGTTATATTTGTTTGTAAGATGTGTTTCTGAGAGTAGCATTACGTCGATGTGTTTGTTGAGAAGAAAATTGAGCTAACTCAAGTTTGTGCTGTGAAACGCCGTTCCATAGCATTCCACATAGATATTCGTAGCGATGCCATTGATTATTTTGATTGCTGCGATACCAACATTTGTATCAACAGATTTTGGTTTCGCATTAAGTCTTGCATGGTTGTCCGCATAAATGACATAAACTCCATAAGGCTTTGTTGCAGGTTGCTTATCATTGCTTCAAATTTGTTCTGTTGCTGCTCCGGTGGTTGATGCTGTTGATCCATGTTCAATTCTATGTGTGCTGGCCGTGATTGATGTATATGTGGGGCGGGGGGCACCAGTCCTGTTTTTAACGCACTTGCGAATGTAACGTTTTTGACCAAGTTTTCGGAACCAAATGAAGATCTTGCTGCAGTCGAAAAGAAGACATCTGGGTTTGGTTTGGGGCCTATGATCGGCGCGTTTTGAGTGCGTGCGGTGGTGACTCGCTGGTGGAGTCGACTTTTCATCTCCTTGTATATCGGGCATCCCTTGTAGTTAGCTGTGTGATTGCCACCACAATTACCGCACTTTTTTGTGCTGGGGTCGTCTTTGCTTGCTGGGCAGTGTGCGGAGTCATGAAGCTCCCCGCAAACTACGCACACCGGGCGAAGTGTGCAGTACGATCTTGTATGGCCATATTCTTGGCAATTCATACATTGTACCGGGCCTTTGCGTTTGTGTGGCTCTTCTACTGTGATTCTACGGTGCAATAGAAACTGAAGTTTATATATTGGGTGCACATCGTTTTTCTTTAAGGGCTTGTTTTCTGGTTCAAGTTCTACCTTGAACAGCGGTTGAGGCTTTCTATCCTTATTTAAGATATTGAAGACTGTCTTGGCGGTAAAGCCTTTTTCTTGTAGCGCTGTAGCTACTTCTGCAGGTGTTACATCAGGCTCAATGCCTTTTAGTACAACTTGCAGTCCCTTGCTGCTTTTCAGTTGGTATGTGTAAAAATTTGTTTTACTGTCGTTCAGATGCTTCGACAGTACTCTATAACTATCTTCTGACTTCGTTTGGACTTTAGTTTCATGAATTTTACCCTTTACAAGGGGAATTATATGAAAGTTGCCCGCACCAATAAGCTCTATTATTTTGTTAACGAGAGCATTGGAACTTTTCTCACGGATATATATAGGAGGTGGCTTTGGCTTCTTTTTATCACCTTCATTAGCTTCAGAGGGCAGATCGTCAAAATTGTCTGCCAGAATTTCAAAACGGTTAGAATTAGTAGACTTTTCGCTCGTGTCTGAGTTGGAATTGTTGCGGGTGATTTTTGGCTTAGAATTCAGAGGGCTCAACTTTCTTTTAATCTGAATGTAGCGATCCATTCCAGTCTGCACTGCCGGCCTAACTTTTTCGTTGTTTGCGTTTTGTTTTACTGACAGCGCTGCAGTCGTTGTAGAAGTGTTGTTTTTATTTAGCTCATAGCTGGCGTGCGTTGCCATCGATGGAATTGAGCGGGCAGTTGACACCGTTGCAGTTGTTGTTGTAGTTACTGTTGCGGTAGTTAAAGAGACTGCTGTGCTAGTCATTGCAAATACTTGCGTATGAGCGCTCTCTGCGCTCTGCAGATTTTGAGTTGTGGACGGCAGCGACGGAGAGCAAGAGCGCGCTCTCTCGCTCGTTATGTTTAAGTAAACGTTTTTCGGGTTCGGGGTGATTGACCGCGACCGATCTAAATTAGCAATTTTGTCGGGGGCGACGAAAGAGAAGTACGCGTTGTTCCGTTGCAAAGAGAGCCGACGCTCATCTTGCTCACGTTGCACTTGGCTACGAATATCGTTTTGACTCATCATCGACGGGGTGTCGAATGAAGTGTGGCTTATTATTGTTTATTAATTTGATTATGATAATTAATTGTTGGTTAATTAAAAGTTTTAGTTTTGTGCAATTTCATTGCACTAAGCGTCTTTTCGCGATGTACAATATTTATTATATCAATTTAATCTCACTGCACTTTTGAGTTTAGGAATGTTTTTTTTTTTTTTATACCCTGTACATACTGTACCAGGGTATATTGTGTTTGTTTGGCCGAAATGTATGTAACGCAGAGAAGGATGGGAGGGGGACCCTATAAAGTATATATATTCTTGATCAGGACGACAAGACAAATTGATTAAGCCATGTCCGTCCGTCTGTCCGTCCGTCCGTCCTCACCAATGGTTCTCGGAAACTATAAAAGATAGAGACTTAAAATTTGGAGGATAGACTCGTGATGCTCGGCAGTAGATCAAGTTTGAACGGTTTTGAGCCACGCCCACTCCTTCCCGCCCAACCAGCTACGCCCACTTTTTGGAAAGGCTATAACTTGAACACCAGAAACGCTAGAACTATGAAAGTTGGTATGTCGACTAAGTATGTAAAGACCTATAAAACTGCATACCCCAATTTTCCCCCCATCCCTTCATTACCCCTCAAAAAGTGTTTTTATGTAAATGACTGTATCTTCAAAACTATAAAAGATACGGACCTGAAATTTTGTATGTAGACTCAGTAAATACATGTCCTTAAAACTGCATACCAGAAAATACCCATTTGTATTTTTGACTACCCCTCAAAGACCAACAAACTTACATTTTTTGTAAATTTCACTTTTTTTTTTCAAAAATTTGTATATCTCCACAACTATAACAGATACGAAATTAAAACTTTGTATGCAGACTTCATAGATGTATGTCTTTAAGACTGCATACCCCAATTTTCCCCCCAACCCTTCATTTCCTCTCAAAAAGTGTTTTTTTGTAAATTACTGTATCTTCAAAACTATAAAAGATACGGACCTCAAATTTTGTATGTAGACTCAGTAAATAAATTCAAAAAGACTTAAACATTCCACCAGTCAAAGATGTAATAGCAGCACACACAGTAAAGTACTTTGACAAGCTTTCGTCGCACCCTAACCATCTCGCAAGAGGTCTAACCAGATTGCGCAGCCGATCACGCCTTCGACGCAATGATCTACCAACCCAGCGATAGATCCTAAGGACGAGGTATCATATTATAGTTCATGTGAACTGTTAATTAATAGTTATTAATAAGAGTTGTATAATCATTGTTAGTCTCATATAATGAGAAGATTCAATAAATAATTAGCATGTTTAAAAGAAAAAAAAAAATCTTTCTGTGCTCAACGCGGCTGAAATATCGAACTTTCTTCCACTTCCAGCTGCTCCATGATACTGAATAACAACATCACCGACTCTGCTGCTCTGAACCACAAGTTTCTAGCCTTCGCTTCCCTCCTCACGGAAAGAAGACCAAGGAAGTGTATCAGTTGATTGAGTTGTTTTTCTGGGAGGAACTAGCGCTGTAGAAACTAGGCGACCGCTTACAAAACTGCATGTTGCTCCGGTGTCGACGGTAGCCCCCATGAGAGTACCCCAGACCAGCACCGTTGCAACCTCTGTGTCACAACTCTGTATGATGGCCGCTATTAGAAAAACGGACCCTGTGGGGTATCTCTCCCCTTACCATCCTTCTGTGAGCGGTGCAGATGAGATTACGAACTCTCTTCTACTTCCTGCTGCTCCAATATGCTGGACAGCAACATCCCCCGTCTCTGCTGCTCTGTAATTTCAAGTTTCTAGCCTTCACTTCCTTAATGGCCGAAAGGAGTCCAAGGAAGAGCAACAGTTAATTGAGTAGTTCTTCAGGGAGGAACTAGCGCCGTAGAAACCAGGCGTCCACTTACAAATTTGCGTACTTTTGCGGTGTCCACGGTAGCCACCATGGGAGTACCACAGACCAGACCCATTGCAATCCCTCTGCTCTCATTCTGTCTGAGCGCCGCTATCAGCATAAAGGAACCTGTGGAGCCACTCTCCCCTCACCATTTTTTTTTGCGCTTTGCGGCTTAGATATCAAACTCTTTCCACTTCCAGCATCTCCTCAATGCTAGATAGACACATCACCCTTTTCTGCTGCGTTGTAATACCAAGTTTTCAGCCTTCGCTTCGCTCCTTTCCGAAAGGAGTCCAAGGAAGAGCCACAGTTGATGGTGTACTTCTTCTGTGAGGAACTAGCGCATAGAAACCAGGCGTCCACTAACAAAACTGCGTGCTGCATCGGTGTCCACGGTAGCCTCCATGGGAGTACCCCAGACCAGACCCATTGCAATCCCTCTGCTCTCATTCTGTCTGAGCGCCGCTATCAGCATAAAGGAACCTGTGGTGCCACTCTCCCCTTACCATTTTTTTTGCGCTTTGCGGCTTAGATATCAAACTCTTTCCACTTCCAGCATCTCCTCAATGCTGAACAAACACATCCCCCGTTTCTGCTGCGTTGTAATGCCAAGTTTCCAGCCTTCGCTTCCCTCCTGTCCGAAAGGAGTCCAAGGAAGAGCCACAGTTGATAGTGTACTTCTTCTGAGAGGAACTAGCGCCAAAGAATCCAGACGTCCACTTTAAAAACTGCGTGCTGCATCGGTGTCCACGGTAGCCACCATGGGAGTTCCACAGACCAGACCCATTGCAATCCCTCTGCTCTCATTCTGTCTGAGCGCCGCTATCAGCATAAAGGAACCTGTGGTGCCACTCTCCCCTCACCATCTTTCTTTGCGCTTTGCGGCTTAGATATCAAACTCTTTTCACTTCCAGCATCTCCTCAATGCTGAACAGCCACATCCACCGTTTCTGCTGCGTTGTAATACCAAGTTTTCAGCCTTCGCTTCCCTCCTTTCCGAAAGGAGTCCAAGGAAGTGCAGCAGTTAATGGAGTAGTTCTTCAGGGTGGAACTAGCGCCGTAGAAACCAGGCGTCCACTTACAAATTTGCGTACTTTTGCGGTGTCCACGGTAGCCACCATGGGAGTACCACAGACCAGACCCATTGCAATCCCTCTGCTCTCATTCTGTCTGAGCGCCGCTATCAGCATAAAGGAACCTGTGGAGCCACTCTCCCCTCACCATTTTTTTTTGCGCTTTGCGGCTTAGATATCAAACTGTTTCCACTTCCAGCATCTCCTCAATGCTAGATAGACACATCACCCTTTTCTGCTGCTCTGTAATAACAAGTTTCAAGCCTTCGCTTCTCTCCTGACCAAAAAGAGCTCATGGAAGAGCCACAGTTGGCTGAGCAGTTCTTCAAGAAAGAACTAGCGCCGCAGAAACCAGGCGTCCACTAACAAAACTGCGTGCTGCATCGGTGTCCACGGTAGCATAAAGGAACCTGTGGTGCCACTCTCCCCTCACCATTTTTTTTTGCGCTTTGCGGCTTAGATATCAAACTCTTTCCACTTCCAGCATCTCCTCAATGCTAGATAGACACATCACCCTTTTCTGCTGCGTTGTAATACCAAGTTTTCAGCCTTCGCTTCCCTCCTTTCCGAAAGGAGTCCAAGGAAGAGCCACAGTTGATGGTGTACTTCTTCTGTGAGGAACTAGCGCATAGAAACCAGGCGTCCACTAACAAAACTGCATGCTGCATCGGTGTCCACGGTAGCCTCCATGGGAGTACCCTAGACCAGACCCATTGCAATCCCTCTGCTCTCATTCTGTCTGAGCGCCGCTATCAGCATAAAGGAACCTGTGGTGCCACTCTCCCCTCACCATCTTTCTTTGCGCTTTGCGGCTTATATATCAAGCTCTTTTCACTTCCAGCATCTCCACAATGCTGAGCAGCCACATCCCCCGTTTCTGCTGCGTTGTAATACCAAGTTTCCAGCCTTCGCTTCCCTCCTGTCCGAAAGGAGTCCAAGGAAGAGCCACAGTTGATGGTGTACTTCTTCTGTGAGGAACTAGCTCCAAAGAATCCAGACGTCCACTTTAAAAACTGCGTGCTGCATCGGTGTCTACGGTAGCCTCCATGGGAGTACCCCAGACCAGACCCATTGCAATCCCTCTGCTCTCATTCTGTCTGAGCGCCGCTATCAGCATAAAGGAACCTGTGGTGCCACTCTCCCCTCACCATTTTTTTTTTGCGCTTTGCGGCTTAGATATCAAACTCTTTCCACTTCCAGCATCTCCTCAATGCTAGATAGACACATCACCCTTTTCTGCTGCGTTGTAATACCAAGTTTTCAGCTTTCGCTTCGCTCCTTTCCGAAAGGAGTCCAAGGAAGAGCAACAGTTAATGGAGTAGTTCTTCAGGGAGGAACTAGCGCCGTAGAAACCAGGCGTCCACTTACAAATTTGCGTACTTTTGAGGTGTCCACGGTAGCCACCATGGGAGTACCCCAGACCAGACCCATTGCAATCCCTCTGCTCTCATTCTGTCTGAGCGCCGCTATCAGCATAAAGGAACCTTTGGTGCCACTCTCCGCTCACCATTTTTTTTTGCGCTTTGCGGCTTAGATATCAAACTCTTTTCACTTCCAGCATCTCCTCAATGCTGAACAGCCACATCCACCGTTTCTGCTGCGTTGTAATACCAAGTTTCCAGCCTTCGCTTACCTCCTGTCCGAAAGGAGACCAAGGAAGAGCCACAGTTGATGGTGTACTTCTTCTGTGAGGAACTAGCGCCAAAGAATCCAGACGTCCACTTAAAAATTTGCGTGCTGCATCGGTGTCCACGGTAGCCTCCATGGGAGTACCCCAGACCAGACCCATTGCAATCCCTCTGCTCTCATTCTGTCTGAGCGCCGCTATCAGCATAAAGGACCCTGTAGAGCCACTCTCCCCTCACCATCGTTCTTTGCACTTCGCGGCTTAGAAATCGAACTCTTTCGATTTCAGGCATCTTCTTAATGCTAGACAGACACATCACCCGTTTCTGCTGCTCTGTAATACCAAGTTTAAAGCCTTCGCCTCCCTCATGGCCGAAAGAAGTCCATGGAAGAGCCACAGTTGATGGACTACTTCTTCTGTGAGGAACTAGCGCCGTAGAAACCAGGCGTCCACTCACAAAACTGCGTTCTGCTCCGGTGTCCACGGTAGCCTCCATGGGAGTACCCCAGACCAGACCCATTGCAATCCCCCTGACACCACTCCGTCTGAGCGCCGCTTTAAGCAAACAGGACCTTGTGGGGCCACTCTCCCCTCACCATCATTCTTTGCGCTTCGCGGCTTAGATATCAAACTCTTTTGATTTCCAGCATATTCTTAATGCTAGACAGACACATCACCCGTTTCTGCTGCTCTGTAATACCAAGTTTCAGGCCTTCGCCTCCCTCATGACCGAAAGAAGTCCATGGAAGAGCCACAGTTGATGGACTACTTCTTCTGTGAGGAACTAGCGCCGTAGAATCCAGGCGTCCACTTACAAAACTGTGTGCTGCTCCGGTGTCCACGGTGGCCTCCATGGGAGTACCCCAGACCAGACCCGTTGCAATGGCTCAGCCTCCACTCTGTCTGAGCTTCGCTATTAGGAAAAATGAGCCTGTGGGGCATCTTTCCTTATACCATCTTTCTTTGCGCTTCGCGGCTGAGGTATCGAACTCTATTCCACTTCCAACATCTCCTTAATGCTGAACAGCCACATCCCCCGTTTTTGCTGCGTTGTAATACCAAGTTTCCGGCCTTCGCTTCCCTTCTGATCGAAAGGAGTCCAAGGAAGAGCCACAGTTGATGGACTACTTCTTCTGTGACGAACTAGCGTCGTAGGAACCAGGCGTTCACTTAAAAAACTGCGTGCTGCATCGGTATCCACGGTAGCCTCCATGGAAGTTCCCCAGACCAGACCCATTGCAATCCCTCTGCTCTCATTGATTCTGAGCGCCGCTATCAGCATAAAGGACCCTGTGGAGCCACTCTCCCCTCACCATCTTTTTTTGTGCTTTACGGATTAGATATCGAACTCTATCCACTTCCAGCATCTCCTTTATGCTAGATAGACACATCACCCGTTTTTGCTGCTCTGTAATACCAAGTTTCAAGCCTTCGCTTCCCTCCTGGCGGAAAGGAGTTCATGGAAGAGCCACAATTGATGGAGTTCTTCTTCTCTGAGGAACTAGCGCCAAAGAATCCAGGCGTCCACTTAAAAAAACTGCGTGCTGAATCGGTGTCCACGGTAGCCTCCATGGGAGTACCCCAGACCAGAACGATTGCAATCCCTCTGCCCCCACTCTGTCTGAGCACAACTATTAGCAAAAAGGACCTAGTGGGGCCTTTCTGCCATCACCCTTATTTTGTGCGCGGCGTGGCTTAGATATCGAACTATCTTCCACTTGCAGCATCTCCATAATGCTGGACAGCCACATCCCCCGTTCTCTGCTGCTCTGTAATACAAACTTTCCAGCCTTCGCTTCCCTCCTGGCCGAAAGGAGTCCAAGGAAGAGCCACAGTAAATGGAGTAATTTTTTTGTGAGGAACTAGCGCCGTAGAATCCAGGCGTCCACTTACAAAACTGTGTGCTGCTCCGGTGTCCACGGTTGCCTTCATTGGAGTACCCAAGACCAGACCCGTGACAATCCATCTGTCACCACTCTGACTGAGCGCCGCTAATATCAAAAAGGACCCTGTGGGGCCTCTCACTCCCTACCATCATCCTGTGCGCGGCGCGGCTTAGATATGAACTCTCTTTCACTTCCAGCAACTCCATTAAGCTGGATAGCCACATCCCCAGTTTCTCCTGCTCTGTAATACCCAGTATCCAGCCTTCGCTTCCCTCCTGGCCGAAAGGAGTCTAAGGATGGGCCAGAGTTGATGGAGTACTTCTTCTATGAGCGCTGTAGAATCCAGGCGTCCACTTACAAAACTACGTGCTGCTCCGGTATCCTCGTAAACCTCCATGGGTGTGCCCCAGATAAGTACCGTTACAATCCCTCTGCCACCACTCTGTCTGGGCGGCGCTCTTAGCAAAAAGGACCCTGTGAGGCATGTCCCCCCTTACCATCTTTCTGTGAGCGCTGCGGATGAGATTTCAAACTCTCTTTTACTTCCTGCTGCTCCATTATGCTGGACAGCAACATCCCCGGAGTGTCTTGCTCTGTAACACCAAATTTCCTGCCTTCGCCTTCTCATGGCCAAAAGTAGTCCACGGTCGCTCTTCAAGCAGGAACTAGCGCCTTTAAGAACCAGGCGTCTACTTACAAAACTGCGTGCTCTTCCGGTGTCCACGGTAGCCTCCATGGGTGTTCCCCAGACAACCACCGTTATAATGCCGCTGCCAACAGTCTATCTGAATGGCGCTATTAACAAAAGGACCCTGTGGGGCCTCTCACCCCTCACAATCTTTCTGTGAACGGCACGCCTGAGATTTCGAACTCTATTCCACTTCCTGCAGCGCCATTATGCTGGACAGCGATATCCCCCGTTTCTGCTACTTTGTAACACCAAGTTTCCAGCCTTCGCTTCCCTCCTGACCAAAAGGAGTCCAAGGAAGAGTCAAATTGGCTGAGCAGTTCTTCAAGGAGGAACTAGCGCCGTAAATAGCAGGCGTCCACGTACAAAATTGCGTGCTGCTCCGGTGTCCACGGTAGTCTTCATTGGAGTACCCAGGACCGGACCTGTGACAATCCATCTGCCACCACTCTGTCTGAGCGCCGCTATTAGCAAAAAGGACCCCGTGGGGCGTCTCTCCCCTACCATCATTCTGTGCGCGGCGCGGCTTAGATATCGACCTCTCTTCCACTTCCAGTATTTCCTTAATGCTGGACGGCCACATCGCCCGTTTCTGCTGCTCTGTAATACCCAGTATCCATCCTTCGCTTCCCTCCTGGCCGAAAGGAGTCTAAGGAAGAGCCATAGTTGACTAAGTAGTTCTTCAAAGATAAACAAGCGCCATAGAAACCAGGTATCCAATAAAAAAACTGCGTGTTGCTCCGGTGTCTACGGTTGCCTCCATGGATGTACCCCAGGCCAGCACCGTTACAATCCCTCTGCCACCACTCTCTCTGGGTGGCGCTATTGGCAAAAAGGACCCTGTGGGACATCTTTCCCCTTACCATCTTTCTGTGAGCAGCTTAGATATCGAACTCTATTCCACTTTCTGCTGCTCCGTTATGCTGGACAGCAACAGCCCTCGTCCCTGCTGCACTGTAACACCAAGTTTCAAGCCTTCGTTTCACTCATGGCCGAAAGGAGTCCAAGAAAGAGCCACAGTTGCCTGAGTAGTTTTTCAAGGAGGAACTAACGCCGTAGAACCCAGGCGTCCACTTACAAAACTGAATGTTGCCCTGGTGTCTACGGTAGCCTCCATGGGTGTACCCCAGGCCAGCACCGTTACAATCCCTCTGCCTCCACTACCTCTGGGTGGCGCTTTTGGCAAAAAGGACCCTGTGGGGCATCTCCACCCTTACCATCTTTCTGTGAGCGGTGCGGATGAGATTTCAAACTCTCTACTACTTCCTGCTGATCCACTATGCTGGACAGCAACATCCCCCGTCTGTGTTGCTCTGTAACACCAAGTTTCAAGCCTTCGTTTCCCTCATGGCCGAAAGGAGTCCAAGGAAGAGCCACAGTTGACTGAGAAGTTCTGCAAGGAGGAACTAACGCCGTAGAAACCAGGCCTCCTTTTACAAAACTGTGAGCTACTCCGGTGTCCACGGTAGCCTCCATGGATGTACCTCAGACCAGCATCGTTACAATCCCGCTGCCACCACTATGTCTGAATAACGCTATAAGCAAAAGGTCCCTGTGGGGCATCTCTCCCCTTACCGTCCTTCTGTGAGCAGCTTAGATATCGAACTCTATTCCACTTTCTGCTTCTCCGTTATGCTGGACAGCAACAGCCCTCGTTCCTGCTGCACTGTAACACCAAGTTTCAAGCCTTCGTTTCACCCATGGCCGAAAGGAGTCCAAGAAAGAGCCACAGTTGCCTGAGTAGTTTTTCAAGGAGGAACTAATGCCGTAGAACCCAGGCGTCCACTTACAAAACTGCGTGTTGCCCTGGTGTCTACGGTAGCCTCCATGGGTGTACCCCAGGCCAGCACCGTTACAATCCCTCTGCCTCCACTACCACTGGGTGGCGGTTTTGGCAAAAAGGACCCTGTGGGGCATCTCCACCCTTACCATCTTTCTGTGAGCGGTGTGGATGGGATTTCAAACTCTCTACTACTTCCTGCTGCTCCGTTATGCTGGACAGCAACAGTCCTCGTTCCTGCTGCACTGTAACACCAAGTTTCAAGCCTTCGCTTGCCTCATGGCCGACAGGAGTCCACGGAAGAACCCCAGTTGACTGAGTAGTTCTGCAAGGAAGAACTAACGCCGTAGAAACCAGGCCTCCTTTTACAAAACTGTGAGCTACTCCGGTGTCCACGGTAGCCTCCATGGATGTACCTCAGACCAGCATCGTTACAATCCCGCTGCCACCACTATGTCTGAATAACGCTATAAGCAAAAGGTCCCTGTGGGGCATCTCTCCCCTTACCGTCCTTCTGTGAGCAGCTTAGATATCGAACTCTATTCCACTTTCTGCTTCTCCGTTATGCTGGACAGCAACAGCCCTCGTTCCTGCTGCACTGTAACACCAAGTTTCAAGCCTTCGTTTCGCCCATGGCCGAAAGGAGTCCAAGAAAGAGCCACAGTTGCCTGAGTAGTTTTTCAAGGAGGAACTAATGCCGTAGAACCCAGGCGTCCACTTACAAAACTGCGTGTTGCCCTGGTGTCTACGGTAGCCTCCATGGGTGTACCCCAGGCCAGCACCGTTACAATCCCTCTGCCTCCACTACCACTGGGTGGCGGTTTTGGCAAAAAGGACCCTGTGGGGCATCTCCACCCTTACCATCTTTCTGTGAGCGGTGTGGATGGGATTTCAAACTCTCTACTACTTCCTGCTGCTCCGTTATGCTGGACAGCAACAGTCCTCGTTCCTGCTGCACTGTAACACCAAGTTTCAAGCCTTCGCTTGCCTCATGGCCGACAGGAGTCCACGGAAGAACCCCAGTTGACTGAGTAGTTCTGCAAGGAAGAACTAACGCCGTAGAAACCAGGCCTCCTTTTACAAAACTGTGAGCTACTCCGGTGTCCACGGTAGCCTCCATGGATGTACCTCAGACCAGCATCGTTACAATCCCGCTGCCACCACTATGTCTGAATAACGCTATAAGCAAAAGGTCCCTGTGGGGCAGCTCTCCCCTTACCATCCTTCTGTGAGCAGCTTAGATATCGAACTCTATTCCACTTTCTGCTTCTCCGTTATGCTGGACACCAACAGCCCTCGTTCCTGCTGCACTGTAACACCAAGTTTCAAGCCTTCGCTTGCCTCATGGCCGACAGGAGTCCACGGAAGAACCCCAGTTGACTGAGAAGTTCTGCAAGGAGGAACTAACGCCGTATAAACCAGGCGTCCACTTACAAAACTGTGTGCTGCTCCAGTGTCCACGGTAGCCTCCATGGACGTACCTCAGACCAGCACCGTTACAATCCCGCTGCCACCACTATGTCTGAATGACGCTATAAGCGAAAGGTCCCTGTGGGGCATCTCTCCCCTTACCGTCCTTCTGTGAGCAGCTTAGATATCGAACTCTATTCCACTTTCTGCTTCTCCGTTATGCTGGACAGCAACAGCCCTCGTTCCTGCTGCACTGTAACACCAAGTTTCAAGCCTTCGTTTCACTCATGGCCGAAAGGAGTCCAAGAAAGAGCCACAGTTGCCTGAGTAGTTTTTCAAGGAGGAACTAACGCCGTAGAACACAGGCGTCCACTTACAAAACTGTTTGTTGCCCTGGTGTCTACGGTAGCCTCCATGGGTGTACCCCAGGCCAGCACCGTTACAATCCCTCTGCTGCAACTCTCTCTGGGTGACGCTATTGGCAAAAAGGACCCTGTGGGGTATCTCCACCATTACCATCTTTCTGTGAGCGGTGCGAATGAGATTCCAAACTCTCTACTACTTCATGCTGCTCCACTATGCTGGACAGCAACATCCCCCGTCTGTCTTGCTCTGTAACACCAAGTTTCAAGCCTTCGTTTCCCTCATGGCCAAAAGGAGTCCAAGGAAGAGCCACAGTTGACTGAGTAGTTCTTCCAGGAGGAGCTAGCGCCGTACAAACCGTGCGACCACTTACAAGACTGCGTGCTGCTTCAGTGTCCACGGTAGCCTCCATGGGAGTACCCCAGACCAGCACCGTTTCAATATCGCTGCCACCACTCTATCTGATTGGCGTTATTAACAGAAAGGAACCTTTGGGGCCTCTCTTCCCTCACCCTCTTTCTGTGAGCGGCGCGGCTGAGATTTCAAACTCTATTCCACTTCCTGCTGCTCCATGATGCTGAACAGCAACATCCCCCGTCTGTCTTGCTCTGTAACACCAAGCTTCAAGCCTTCGTTTCCCTCATGGCCAAAAGGAGTCCAAGGAAGAGCCACTGTTGCCTGAGTAGTTCTTCAAGGAGGAGCTTGCGCTTTAGAAACCAGGCGTCTACTTACAAAACTACGTGTTGCTCCGGTGTCCACGGTAGCCTGCATGGGAGTAACCCAGACCTTCTCCGTTACAATTTCTCTGCCACCACTCTGTCTGAATTGCGTTATTAAGAGGACCCTGTGGGATCTCACCCTTTACCATTTTTTTTTGAGTGGTGCGGATGAGATTTCGAATTCTCTTCAACTTCCTGCTGCTCCATTATGCTGGACAGCAACATCGCCCGTCTGTCCAGCACTTTAACACCAAGTTTCCAGCATTCGCTTCCCCCATGACCGAAAGGAGTCCAAGGGAGAGCCACAATTGATAGAAAAGTTCTTCAGGGAGGAGCTTGCGCCATGGAAACCAGGCGTCTACTTACAAAACTACGTGTTGCTCCGGTGTCCACGGTAGCCTCCATGGGAGAACCCCAGACCAGCATTTTTACAATTTCTCTGCCACCTCTCTGTCTAAGCGCCGCTATTAACAAAAAGTACCCTGTGGGGACAATCCCCTTTACCAACTTTCTGTTCGCGGCGTGGCTTAGATATCGAACCATCTTCCACATCCAGTTAATCCTTAATGAAAGGCAGCAAAATCCCCCGTCTCTGCTGCTCTGTAACACCAAGATTCTAGCGTTCGCTTAGTTCTTCAGGAAGGAGCTAGCACCGTAGAAACCAGGCGACCACTTACAGAACTGCGTGCTGCTCTGGTGTCCTCGGTAGCTTCCATGGGAGTACCCCAAACCAGCACCGTTACAAAATCTCTGCCACCACTCTGTCGGAGCGTCGCTTTTGACAAAAAGTACCCTGTGGGGACAATCTCCCTTTACCAACTTTCTGTTCGCGGCGTGGCTTAGATATCGAACCATTTTCCACATCCAGTTAATCCTTAATGAAAGGCAGCAAAATCCCCCGTCTCTGCTGCTCTGTAACACCAAGATTCTAGCGTTCCCTTAGTTCTTCAGGAAGGAGCTAGCACCGTAGAAACCAGGCGACCACTTACAGAACTGCGTGCTGCTCTGGTGTCCTCGGTAGCTTCCATGGGAGTACCCCAAACCAGCACCGTTACAAAACCTCTGCCACCACTCTGTCTGAGCGCCGCTTTTAGCAAAAAGTACCCTGTGGGGACAATCTCCTTTTACCATCTTTCTGTTCGCGGCGTGGCTTAGATATCGAACCATCTTCCACATCCAGTTAATCCTTAAGGAAAGGCAGCAAAATCCCCCGTCTCTGCTGCTCTGTAACACCAAGATTCTAGCGTTCGCTTAGTTCTTCAGGAAGGAGCTAGCACCGTATAATTCAGGCGTCCACTTACAAAACTACGTGTTGCTCTGGTGTCCACGGTAACCTCCATTGGAGTACCCCAGACAAGACCCGTTACAATCCCTCTGCCACTAAGATCCTCCGTCTGTCCAGCACTGTAAAACCAAGTTTCCAGCCTTCGCTTCCCCCATGACCGAAAGGAGTCCAAGGGAGAGCCACAATTGATAGAAAAGTTCTTCAGGGAGGAGCTTGCGCCATGGAAACCAGGCGTCTACTTACAAAACTACGTGCTGCTCCGGTGTCCACGGTAGCCTCCATGGGAGAACCCCAGACCAGCATTTTTACAATTTCTCTGCCACCTCTCTGTCTAAGCGCCGCTATTAACAAAAACGACCCTGTGGAGCCACTCTCCACTCACCCTCTTTATGTGCGTGGCGCGGCTTAGACATCGAACAATCTTTAACTTCCAGCTGCTCCTTTATGAAGGGCAGCAACATCCCCTGTCTCTGCTGCTCTATAATACCAAAATTCCAGCTTTTGGTTTCCTTTTGGCCGAAAGGAATCCAAGGAAGAGCCACAGTTGACTGAATAGTTTTTAAAGGAGAAACTAGCGCCGTAGCCAACAAGCGGCCACTTACAAAACTGCGTGCTGCTGCAGTGTCCACGGTAGCCTCCATGGGAGTACCCCAGACCAGCACCGATACAAAACCTCTGCCACCACTCTGTCTGAGCGCCGCTTTTAGCAAAAAGTACCCTGTGGGGACAATCTCCCCTTACCATCTTTCTTCTCGCGGCGCGGTTTAGTTATCGAACTGTCTTACACTTCCAGCTAATCCTTAATGAAAGGCAGCAAAACCCCCCATCTCTGCTGCTCTGTTACACCAAGATTCCAGCCTTTGCTTTCCTCCTGACCGAAATGAATCCATGGAAGAGCCATAATTTAATGTGTAGTTCTTCAGGAAGGAGCTAGTACCGCAGAAACCAGGCGACCACTTACAAAACTGCGTGCTGCTCCGGTGTCCTCGGTTGCCTGCATGGGAGTAACCCAGACCATCTCCGTTACAATTTCTCTGCCACCACTCTGTCTGAATGGCGTTATTAAGAGGACCCTGTGGGATCTCACCCCTTACCATCTTTTTGTGAGCGGTGCGGATGAGATTTCGAATTCTCTTCAACTTCCTGCTGCTCCATTATGCTGGACAGCAACATCGCCCGTCTGTCCTGCTCTATAAAGCCAAGTTTCTAGCCTTCGCTTCCCTCTTGACCGAAAGGAATCCATGGAAGATCTACAGTTGACTGATTAAAGCTTCAGGGAGGAACTAGCGCCGTAGAAACCAGGCGTCCAATTACAAAACTGCGTGCTGCTGCGGTGTCCACGGTAGCCTCCATGGGAGTACCCCAAACCAGCACCGTTAGAAAACCTCTGCCACAACTCTGTATGAGGGCCGCTTTTAGCAAAAAGGACCCTGTGGGATATCTCTCCCAACACAATTTTTCTGTGAGCGGCGCGGATGAGATTTTGAACTCTCTTCCACTTCCTGCTGCTCTGTTATGCTGGACAGAAACATCCCCCGTCTGTCCAGCACTGTAAAACCAAGTTTCCAGCCTTCGTTTCCCCCATGACCGAAAGGAGTCTAAGGGAGAGCCACAATTGATAGAGTAGTTCTTCAGAGAGGAGCTTGCGCCATGGAAACCAGGCGTCTACTTACAAAACTACGTGTTGCTCCGGTGTCCACGGTAGCCTCCATGGGAGAACCCCAGACCAGCATTTTTACAATTTCTCTGCCACCACTCTGTTTGAGCGTCGCTATTCGCAAAGAGGACCCTATGGGGCATCTCTCCCCTTACCTTATTTCTGTGAGCGGTGCGGATGATATTTCGAACTCTGTTCCATTTCCAGGTGCTCCTTCATGTTGGACAGCAACATTCCCGACTCTGCTACACTGCAACACAAAGTTTCTAGCCTTCGCTTCCCTCCTGACCGAAAGGAGTCCAAGGAAGAGCCATACTTGACTTAGTAGTTCTTAGAGGATGAACCAGCGCCGCTAAAACCAGGCGTCCACTTACAAATTTGCGTGTTTCTCCGGTGTCCTCGATAGCCACCATGGGTGTACCCCAGACAAGCACCGTTACAATCCCTCTGCCGCCACTCTGTCTGAGCAGCGCTATTAGCAAAAAGGACCCTATGGGGCATCTCTCCCCTTACCATATTTCTGTGAGCGGTGCGGCTTAGATATCGAACTCTATTCCACTTCCTGCTGGTTCATAATGCTAGACAGCAACAGCCCCGTCTCTGCTGCTCTGTAACACCAAGTTTACAGCTTTTCCAACCCTCGTGGCCGAAAAGAATCCAAGGAAGAACCAAAGTTGACTGAGTAGTTCTTCAGGGAGGAAATAGCGCCGTAGAAACAAGGCTTCCTCTCACAAAACTGTGTGCTGGTCCTGTGTCCACGGTAGCCTCAATGGGAGTACCCAAGACCAGCACCGTTACAATCCCTCTGCCACGGCTCCTAATGAGCGAAGCTGTTTGCAAAGAGGACCCAGTGGGTTCTCCTCCCCTCACCATCTTTCTGTTCGCGACGCTGTTTAGTTATTAACTCTCTTCCACTTCCTGCTGCTCCATTATGCTGGGCAGCAACATCCACGACTCTGCTGCTCTGTAACGCCAAGTTTCCTTTTTTGCTTCTTTCATGACCGAAAGGATTCCAAGGAAGTGCCCCAGTTGATGGAGAAGTTCTTCAAGGAGGAGCTAGCGCCGTAGAGAACATGCGTCCGCTTACAAAACTAAGGGATGCTCCGGTGTTCTCGGTAGCCTCCATGGGTTTACCCCAGACCAGCACAGTTACAATCCCTCTGCCCCCACACTGTCTGAGCAGCGCTATTAGCAAAAAGGACCCTATGGGGCATCTTTCCCCTTACCATATTTCTGTGAGCGGTGCGGCTTAGATATCGAACTCTATTCCACTTCCTGCTGGTTCATTATGCTAGACAGCAACAGCCCCCGTTCTGCTGCTCTGTAACACCAAGTTTACAGCTTTCCCATTCCTCGTGGCCGAAAAGAGTCCAAGGAAGAACCAAAGTTGACTGAGTAGTTCTTCAGGGAGGAGATAGCGCCGTAGAAACAAGGCTTCCTCTCACAAAACTGTGTGCTGGTTCTGTGTCCACGGTAGCCTCAATGGGAGTACCCAAGACCAGCACCGTTACAATCCCTCTGCCACAACTCCTAATGAGCGAAGCTGTTAGCAAAGAGGACCCTGTAGGTTCTCCTCCCCTCACCTACTTTCTGTTCGCGACGCTGTTTCGGTATTGAACTCTCTTCCATTTCCTTCTGCTCCATTATGCTGGGCAGCAACATCGCCGACTCTGCTGCTCTGTAACGCCAAGTTTCCTTCCTTCGCTTCCCTCATGACCGAAAGGATTCCAAGGAAGAGCCCCAGTTGATGGAGAAGTTCTTCAAGGAGGAGCTAGCGCCGTAGAAAACATGCGTCCACTTACAAAACTAAGGGCTGCTCCGGTGTTCTCGGTAGCCTCCATGGGAGTACCCCAGACCAGCACCGTTACAATCCCACTGCCACCACTCTGTCTGAATGGCGCTATTAGCAAAAAGGAACCTGTGTGGCCTCTCCCCCCTCACAATCTTTTAGTGAGTGGCGCTTCCACTTCCAGCTTATCCTTTATGAAAGGCAAAAACAGCCCCCGTCTCTGCTGCCTTGAAACACCAAGTTTGCAGCTTTCGCTTCCCTCGTGGCCGAAAAGAGTCCAAGGAAGAACCAAAGTTGACTGAGTAGTTCTTCAGGGAGGAGATAGCGCCGTAGAAACAAGGCTTCCTCTCACAAAACTGTGTGCTGGTCCTGTGTCCACGGTAGCCTCAATGGGAGTACCCAAGACCAGCACCGTTACAATCCCTCTGCCACAGCTCCTAATGAGCGAAGCTGTTAGCAAAGAGGACCCAGTGGGTTCTCCTCCCCTCACCATCTTTCTGTTCGCGACGCTGTTTAGGTATTAACTCTCTTCCACTTCCTGCTGCTCCATTATGCTGGGCAGACACATCGCCGACTCTGCTGCTCTGTAACGCCAAGTTTCCTTCCTTCGCTTCCCTCATGACCGAAAGGATTCCAAGGAAGAGCCCCAGTTGATGGAGAAGTTCTTCAAGGAGGAGCTAGCGCCGTAGAAAACATGCGTCCACTTACAAAACTAAGGGCTGCTCCGGTGTTCTCGGTAGCCTCCATGGGTGTACCCCAGACCAGCACAGTTACAATCCCTCTGCCACCACTCTGTCTGAGCAGCGCTATTAGCAAATAGGACCCTATGGGGCATCTCTCCCCTTACCATATTTCTGTGAGCGGTGCGGCTTAGATATCGAACTCTATTCCACTTCCTGCTGGTTCATTATGCTAGACAGCAACAGCCCCCGTCTCTGCTGCTCTGTAAAACCAAGTTTCCAGCCATCGCTTCCCTCATGACCGAAAGGATTCCAAGGAAGAACCACAGTTGACTGAGTAGTTCTTCAAAGAGTAGCTACCGTCGTAGAAACAAGGCATCTACTTACAAAACTGCGTGCCTCTCCAGTGTCCACGGTAGCCTCCATGGCTGTACCCTAGACCAGCACCGTTACAATCCCACTGCCACCACTCTGTCTGAATGGCGCTATTAGCAAAAAGGAACCTGTGTGGCCTCTCCCCCCTCACAATCTTTTAGTGAGTGGCGCTTCCACTTCCAGCTTATCCTTTATGAAAGGCAGCAACAGCCCCCGTCTCTGCTGCCTTGAAACACCAAGTTTGCAGCTTTCGCTTCCCTCGTGGCCGAAAAGAGTCCAAGGAAGTACCACAGTTGACTGATTCGTTCTTCAGGGAGGAGATAGCGCCGTAGAAACAAGGCGTCCACTCACAAAATTGCGTACTGCTCCGGTGTCCTCGGTAACCTCCATGGGTCTACCCCAGACCAGCACAGTTACAATCCCTCTGCCGCCACTCTGTCTGAGCAGCGCTTTTAGCAAAAAGGACCCTGTGGGAAATCTCTCCCCTCAAAATTTTTCTGTCAGTGGCTCGGCTTAGATTTCGAAATCTCTTCGACTTCCTGCAGCTCCGTTATGTTGGACAGCAACATCCCCGACTCTGCTGCTCTGTAACGCCAAGTTTCCAGCCTTCACTTCCCTCATGACCGAAAGTAGTGTAAGGAAGAGCCAGTGTTGATAAAGTAGTTCTTCAGGAAGGGACTAGCGTCATAGAAACCAGGCGACCACTAACAACACTGCGTGATGCCCCGGTGTCTCACGGTAGCCTCCATGGATGTACCTCAGACCAGCACCGTAACAATCTCTCTGCCACCACTCTGTCTGAGCGGCGCTATAGCAAAAAGGACCCTGTGGGGCCACTCTCCTCTCACCATCTTTCTGTGCGTGGCGCGGCTTAGATATCAAACTCTCTTCCACTTCCAGCTGCTCGTTTATGCTGGACAGCAACAGCCCCAGTCTCTGCTGCTCTGTATTGCCAAGTTTCTAGCCTTCGCTTCCCTCATGGCCAAAAGGAGTCCAAGGAAGAAAAGCAGTTGACTGAGTAGTTCTTCAGGGAGGAGCTACCGCCGTCGAAACCAGGCGTCAACTTACAAAACTGCGTGCTGCTCCGGTGTTACCGGTAGCCACCATGGGAGTACCCCAGACCAGTACGGTTACAATCCCGCTGCCACCAATATGTCTGAATGGCGCTATTAGCAAAAAGAAACCTGTGGGGCATCTCTTCTCTTACCATCTTTCTGTTATCGACGCGGCTGAGACTTCGAACTCTGTTCCACTTCCTGCTGCTTCATTATTCTTGACAGCAACATCCCCCGGCTATGCTGCTCTGTAACGTCAAGTTTCAAGCCTTCACTTCCCTTATGACCGAAATGAGTCCAAGGAGGAACCATTGTTTAATATGTAATTCTTCAGGAAGGAATTAGCGCCTTAGAAACCAGTCGACCACTTACAAAGCTGCGTGCTGCTTCGGTGTCCACGGTAGCCTCCATGGGAGTACCACAGACCAGCCCCACTACAATTTCTCTGCCACTTTTCTGTCTGAGCTCAGCTATTAGCAAAAAAGACTTTGTGGCTCATCCCACCCCACACCTTCTTTCTGTTCGCGACGCTGTTTAGGTATTGAACTCTCTTCCATTTCCTGCTGCTCCATTATGCTGGGCAGCAACATCCCCGACTCTGGTGCTCTGTAACACAAAGTTTCGAGCCTTCGCTTTCCTCCTGACCGAAATGAGTCCAAGGAGGAGCCATAGTTTAATGTGTAGTTCTTTAGGAAGGAACTAGTGCCCTAGAAACCAGGCGACCACTGCTGCTGTGTCCACGGTAGCCTCCATGGGAGTACCCCAGACCAGCACCGTTACAACCTCGCTGCCACAACTCTGTATGAGGGCCGCTATTAGCAAAAAGGACCCTGTAGGGCATCTCTTCCCTTACCATCTTTCTGTGAGCGACGCGGCTGAGACTTCGAACTCTGTTCCACTTCCTGCTGCTCCATTATTCTTGACAGCAACATCCCCCGGCTATGCTGCTCTGTAACGCCAAGTTTCAAGCCTTCACTTCCCTTATGACCGAAATGAGTCCAAGGAGGAACCATAGTCTAATATGTAATTCTTCAGGAAGGAATTAGCGCCTTAGAAACCAGTCGACCACTTACAAAGCTGCGTTCTGCTTCGGTGTCCACGGTAGCTTCCATGGGAGTACCACAGACCAGCCCCACTACAATTTCTCTGCCACTTTTCTGTCTGAGCTCCGCTATTAGCAAAAAAGACTTTATGGCTCATCCTACCCCACACCTTCTTTCTGTTCGCGACGCTGTTTAGGTATTGAACTCTCTTCAATTTCCTGCTGCTCCATTATGCTGGGCAGCAACATCCCTGACTCTGCTGTTCTGCAACACAAAGTTTCTAGCCTTCGCTTCCCTCCTGACCGAAAGGAGTCCAAGGAAGAGCCACACTTGACTGAGTAGTTCTTCCAGGAGGAGCTAGCACCTTACAAACCAGGCGTCCGCTTACAAAACTGCGTGCTGTTGCAATGTCCTCGCTAGCCACCATGGGAGTACCCTTGACCAGACCCGTTAGAATCCCTCTGCCACCACTCTGTTTGAGCGCCGCTATTCGCAAAGAGGACCCTATGGGGCATCTCTCCCCTTACCATATTTCTGTGAGCGGTGCGGCTTAGATATCGAACTCTATTCCACTTCCTGCTGGTTCATTATGCTAGACAGCAACAGCCCCCGTCTCTGCTGCTCTGTAAAACCAAGTTTCCAGCCCTCGCTTCCCTCATGACCGAAAGGATTCCAAGGAAGAACCACAGTTGACTGAGTAGTTCTTCAAAGAGTAGCTACCGTCGTAGAAACAAGGCATCTACTTACAAAACTGCGTGCCTCTCCGGTGTCCACGGTAGCCTCCATGGCTGTACCCTAGACCAGAACCGTTACAATCCCACTGCCACCACTCTGTCTGAATGGCGCTATTAGCAAAAAGGAACCTGTGTGGCCTCTCCCCCCTCACAATCTTTTAGTGAGTGGCGCTTCCACTTCCAGCTTATCCTTTATGAAAGGCAGCAACAGCCCCCGTCTCTGCTGCCTTGAAACACCAAGTTTGCAGCTTTCGCTTCCCACGTGGCCGAAAAGAGTCCAAGGAAGTACCACAGTTGACTGATTCGTTCTTCAGGGAGGAGATAGCGCTGTAGAAACAAGGCGTCCACTCACAAAATTGCGTACTGCTCCGGTGTCCTCGGTAGCCTCCATGGGTCTACCCCAGACCAGCACCGCTACAATCCCTCTGCCACAACTCGTAATGAGCGAAGCTGTTAGCAAAAAGGACCCTGTGGGTGCTCCTCCCCTCACCATCTTTCTGATCGCGACGCTGTTCAGACATTGAACTCTCTTCCACTTCCTGCTGCTCCATTATGCTGGGCAGCAACCTCCCTCTCGCTTCTGCTCTGTAACACCAAGTTTCAAGCCTTCGCTTCCCTCATGACCGAAAGGAGTCCAAGGAAGAATCACAGTTGACTGAGTAGTTCTTCAGGGAGGAGGTACAGCCGTAGAAACCAGGTTTCTACTTACAAAACTGCGTGCTGCTTCGGTGTCCTCGATAGCCTCCATGGGTGAACCCAAGACCAGGACCGTTACCATCTCTCGGCCACCACTCTGTCTGAGCGGCGCTATAGCAAAAAGGACCCTGTGGGGCCACTCACCCTCTTTCTGTGCGCGGCGCGGCTTAGATATCGAACTTTCTTCTACTGCTGCGTGCTACTTCGGTGTCCACGGTAGCCTCCATGGGTGTACCAGTACCGTTACAATCCCTCTGCCAACACTCTGTCTGAACGGCGCTATTAGCAAATAGGTCATTGTGGGGCATCTCTCCAATTACCATCTTTCTGTGAGCGGTGCGGATGAGATTTCGACTTGTCTTCCACTTCCAGCTGCTCGTTTATGATGGACAGGAACATCCCCCGTCTGTCCTGCTCTGTAAAACCAAGTTTCCAGACATCGCTTCCCTCATGACCGAAAGGATTCCAAGGAAGAGCCACAGTTGATGGAGAAATTCTTCAAGGAAGAACTAACGCCGTAGAAACCAGGCGTCCACTAACAAAACTGCGTGCTGCTCCGGTGTCCTCGGTAGCCTCCATGGGAGTACCCCAGACCAGCACCGTAAAAATCCCTCTGCCACCACTCTGTCTGAACGACGCTTTTAGCAAAAAGGACCCTGTGGGGCATCTCTCCCCTTACCAATTTTCTGTGAGCGACAAGGCTGAGACTTCGAACTCTGTTCCACTTTTTGCTGCTCCGTCATGCTGGGCAGCAAGATCCCCCGAGTGTCTTGCTCTGTAACACCAAGTTTCCTGCCTTCGCTTCCCTCATGACCGAAAAGAGTCCAAGGAAGAGCCACAGTTGATGGAGTAGTTCTTCAAGGAGGAACTAGCGCCGTAGAAACCAGGCGTCCACTTACAACACTGCGTGCTGCTGCGGTATCCACGGTGGCCTCCATGGGAGCACCTTTAGAAATCCTCTGCCACCACTCTGTCTGAACGGCGCTATTCGCAAAAAGGACCCTTTGGGCCAACTTTCCCCTCACAATCTTTCTGCATTTTTCAGTTACACCTTTCGTCCAATGCAGACGTGTTTAATTTGTGCTCCGGAAAAAAAAAAGCATTCTTAAACTCAAAAGTGCAGTGAGATTGAATTGATATTAATAAATATTGTACATCGCGAAAAGACGCTTAGTGCAATGAAATCGCACAAAACTAAAACTATTAATTATCCAACAATTAATTAACATAATCAAATTAATAAACAAAAATAAGCCACACTTCATTCGACACCCCGTCGATGATGAGTCAAAACGATATTCGTAGCCAAGTGCAACGTGAGCAAGATGAGCGTCGGCTCTCTTTGCAACGGAACAACGCGTACTTCTCTTTCGTCGCCCCCGAAAAAAATGCAAATTTAGATCGGTCGCGGTCAATCACCCCGAACCCGAAAAACGTTTACTTAAACATAATGAGCGAGAGAGCGCGCTCTTGCTCTCCGTCGCTGCCGTCCACAACTCAAAATCTGCAGAGCGCAGAGAGCGCTCATATGCAAGTATTTACAATGACTAGCACAGCAGTCTCTTTAACTACCGCAACAGTAACTACAACAACAACTGCAACGGTGTCAACTGCCCGCTCAATTCCATCGATGGCAACGCACGCCAGCTATGAGTTAAATAAAAACAACACTTCTACAACGACTGCAGCGCTGTCAGTAAAACAAAACGCAAACAACGAAAAAGTTAGGCCGGCAGTGCAGACTGGAATGGATCGCTACATTCAGATTAAAAGAAAGTTGAGCCCTCTGAATTCTAAGCCAAAAATCACCCGCAACAATTCCAACTTAGACACGAGCGAAAAGTCTACTAATTCTAACCGTTTTGAAATTCTGTGACGATCTGCCCTCTGAAGCTAATGAAGGTGATCAAAAGAAGCCAAAGCCACCTCCTATATATATCCGTGAGAAAAGTTCCAATGCTCTCGTTAACAAAATCATAGAGCTTATTGGGGCGGGCAACTTTCATATAATTCCCCTTGTAAAGGGTAAAATTCATGAAACTAAAGTCCAAACGAAGTCAGAAGATAGTTATAGAGTACTGTCGAAGCATCTGAACGACAGTAAATCAAATTTTTACACATACCAATTGAAAAGCAGCAAGGGACTGCAAGTCGTACTAAAAGGCATTGAGCCTGATGTAACACCTGCAGAAGTAGCTACAGCGCTACAAGAGAAAGGCTTTACCGCCAAGACAGTCTTCAATATCTTAAATAAGGATAGAAAGCCTCAACCGCTGTTCAAGGTAGAACTTGAACCAGAAAACAAGCCCTTAAAGAAAAACGATGTGCACCCAATATATAAACTTCAGTTTCTATTGCACCGTAGAATCACAGTAGAAGAGCCACACAAACGCAAAGGTCCGGTACAATGTATGAATTGCCAAGAATATGGCCATACAAGATCGTACTGCACACTTCGCCCGGTGTGCGTAGTTTGCGGGGAGCTTCATGACTCCGCACACTGCCCAGCAAGCAAAGACGACCCCAGCACAAAAAAGTGCGGTAATTGTGGTGGCAATCACACAGCTAACTACAAGGGATGCCCGATATACAAGGAGATGAAAAGTCGACTCCACCAGCGAGTCACCACCGCACGCACTCAAAACGTGCCGATCATAGGCCCCAAATCAAACCCAGATGTCTTCTTTTCGACTGCAGCAAGATCTTCATTTGGTTCCGAAAACTTGGTCAAAAACGTTACATTCGCAAGTGCGTTAAAAACAGGACTGGTGCCCCCCGCCCCACATATACATCAATCACAGCCAGCACACATAGAATTGAACATGGATCAACAGCATCAACCACCGGAGCAGCAACAGAACAAATTTGAAGCAATGATAAGTAACCTGCAACAAAGCCTTATGGAGTTTATGTCATTTATGCGGACAACCATGCAAGACTTAATGCGAAACCAAAATCTTTTGATACAAATGTTGGTATCACAGCAATCAAAATAATCAATGGCTTCGCTACGAATATCTATGTGGAATGCTAACGGCGTTTCACAGCACAAACTTGAGTTAGCTCAATTTCTTCTCAACAAACACATCGACGTAATGTTACTCTCAGAAACACATCTTACAAACAAATATTACTTTAAACTGCAAGGCTACTCATTCTACGGCACAAATCACCCCGACGGCAAAGCACATGGTGGGACTGGAATTCTAATTCGAAACCGTATCAAGCATACTGTCATAAAGAGTTTGCTGAAAGTCATCTACAGGCAACATCTATACAAATACAATTGGATAGTGGTAACAAACTTACTCTAGCCGCAGTATATTGCCCCCCTCGCTTCACCATAACTGAAGGTGAATTCATGCAGTTTTTCAATTCACTAGGAGAACACTTTATAGCAGCAGGTGACTACAATGCGAAGCACACACACTGGGGATCTCGTCTGGTGACTCAAAAAGGAAAACAGCTTTATAATGCAATTATTAAAGCCCACAACAAGCTCGGCCATATTTCTCCCGGCAGACCAACATACTGGCCGACAGACTCCAAGAAACTGCCCGATCTAATTGACTTTGCAATTACTTAAAATATTCCTCGTAGCCTGATAAGCGCTGAATGTCTCTTAGACTTGTCGTCTGACCACTCGCCTGTTCTCATTAATCTGCTCCGACATCCAGAAAACGTAGATCAACCGATTAGACTGACTTCACAAAAAACCAATTGGCTTAGATACAAAAAATATATAAGTTCCCACATCGAGCTAAAACCTCTCATCAACGTTGAAGCTGAAATCGACAGCTTTGTAAATGCACTAGAGTCACTCTTTATCACCGCAGCTCGCATTTCAACACCCCAAACTACAAACGCACCACACAGCCAAAAAAAGACAAATCTGCAAATCGAGCAGCTCGTCCTCGAAAAGCGACGACTTCGGCGAGAATGGCAATCACACAGATCGCCATGTTCACAGCAAAGGTTGAAAGATGCGACAGGCAAACTCAGCAGAGCTTTGAAGCAAGAAGAAGCGTATGCGCAACGACGCTATATAGAGAAATTATCAACTTCCTGCACAAAAAATTCACTTTGGAAAGCACATTCAAGTCTTAGCACGCCGACAGAAATGGTGATGCCTATAAGAAATTCCGTAGGCGGCTGGGCCCGCAGTGATGAAGATAGAGCCAGCACATTTGCCGCTCATCTTAAAAATGTGTTCCAACCAAATCCCCCCACAAACGGGTTTACACTACCGACTTCAACAAATGACTCTGAATTTGAACATAAACCAATCGAGTTTAACCCAAACGAAATCATTAACATCATTACAAAGAAACTAAACCAGGCTGCGACCTAATAACTCCAAAAATTATTATTGAGCTCCCCTATTGTGCCTTTGGCACTATCACCCACCTCTTCAATGCCATCACAAAACTTGGGCACTTTCCTGAGAGATGAAAAAAGTCAATCATCATAATGGTACAAAAACCAGGAAAAGATCGCACAATTGCCTCATCGTACAGGCCTAGAAGTCTTCTATCGTGCTTATCCAAAGTTTTTGAAAAATGCTTGCTGACTCGGATAAATCCATTTTTAAGAATGCACAACAAAATCCCATCGCATCAATTCGGCTTTCGCGAAAAACATGGAACTATTGAGCAAGTGAATCGTATAACATCGGAAACAAGAAACGCATTCGAAAATCGAGAATACTGCACAGCAATATTTCTGGATGTGTCTCAAGCATTCGATAGAGTTTGGTTAGAAGGTCTTATGTAAAAAAATCAAAACATCGCTTTCCAATAATACACATAAGCTATTAAAGTCATACCTCTACGGTAGAAAATTGTTAGTAAATTGTTATACAACTATGTCCGACGACCACAATATCGGAGCTGGAGTTCCACAAGGCAGTGTACTTGGGCCAACACTATATGTCATCTACATAGCAGACATCCCAACAAAAAGGCGACTAACAACATCTACCTTTGCCGATAATACAGCTATTCTCAGCCGCTCAAAATGCCCCATACAAGCATCTGCACAATTAACTCATCATTTGGCCAACGTAGAGAAATGGCTGTCGGATTGGCGAATAAAAAACGAACAAAAATGCAAGCACGTTACTTTTACCCTAAACAGGCGAAATTGCCCACAACTTACATAAACAATACTGCATTCCCGCAAGCAAACGAAGTGACGTATCTAGAAGTACACCTTGATAGAAGACCCACATGGCGCAGACACATCGAAGCCAAGAGGACACACTTAAAACTAGTAGGGGCGGTATAGTCGAGTATACTCAACCATATAATACCCTGCACATACCCTCACCCATTTAAATGGTGTTCCAAATATAAAAAATCAGTCAAAAGTGAGGAATTTTCGAAAAATTCGAGTTTGTTGATTTCTGAGGGGGAAGCCATGAAATAAAGGGGTGTTTTTCGGTATGCAGTTTAAAGGACGTATATTAACTGAATCTGCATACAAAATTTCAGACATGTATATTTCATAGTTGTGGAGATATACATATTTTAATAAAAATAAACTGGAATTTACCCAAAATTTAAGTTTGCCGACCTCTAATGGGTAGTCCAAATACAAAATGGTATTTTCTGGTATGCAGTCTTAAGAAGTTATATATACTTTGTCTACGAACAAAATTTCAGGTCCGTACCTTCAACAATTTCGGAGATGTAGGCTTTGACATGCGAACACTATTTTAGGGGTTATTAAGGGTAGGGGGGAAAAATTTGGTATGCAGTTTTAAAGACATACATCTATGAAGTCTGCATACAAAGTTTCAATTTCGTATCTGTTATAGTTGTGGAGATATACAAATGTTTGTAAAAAAAAAGTGAAATTTACAAAAAATGTAAGTTTGGTGGTCTTTGAGGGGTAGTCAAAAATACAAATGGGTATTTTCTGGTATGCAGTTTTAAGGACATGTATTTACTGAGTCTACATACAAAATTTCAGGTCCGTATCTTTTATAGTTTTGAAGATACAGTAATTTACAAAAAAACACTTTTTGAGGGGTAATGAAGGGTTGGGGGGAAAATTGGGGTATGCAGTTTTATAGGTCTTTACATACTTAGTCGACATACCAACTTTCAAAGTTCTAGCGTTTCTGGTGTTCAAGTTATAGCCTTTTCAAAAAGTGGGCGTAGCTGGTTGGGTGGGAAGGAGTGGGCGTGGCTCAAAACCGTTCAAACTTGATCTGCTGCCGAGCATCACGAGTCTATCCTCCAAATTTCAAGTCTCTATCTTTTATAGTTTCCGAGAACCATTGGTGAGGACGGACGGACGGACGGACGACGACGGACAGACGGACGGACATGGCTTAATCAATTTGTCTTGTCGTCCTGATCAAGAATATATATACTTTATCGGGCCCCCTCCCCTCCTTCTCTGCGTTACATACATTTCGGCCAAACAAACACAATATACCCTGGTACAGTATGTACAGGGTATAATTAAAAGCCAACCAGCCACATTCATTGGCAGACAACACTCGCTCGCCCCTTTGTCTTGACCTCAAGGTCTTGCTCTACAATTCTGTGCTAAAACCTATATGGACATATGGCTCTCAGCTATGGGGGAGTGCCAGCAACATTGTCCAGAGGGCCCAGTAAAAAATCCTGAGAACCATCACCGGGGCACCTTGGTATGTTCGAAACGAAAACATTCAAAAAGACTTAAACATTCAACCAGTCAAAGATGTAATAGCAGCACACACAGTAAAGTACTTTGACAAGCTTTCGTCGCACCCTAACCATCTCGCAAGAGGTTCAGATTGCGCAGCCGATCACGCCTTCGACGCAATGATCTACCCACCCAGCGATAGATCCTAAGGACGAGGTACCATATTATAGTTCATGTGAACTGTTAATTAATAGTTATTAATAAGAGTTGTATAATCATTGATAGTCTCATATAAAGAGAAGATTCAATAAATAATTAGCAAGTTTAAAAAAAAAAAAAACAAAAACATCAACATCCCCCGGCTATGCTGCTCAGTAACGCCAAGTTTCAAGCCTTCGCTTCCTTTATGACCGAAATGAGTCCAAGGAGGAGCCAAAGTTTAAAGTGTAGTTCTTCACGAAGGAACAAGCGCCCTAGAAACCAGTCGATCACTTACAGAGCTGCGTGCTGCTCCGGTGTCCACGGTAGCCTTTATGGGAGTACCCCAGACCAGCACCACTACAATTCCTGTGCCACCTTTCTGTCTGAGCGCCGCTATTAGCAAAAAAGACTTTGTGGCTAATCCACCCCACACCTTCTTTCTGTACGCAGCGCGGCTTAGATATTGAACTCTCTTCCACTTCCAGCTGCTAATTAGAGGCAGCAACTTCCCTCAGCTCTGCTGCTCTGTAACGCCAAGTTTCAAGCCTTCGCTTCCCTCATGTCCGAAAAGAGACCAAGAAAGAGTCACAGTTGATGGAGTCGTTCTTCAAGGAGGAACTAGCGCCGTAGAAACCAAGCGTGCACTAACAAAACTGCGTGCTGCTCCGGAGTTCACGGTAGCCTCCATGGGAGTACACCAAGCCAGCACCGTTACAATCCCGCTGCCACCACTCTGTCTGAATGGCGCTAATTTAAAATGGACCCTTTGGGGCCTCTCTCCACTCACTACTTTTCCATGAGCGGTGCCGATGAGATTTCGAACTCTGTTCCATTTTCAGGTGCTCCTTTATGTTGGACAGCAACATCCCCGACTCTGCTGCACTAAGATTCTAGCCATCGCTTCCCTCCTGACCAAAAAAGAGCATCAGTTGATTAAGTAGTTCAGGGAGGAACTAGCGCCGTAGAAGCCAGGCGTGCAATTACAAAACTGCGTGCTGCTCCAGTGTCCACAGTAGCCTCCATGGGAGTACCCCAGTCCAGCACCGGTACAATTCCTCTACTACCACCTTGTCTAAGGGCTGCTATTAGAAAAAAGGACCCTGTGGGGCATCTCTCCTCTTACCATCTTTCTGTGAGGGGAGCGGATTACATTTCGAACTCTCTTCCACTTCTTGCTGCTCCATTATGCTGAACAGCAACTTCACCCGTCAGTCCTAATATGTACCACCTAATTTCCGGACTTCGCTTCCCTCATGACTGAAAGAAGTCCAAGGAAGAGCCACAGTTGATTGAGTAGTTCTTCAGGAAGGAACTAGCGCCGTAGAAACCAGGCGTCCACTTACAAAAATGCGTGCTGCAGCGGTGTCCACGGTAGCCTTCATGGTTCTACCCCAGACCAGCACCGTTACAATCCCGCTGCCGCCACTCTGTTTGAATGGCGCTATTAGAAAAAAAAAACCTGTATGGCCTCTCCCCCCTCAACCATCTTTCTGTGCACGGAGCAGCTTAGATATCGAACTCTCTTCCACTTTCAGCTGTTCCTTTATGAAGAGTTGCAACATCCCCCGTCTCTGCTGTTATGTAACTACAAGTTTCCAGCCTTTGCTTCCCTACTGGCTGAAAAAAGTCCAAGGAAGAACCATTGTTGATTAACAACTTCTTCCGTGAGGAACTAGTGCCATAAAAACCAGGTATCCACTAACAAAACTGCGTGCTACTCCGTTGTGCATGGTAGTCTCCATGGGAGTACCCCAGATCAGACCCGTTACAATCCCTCTGCCACCACTCTGACTGAGCGTCATTATTAGCAAAAAGGACCCTCTGGGGCCACTCTCCCATCACCGTTTTTCTGTGCCCTGCGCGGCTTAGATATCGAACTCTCCTCCACTTCCAGCATCTCCTTTATGCTTTACAGGCAAATCCCCCGTCCTTCGTGCTCTGTAACACCTTATTTCCAGCCATCGCTTCCCTCATGACCGAAAGGAGTCCAAAGAAGAGCCACAGTTGCCTGAGCAGTTCCTCAAGGAGGAACTAGCGCCGTAGAAACAAGGCGACATTTTACAAAACTGCGTAATGCTCCGGTGTTTACGGTTGCCACCATGAGAGTACCCCAGGCCAGACCCGATACAATTCCTCTGCCACCACTCTGCCTGAGCGACGCTATTAGCAAAAATGGGCCTGTGGGGCATCTCTCCCCATACCATCTTTCTGTGAGCGGTGCGGATGAGATTTCGAACTCTATTCCACTTCATGCTGCTCCATTATCCTGGACAACATCATCCCCCATTTGTCCTGCTCTGTAACGTCAAGTTTCCAGCCTTCATTTCCGTCATGACCGAAAGGAGTCCGAGGAAGAGCAACAGTTGACTGAACAGTTTTTCGAGGATGAACTAGCGCCGTAGAAACCAGGCGTCCACTTACAAAACTGCGTGCTGCTCTGGTGTCCACGGTATCATCCGTGTGAGTACCCCAGGCCGGCACCGTTACAATTCCTCTGCAACCACTCTGTTTGAGCGCCGCTATTAGCAAAAAGGACCTTGTGGGGCCCTTCTGTCATCACCCTTTTTCTGTGCGTGGCACGGCTTAGATATCGAACTCTCTTCCACTTCCTGCTGTTCCATTATGCTGGACAGCAACATCCTCCATGTCTGCTGCTTTGTAACACCAAAATCGCTTCCCTCCTGGCCGAAAGGAGTCCAAGGAAGAACCAGAAATGATGGAGTAGTTCTTAAAGAAAAAACTAGCGCCTTAGAAACCAGGCGTATACTTACAAAAATGCGTGCTGCTGCGGTAGCCTCCATGGGACTACCCCAGACCAGACCCGTTACAGTCCCTCTGTCACAACTCTGTCTGAGCGCCGCTATCAGCAATAAGAATACTGTGGGGCCTCTCACCCCTCACCATCTTTCTCTGAACGGCACGTCTGAGATTTCGAACTCTATTCCACTTCCTGCTGTTCCATTATCCTGGACAGCAACATCCCCCGTATATCCTGCTCTTTAACACCAAGTTTCCAGCCTTTGCTTCCCTCATGACCGAAAGGAATCCAAGGGAGAGCCACAGTTGATAGAGTACTTCTTCTGTTATGCGTCCACTTACAAAACTGCGTGCTGCTCCGGTGTCCACGGTAGCCTCTGTCTGAGCGCCGCTATCAGCAAAACGGAACCTGTGGGGCCTCTCACCCCTCACCATCTTTCTATGAACGGCGCGCCTTAGATTTCGAAATCTCTGCCACTTCCTGCTGTTCCATTATCCTGGACAGCAATATTCCCCGTCTGTCCTGCTCTGCAACACCAAGTTTCCAGCCTTCGCTTCCCTCATGTCCGAAAGTAGTCCAAGGAAGAGCCACGGTTGATGGAGTAGTTCTTAAGGGAGGAGATAGCGCCGTAGAAACCAGGCATCCACTTACAAAACTGCGTGCTGCTCCGGAGTCCTTGGTAGCCTCCATGGGAGTACCCCAGACCAGCACCACTACAATTCCTCTGAAACCTTTCTGTCTGAGCGCCGCTTTAGCAAAAAAGACTTTGTAGCTCATCCCACCCCACACCTTCTTTCTGTACGCAGCGCGGCTTAGATATTGAACTCTCTTCCACTTGCAGCTGCTCCTTTATGAAGGGCAGCAACTTTCCCCTGCTCTGCTGCTCTGTAACGCCAAGTTTCAAGCCTTCGCTTCCCTCATGACCGAAAAGAGTCCAAGGAAGAACCACAGTTGATGGAGTTGCTCTTCAGGAAGTAACCAGCGTCGTAGAAGCCAGGCGTCCACTTGAAAACTGCGTGCAGCTCCGGTGTCCTCGGTAGCCTCCATGGCTGTACCCCAAACCAGCACCGTTACAACATCTCTGCCACCACTCCTTCTGAGCGGTACTATTAGCAAAAAGTACCCTGTGGGGCATCTCGCCCCTTACCATCTTTCTGGGAGCGGTGCGGATGAGATTTCGAACTCCCTTAAACTTTCTGCTGCTCCATTATGCTGGACAGCAACATTACCCGTCTGTTGTGCTTTGTAACACCAAGTTACTAGCCATCACTTCTCTCCTGGCCGAAAGGAGTCCAAGGAAGAGCCACAGTTGAGTGAATAGTTCTTCAGGAAGAGACTAGCGCGTTAGAAACCAGGTGTCCACTTAAAAAATTTTGTGCTGCACCGGTGTCACCGGTAGCCTCCATGGGAGTACCACAGACCAGCACCTTTACAATCCCTCTGCAACCACTCCTTCTTAGCGGCACTATTAGCAAAAAGGACCCAGTGGAAAATTTCTACCCTCACAATTTTTCTGTAAGCGGCGTGGCTGAGATTTCGAACTCTCTTCTACTTCCTGCTGCTCTTTTATGCTGGACAGCAACATACCCCTTCTCTGCTGCTCTGTAACACAAAGTTTCCATCTTTCGCTTCCCTCATGACCGAAAGGAGTCCAAGGAAGAGCCACAGTTGACTGAGTAGTTCTTCAAGGTTGAACTTGCGCCGTAAAACCAGGCGTCCACTTACAAGACTGCGTGCTGCTCCGGTGTCCACGGTAGCCTCCTTGGGAGTACCCCAGACCAGCATTCTTACAATTTCTCTGCCACCTATCTGTCTAAGCGCCGCTATTAACAAAAACAACCTTGTGGAGCCACTCTCCACATACCCGCTTTATGTGCGCGGCGCGGCTTAGATTTTGAACAATCTTCAACTTCCAGCTGCTCCTTTATGAAGGGCAGCACATCCCCGTCTCTGCTGCTTTAAAATACCGAAATTCCAGCTTTTGGTTTCCTCTTGGCCGAAAGGAGTCCAAGGAAGAGCCACAGTTGACTGAATAGTTCTTCAAGGAGGAACTAGCGCCGTAGGCAACAAGCGGCCACTTTCAAAACTGCGTTCTGCTGCAGTGTCCACGGTAGCCTCCATGGGAGTACCCCAGACCAGCACCGTTACAACCTCTCTGCAACAACTCTGTATGAGCGCCGCTATTAGCAAAAAGGACTTTGTGGGGCATCGCTCCCCATACCATCTCTCTGTGAGCGGCGCGGCTGATATTTTTAACTCTCTTCCACTTCCTGCTGATCCGTTATGCTGGACAGAAACATCCCCTGTCTGTCCAGCACTGTAACACCAAGTTTCCAGCCTTCGCTTCCCTGATGATCGAAAGGAGTCCAAGGAAGAACCACAGTTGATCAAGTAGTTATTCAGGATGGAACTAGCATTGTAGAAACCAGGCGTCCAATTACAAAACTGTGTGCTGCTGCAGTGTCCACGGTATCCTCTATTGGAGCACTTCAGACCAGCACCGTTACAATTGCTCTGCTACCACTCTGTCTAAACGCTGTGGGTCCTCCTACCACCACTATCTTTTTATGATCATCGCTGCTTAGACATCGAACTCTCTTCCCCATCCAGCTACTGCTTTATGAAGAGCAAAAACATCCCCCTTCTCTGCTGCTTTGTAACACCAAGTTTCAAGCCTTCGCTTCCCTCTTGACCGATACGAGTTCAAGGACAAACCACAGTTGACTGAGTACTATTAAGGGAGGAGCTAGCACCAAAGAAACAAGGTGTCTACTTACAATACTTCGTGCTGCTCCGGTGTCCACGGTAGCCTCCATGAGAGTACCACAGACCAGCACCACTACGATTCCTCTGCCACCTTTCTGTCTGAGCGCCGATTTAGCAAAAAGGACCCTGTGGCTCCTCCCACCCTTCACCCTCTTTCTGTACGCGGCGTGGCTTAGACATTGAACTCTATTTCACTTTTTGCTGCTCCATTATGCTGGACAGCAACATCCCCCGTCTCTGCTGCTCAGTAACACCAAGTTTCCAGCCTTCGCTTCCATCTTGACCGATACGAGTCCAAGGAAGAGCCACAGTTGATGGAGTAATTCTTTAGGGAGGAACTAGCACCGTAGAAACCAGGCGTCCACTCACAAAACTGCGTGCTGCTCCGGTGTCATCGGTAGCCTCAATGGAAGTACCACAGACCAGCACAACTACGATTCCTCTGCCACCTTTCTGTCTGAGCGCCGATTTAGCAAAAAGGACCCTGTGGCTCCTCCCACCCCTCACCATCTTTCTGTACGCGGCGTGGCTTAGACATTGAACTCTATTTCACTTTTTGCTGCTCCATTATTCTTGACAGCAACATCCCCCGCCTATGCTGCTCCGTAACGCCAAGATTCAAGCCTTCGCTTCCCTTATGACCGAAATGAGTCCAATGAGTAGCCATAGTTTAATGTGTTGTTCATCAGGAAAGAACTAGCGCCGTAGAAACCAGACGTCCATTTACAAAACTTCGTGCTGCTCCGGTGTCCTCGGTGGCCTCCATGGGAGTACCGCAGATCGGCACCGTTACAATCCTTCGGCCACCACTCTGTCTGAGTGCCGCTATTAGCAAAAAGGACCCTGTGGGGCATCTCTTCCCTTACCATCTTTCTGTTAGCGACGCTGTTGAGACTTCGAACTCTGTTCCACTTCCTGCTGCTCCATTATTCTTGACAGCAACATCCCCCGGCTATGCTGCTCAGTAACACCAAGTTTCCAGCCTTCGCTTCCTTCCTGGCCGAAAGGAGTCCAAGGAAGAACCACAGTTGATGGAGTTGCTTTTCAGGAAGTAACCAGCGCCGTAGAAACCAGGCGTCCACTTACAAAACTGCGTGCTGCTGCTGTGTCCACGGTAGCCACCATGGATGTACCCCTGACCAATACCGTTACAACCTCTCTGCCACAACTCTTTATGAGTGCCGCTATTAGCAAAAAGGACCCTGTGGGGCATCTCTTCCCTTACCATCTTTCTGTCAGCGACGCGGTTGAGACTTCGAACTCTGTTCCACTTCCTGCTGCTCCATTATTCTTGACAGCAACATCCCCCGCCTATGCTGCTCCGTAACGCCAAGATTCAAGCCTTCGCTCTCCTTATGACCGAAATGAGTCCAATGAGGAGCCATAGTTTAATGTGTTGTTCATCAGGAAAGAACTAGCGCCATAGAAACCAGTCGACCACTTACAAAGCTGCGTGCTGCTCCGGTGTCCACGGTCGCCTCCATGGGAGTACCCCAGACCAGCACCACTACAATTCCTCCGCCACCTTTCTGTCTGAGCGCCGCTTTAGCAAAAAAGACTTTGTGGCTCATACCACCCCACACCTTCTTTCTGTACGCGGCGTGGCTTAGACATTGAACTCTATTTCACTTTTTGCTGCTCCATTATGCTGGACAGCAATATCCCCCGTCTCTGCTGCTCAGTAACACCAAGCTTCTAACCTTCGCTTCCCTCCTGGCCGAAAGGAGTCCAAGGAAAAACCACAGTTGATGGAGTTGCTTTTCAGGAAGTAACCAGCGCTGCTCTAAAATACCGAAATTCCAGCTTTTGGTTTCCTCTTGGCCGAGAGGAGTCCAAGGAAGAGCCACAGTTGACTGAATAGTTCTTCAAGGAGGAACTAGCGCCGTAGGAAACAAGCGGCCACTTACAAAACTGCGTTCTGCTGCAGTGTCCACGGTAGCCTCCATGGGAGTACCCCAGACCAGCACCGTTACAACCTCTCTGCAACAACTCTGTATGAGCGCCGCTATTAGCAAAAAGGACTTTGTGGGGCATCTCTCCCCATACCATCTCTCTGTGAGCGGCGCGGCTGATATTTTTAACTCTCTTCCACTTCCTGCTGATCCGTTATGCTGGACAGAAACATCCCCTGTCTGTCCAGCACTGTAACACCAAGTTTCCAGCCTTCGCTTCCCTGATGATCGAAAGGAGTCCAAGGAAGAGCCACAGTTGATCAAGTAGTTATTCAGGATGGAACTAGCATTGTTAAAACCAGGCGTCCAATTACAAAACTGCGTGCTGCTGCAGTGTCCACGGTATCCTCCATTGGAGCACTTCAGACCAGCACCGTTACAATTGCTCTGCTACCACTCTGTCTAAACGCTGTGGGTCCTCCCACCACCACTATCTTTTTATGATCATCGCTGCTTAGACATCGAACTCTCTTCCCCATCCAGCTACTGCTTTATGAAGAGCAAAAACATCCCCCTTCTCTGCTGCTTTGTAACACCAAGTTTCAAGCCTTCGCTTCCCTCTTGACCGATACGAGTCCAAGGACAAACCACAGTTGACTGAGTAGTATTAAGGGAGAAGCTAGCGCCAAAGAAACCAGGTGTCTACTTACAATACTTCGTGCTGCTCCGGTGTCCACGGTAGTCTCCATGAGAGTACCACAGACCAGCTCCACTACGATTCCTCTGCCACCTTTCTGTCTGAGCGCCGATTTAGCAAAAAGGACCCTGTGGCTCCTCCCACCCTTCACCATCTTTCTGTACGCTGCGTGGCTTAGACATTGAACTCTATTTCACTTTTTGCTGCTCCATTATGCTGGACAGCAACATCCCCCGTCTCTGCTGCTCAGTAACACCAAGTTTCCAGCCTTCGCTTCCATCTTGACCGATACGAGTCCAAGGAAGAGCCACAGTTGATGGAGTAATTCTTTAGGGAGGAACTAGCGCCGTAGAAACAAGGCGTCCACTCACAAAACTGCGTGCTGCTCCGGTGTCATCGGTAGCCTCAATGGAAGTACCACAGACCAGCTCCACTACGATTCCTCTGCCACCTTTCTGTCTGAGCGCCGATTTAGCAAAAAGGACCCTGTGGGGCATCTCTTCCCTTACCATCTTTCTGTCAGCGACGCGGTTGAGACTTCAAACTCTGTTCCACTTCCTGCTGCTCCATTATTCTTGACAGCAACATCCCCCGGCTATGCTGCTCCGTAACGCCAAGATTCAAGCCTACGCTTCCCTTATGACCGAAATGAGTCCAATGAGGAGCCATAGTTTAATGTGTTGTTCATCAGGAAAGAACTAGCGCCGTAGAAACCAGACGTCCATTTACAAAACTTCGTGCTGCTCCGGTGTCCTCGGTGGCCTCCATGGGAGTACCGCAGATCGGCACCGTTACAATCCTTCTGCCACCACTCTGTCTGAGTGCCGCTATTAGCAAAAAGGACCCTGTGGGGCATCACTTCCCTTACCATCTTTCTGTGAGCGACGTGGTTGAGACTTTGAACTCTGTTCCACTTCCCGCAGCTCCATTATTCTTGACAGCAACATTCTCCGTCTCTGCTGCTCTGTAACACCAAGATTCCAGCATTCGCTTCTCTCCTGGCCGAGAGGAGTCCATGGAGGAGCCATAGTTTAATGTGTAGTTCATCAGGAAAGAACTAGCCCCATAGTAATCAGGCAACCACTTACACACGTCATGCTGGGCAGCAACATCCCCCGAGTGTCTTGCTCCAAGGAAGAGCCACAGTTGATGGAGTAGTTCTTCAAGGAGAAACTAGCGCCGTAGAAACCAGGCGTCCACTTACAAAACTGCGTGCTGCTGCGGTATCCACGGTGGCCTCCATGGGAGAACCTTTACAAATCCTCTGCCACCACTCTGTCTGAACGGCGCTATTAGCAAAAAGGACCCTATAAGGCAACTTTCCCCTCACAATCTTTCTGCATTTTTCAGTTACACCTTTCGTCGCATGCAGACGTGTTTAATTTGTGCTCCGGAAAAAAAAAAAAAAAACAATCTTAAACTCAAAAGTGCAGTGAGATTGAATTGATATTAATAAATATTGTACATCGCGAAAAGACGCTTAGTGCAATGAAATCGCACAAAACTAAAACTATTAATTATCCAACACTTCAATAACATAATCAAACTAATAAACAAAAATAAGCCAAACTTCATTCGACACCCCGTCCAGATGAGTCAAAACGATATTCGTAGCCAAGTGCAACGTGAGCAAGATGAGCGTCGGCTCTCTTTGCAACGGAACAACGCGTACTTCTCTTTCGTCGCCCCCGAAAAAAATGCAAATTTAGATCGGTCGCGGTCAATCACCCCGAGCCCGAAAAACGTTTACTTAAACATAATGAGCGAGAGAGCGCGCTCTTGCTCTCCGTCGCTGCCGTCCACAACTCAAAATCTGCTCATATGCAAGTATTTACAAGGACTAGCACAGCAGTCTCTTTAACTACCGCAACAGTA
>JBAMBP010001287.1:0-16559 GCA_037044515.1 Phortica magna
GTATCTGTTATAGTTGTGGAGATATACAAATTTTTGTAAAAAAAAAGTGGAATTTACCAAAAATTTAAGTTTGTGGGTCTTTGAGGGGTAGTCCTAAATACAGAGAGGTATTTTCTGGTATGCACTTTAAGAACATGTATTTACAGAGTGTACATTCAAAATTTTAGGTCCGTACCTTTCATGGTTTTGAAGATATAGTAATTAACAATATAACACTTTTTGAGGGGTAATGACGGGGAGGGGGGAAATTGTAGTATGCAGTTTTATAAAAATTTACATACTTAGTCTACATACCAATTTTCATAGTTCTAGCGTTTCTGGTGTTCAAGTTATAGCCTTTTCAAAAAGTGGGCGTAGCTGGTTGGGCGGGAAGGAGTGGGCGTGGCTCAAAACCGTTCAAACTTGATCTGCTGCCGAGCATTACGAGTCTATCCTCCAAATATCAAGTCTCTATATTTTATAGTTTCCGAGAACCATTGGTGTGGACGGTCGGACAGACGGACGGACATCGCTTAATCAATTTGTCTCGTCATCCTGATCAAGAATATATATACTTTATGGGGTCCCCCTCCCCTCCTTCTATGCCTTACATACATTTCGGCCAAACAAACACAACATACCCTGGTACAGTATGTACAGGGTATAAATATGTAAGCCACTGAGACAAGAGCAAAAAAAACTTTTTTTTATACCCTGTACACACTGTGTACCAGGGTATATTGTGTTTGTTTGGCCGAAATATATGTAACGCATTGAGGGGGGGAGGGGAACCCCATAAAGTATTCTTGATCAGATCGACTAGACGAGTTCATATAGCCATGTCCGTCTGTCCGTTTCAATGCAGACTCCTCCCAGAGTTTTGATTAAAAATACCATTTTGTTAGAAAAACCTTTTTTGGTCTTGAGTATAAACAAACCAAACTTGGCAAATACGTGTTTTTATTAACGCTTTACTATATTTCAAAGTCTTATGAGAATCGGATAAAAGGGCGTGGCACCGCCCATATACCGAAAAACTTAAAAATGGGGTTTTTGTGAAACCAGAAGAGATACAAGGCTACAAAGTATAGTAGAGTATGACTGCATTGCATTCTTTAAGACAAATTATAAAATGGGAGTGGTAACTCCCCTAAATCTTTAAAAACGTATGTAATTCTTGTTGGGAAAACGATAAAAAGGATTTTTCAATAAGAATAATTGGAGAAACGCTTGCAAGAGCATATAAGTTTCGGCAAAGCTTAAAAGTAAAGTATTTTTATTGTTGAATGTTGGGCATTGAAATCGTCCCCAACTATAAGCTTTATTCCCAGTCCTTGAAAAAAGTTGTTGAAATTTGCTTCTTTGATTGTGAATCTTGGTGAAAGATGAATCGCTGTTACTGACAGTCTGCATGCATTCATATGATCATAATTGTCGCAGCTTGCATACCGTCTTCTCTAATTTCCATAAGAGTCCAAAATTTTGAATTTTAGAGCCTGTTTAAAAAGAATTGCTGCGCCTCCATGGGTTCTACCTGTCCGATGATCAGGTCTAATTGTATCGTATCCAACTATTCTAAAAAATTATTTGCTAGTGTGTTTCTGATATTAAGATATGTAAGATATATCATTTACATGGTTGGAATATCCATTAGCATTTCATATTCCTAAATTTATGTTTACTTGCATAACTTATTTACAAGTAATATAATCATGTTAAGTAAATAAAAAGTCAGTTTAAACAGTTTTTCTAGGTTTTCTATTCTTTCTATTGAGGAATTAGAATTTTCCTGCAGCAACTTTTAAGATTGGTAGTCGTTGGGTTGTCGAGTGGATTTAAGTTAAGTGAAGTTTCGAAGACATTGTTAGTATCGTCTTTAGTGTATCTCAGCTGCTTGAGAGTAGTTACTAATTTCTTTGTAATAAATTCCTGATAGACTCTACACCTTTGTAGCTGGCGGCGTGAACTTCATTGCAGTTGGCACATTTTGCTGGTTGTTCGTTACCTTTTGTACAAACGTTGCTTGGATGCAAAAGACAGCATTTCATATATCTAGAATCAATAGGATTTTGTGTGTCCAAATTCTATATATGTTTAACATTATATATATCTCCTTTCTTATTGTCGGGCGCAATACCTAAATATAATAAATTCAACGGCTCTTTGGTTACACGGATGACCTTTGGACCTTAATCTCTTTTAATTAAATCAATAATCGTGGCTAAGTGCGAATTCTTATTGACATTTAACAAATTTAATAGTAAGAGTTTTAACTAGTTTTCTAAATTCTTTAATAGATTTGAACATAATTCTTACATGTCCCTCTCGTTGAGCTTTGTAAAAGTATAGCTTTCTTTCAATTGTAGTATCGAGATAGGCTAGAATTTGACTAATGTCATTGACGTCAGACAAAAATATAGGTGGCCGCTTGGCAGAATCATTAGTGTTGTCGTCAATTACCATGTCAAGTGTCTCGTGTGCCGTCGCTTAGAAGAGAAGAATTGATTGGAGCTGGTGGTTGGCGTTGAGTCCAGTGCAAGTTATTTCTTGAGTGCTAACAGAGACGGTTTGTCTTTTGGGTTCTGTTTTACTCTCTGCCAGTTCCAAACCATTAGGTCACCTTCTTTGACGCTCATTCGGTTGTCTTTTTAGATAGAAACATCAAATATGAAGCCCAAGAAGAAAGAATAGAAAATTTTAAGTGCTCTTATCTCATGAACCATATAACTTACAGGATTAAACATTGGTGTGTATGCTAAAGGCATAGTGTGTAATAAGATTCAATCATAAAATGGTTAAAATATAAAAACACATTGTTCTGGAACCTATTGGTCTGGCAAAGTAAAAATTAGTATATATGATATTGAATAAAAATTAATTGATTTGATTAAAAAGTGGGCGGGGCACCGCTCTCTAGCAGTCGTTACAAATCGAAAGTACAGGATATGTCAAAGTAGAGCACTCTCGACTACAATTCCTTACCGTTTATTTGTGTCGTCATATGGTAAGTGTGAGAACGTTGTTCCTTGACAAAAATAAAGACTGACCCCATTCTGGCAACTCTATTATTTACTGTTAAAAATAAAATTCTGCTAAATGGCTGTTAATAGGATTTTAACAGGTTGTAATATTCAGGAACAGCTGTTGTTGCCTCAATCAGTAAATATCTTTGTTAACTTGCTGCTACTTTGAATTCCAATTTCCATCATTGCTCGTTCATAATGTTCCATTGAAGTTCAGTTAAAGGACCGATGGAATTGAAAAGCTATCACCAGGAATAAGAACCCCCTATCTTATTAAATGCATTCTTAAATTTTTTTAGATCGAGTTGCCAGAATCGGAGCAACATTCAAAATTTCATGTTCATACCTCTTATATGTAAAAGTATATAGCAATTTAAAATAAATTATTTTTAAGGAAAAATGATAGGGAAGGAAAAAAATTGTGGTACGTAACTTTGAAGGGCTATACGTACCGAGTTTACAAACTGATTTTCGTGATTCTATCGCTTCTAGTATTTGAGCTTTAGCCTTTTTAAAAAGTGGGCTGATCTGGTTCAGCGGGCAGTTGTAGGCGTTCCAAAAATTCCATCAAACTTGAAGTAGCCCATGACCACATGAGTCTTACTTTCGAATTTCAAATCTTTGAGTTTTACAGTTACCAAAAACCATTGTTGCGACGGACGGTCGGACTGACATGCATGACTAGATTGATTTGTTTTTGTTGTCCTGACCAAGAATATGTATACTTTATTGAGTTTTACTTTCCTCCTTTTGGGTGTTACATACATTTGGCCTCAAGCAAACTTAATAAACCCTGATACACAGTGAGAACGGGGTATAATAAATGATGATTCGATTTGATAGGTAGCTATGGAGAATAGCTATGCGTATTTCATCCTAACATTAAAAAGGCTTTAGTAATTTTATTTAATCGGCGTATGCAAACATATGTAGTTATAAATTCAACATATTTATTTATTTTAATAAAATCATCTTCAGGTTAATAAAAGAGACCTGAAAGCTATAGAGATTGAATGTGGTCTTCGAAATCCAAGTCTTCAAGACTTTCAAAAATCTTCTTTATATAAATTATTTTTTACTGGCGAGGATGGAATTGAGTTAACAACTGAAGAATTGGATGAAGTTGCTTTCAGCGGTGATGGTGAAGAACATCGAATGAATGAAGACATTCAAGCCATCAAAAATACAAAAAGTTCTCAGATAAATTTTTCGCGTGAAAGAATTTCAAAAAGCGGCTCTAAAAGCATTGATACCAATTTTGATGTCGAATCGGAATCAGAGCTGTTTACGGCATCCTCATCGACTGACACAAAGCAAAATGTTGCAATAAACAGGCTCCGCTCAGTAAAAGTAAAATTTTTAATTTTTATTACATATTATTTAAAGAAAAATGTCAAGAATACTTCAAAATATTTCGTATTTTACATTATAGACTGTGAAGCAAGAAAGCCACTTTATTGATGTCGGATCTCTTACTTTTGGAGGAATATTTGGACTGGGCGAAAAAATTGAACATCGAGTTATAATGGCTAGGACAACAGTTCAATGTTTGATGCTACCGCGTTTTTGGCTTTTTGAGAAGCCACAAAATCCTGGAAATATTTGGCAGAGAAGACGCTTTTATTTAGACTGTACTATACCTTCTAGAGAAATATTATTTAAAGACTTTCTTAAAACTCGTAAATGGCAGAAGTTCAAACAAGACTACATTCAAAGCAATCTTAATCAAAATTCAGTTTCAAACAATACTAAAACAGACGACATACCAATTATTTGTCGCATTGTGGAGACAACTGATGATTAACCTTAAATCGATTTAAATTCTTGTATTGCTCTCAAAACTTAAAATTTTGTAAGTTGCATTAATAATGTTTATATTAAATTTAAAACAAAATTGAGCGGTTATCATATCTGTGTTTTTATAATAAATGGTTTTAAGTAAGCGTGTTGCTGTCTTTTATCATTCGTAACACTCTAAAATTAATACAGTGTGGTTTCTTTATACAAAGGACATTTTGGAGATATTTGTAACATTTTGGGCCCAACCCCAAATCAATCAGAGGCTGAAGGTTGACTTCGGGAACATTTTCCAGTTCTCCGTGAACAAAGATTTTTGTAGCAAATCATTGTATACTTCATCAAATATTACTTATCGTTAATAATATTTCCCAAACAAACTATTTGTAAGTATAATATATAATATATTCTTGTTAACATTTTACTAACTCGAATTAGCCGGAGAGTATATTTAGGGGACAGAGACTTTTACTGCTTATTATGAACATGCCGTTATTTATATATACCGAATGCGAATTTATTTATATATCCGTAAATTTTAGGTACTGAAATACATATATGCACATTTAAATTTTAAATGAATCATATATAATGCTTTTTTCGGGAACATTGCAAATTATGTTGTGGGGACATCGTAATTATAATATAAATTTATATATACAACGTAGATTTCGGGAACATTTTTGAATTAAACTGACCGTTTGCATACATATTATTAACAAGTTTTATTCGTAGACATTGTAAATTTTTTATGGACACTGTTTTATAGGTATTTGTATGAATAGTATATTTTGAGGACATATTTGTTATCAACTTCAATTTATGAATACAACGTTGATTTCGGGAGCATATTTGAGTCTTAACGGGCCGTTTCTCATACAAATGCGGTATTTACCAGTTTTTTTTCGAAAATACTAACAACGGTTTGCAAAACTAGTAAGTTGATTATACTCAACCATATAATACCCTGCACACACCCTCTCCCATTTAAATGGTGTTCCAAGCATCAAAAAAATCAGTCAAAAGTGAGGAATTTACGAAAAGTTCGAGTTTGCTGGTCTCTGAGGGGGAACCCATGAAATAAAGGGGTGTTTTTCTGGTATGCAGTTTAAAGGACGTACATTAACTGTACCTGCATACAAAGTTTCAATATTTCATAGTTGTGGAGATATATATATTTTAATAAAAATAAACTGGAATTTACCCAAAATTTTAGTTTGCCGGCCTTTGATAGGTAGTCCAAATGAGTGTACATACCAAATGTCAGGTCCGTACCTTTCATGGTTTTGAAGATATAGTAATTTAGCAATAAAACACCTTTTGAGGGGTAATGAAGGGGAGGGGGGAAAATTGTGGTATGCAGTTTTATAGAAATTTACATACTTAGTCTACCTACCAACTTTCATGATTCTAGCGTTTCTGGTGTTCAAGTTATAGTCTTTTCAAAAAGTGGTCGTAGCTGGTTGGGCGGGAAGGAGTGGGCGTGGCTCAAAACCATTCAAACTTGATCTGCTGCCGAGCATCACGAGTCTATCCTCCAAATCTCAAGTCTCTATCTCTTATAGTTTCCGAGAACCATTGGTGAGGACGGACGGACAGACAGACGGACATCGCTTAATCAATTTGTCTCGTCATCCTTATCAAGAATATATATACTTTATGGGGTCCGCCTCCCCTCCTTATATACGTTACATAAATTTCGGCCAATCAAACACAATATACCCTGGTGCAGTATGTATAGGGTATAAAATCATTTTTGGGTTCTACACTTATGTGTTCTCAATCATTTAAGAGAAACGAACAACACAAATATTTATGTCTGTATTAATAAAAAGTTAACAGTGATTTAAAGTGTTGCAGAGAGACTCATGGAAGCACTTGAGGCAATGAGGTGGATACTGCTCACACAAATCCAAATATATTCATCTCTTAAATTAAGTCGAAAATATTATTTCCCAACTGTCAACTGACTTCGCTAAAAATTCGATATAATCAAATATACTAAAAGTAAAATGTTAATTATACCAGTAAGATCAGTAATACCAGTAAAGTATTAAAAGTGTTTCCACAATCAAAGCGATTATTATCATATACATATTTGTGTTTGTCCATAAAAATATTGAAATTGTATATCGAAAAAAACCTTGTAAATAAAATATATATGAGAAACTGTCCGTTAAAATTCAAAAATGTTCCCGAAATCCACATTGTTTTTATAAATATAATATTATAGATTTATGTCCCCATAATATACTATTCATGCAATTACCTACAAAACACAGTTTACAACAAAATTATGATGCTCCCGAGAATAACTTTATGAGAAACTGACAGTTAAAATTCAAATATGGTTGCAAAATCTACTTTGAATTCATATATATAAATGTCAAATAGCTATGTCCCCAAATTATACTACTCATAATAATATCATTAAATTCTGTCTTCAAAATGCACATTAAGAAGAACCAACGAAATGGGGGCAACACCACGTTTTTATCTTCAAAATAAATGTTTCATATAAATAATGTAATATACCAAATCTTAACATTTTATGGATCTAACTTTTCTGGGACAATGTCCTCTAAATATACGAGTCATACCCAGTCCCCAAGGTGATCGTTGATTACAAAAGTATACATAATTTTTCATGGTAAGACTTGAGAGCTCCAATACTAATAAATAGTTTCCCATACAACGATTTAAACTTTCCTTCCCTTCCTCTTCTTAATTTTGTATGGCAGGTTCAAGTAGTCCGATCTCAATGAAACTTTCGGGCATTTAAACGAAATATATTTTATACCCTGTACATACTGTGTACAAAGGTGTATTGGTTTGTTTGGCCGGAATGTATGTAACGCATAGAAGGGTGGGAGGGGCAGCCCATAAAGTATGTATATTCTTGATCAGGACGACATGAGAAATTGATTAAGTGATGCTCGTCCGTCTGTCCGAATCATGAAAGTCGGTAGGTAGACTCAGTAAGTAAAGATCTACAAAACTGCATACCGACAATTTTCCCCATCGCCCTCATTACCCCTTGAAACGTTTTTTATTGATAATGATTATATCTTCAAAATCATAAAAGATACGGACCTGATGTTTTGTATGTAAACTAAATAAATACATGTCCTTAACTGCATACTGACAATCCCCTTTGTGTTTTTGACTTCCCCCCAAAGACCATCAAACTTAAATTTTTGGTAAAGTCCACTTTTTAACTAAAATTCGTATATCTCCACAACTATACAAAATACGAACCTGAAACTTTGAATGCAGACTCAATAAATGTACGTCTCAAAAACTGCATACCCAAAAACACCCCTTTATTTCATGGCTTCCCCCTCAATGACACACAAACTCGAACTTTTCGTAAGTTCCACATTTTTGACCGATTTTTTTGATATTTGGAACACCATTTAAATTGTAAAATTTTTTTAAATTGGGCCGTCACACCTCCTACCATGTGTGCAGGGTATTATGTGGGTGACTGTACTCAACTAAACCGCCCTCACAAGTTTTTTTTATACTCTTGCAAAAAGAGTATATTAACTTTGTCGTGAAGTTTGCAACGCAGAGAAGGAGACATCTCCGACTATATAAAGTATATATATTCTTGATCAGGTCGACGAGACGAATTCATATAGCCATGTCCGTCTGTCTGTATCTTTCAGTGCGATTTCTTCCAGAATTTTAAAGTTAGCAAAAAAATTTATATGCAGAAAATTTTCTTCTCCTTGCAGGTAGTTGGTATGTAAAAACCAGTTTGATCGGATGACTATAGCATATAGCTGCCATAGGGAGGATCAGTCAAAAATTATGTTTTAGCTCCCTTACTGGTTTTTGTATGCAAAAGGGGAATCTTACATAAGATGACTTTTTGTTATATTGATGACAAGCTAACTTTTGCATCTACTAACTCCGTTGATGGCATAAAACGTCTTCGAGATCGAATAGAAGATATCAGAAACTACTGAAAAAAACCAAGAATATCGTGAAACTACAAAGAGCCAAAACTACAAATTGGCTCATTAAAATATTTCCTCTCTTGCTTTTGACTCACAGGCTCTACTCTCAGGGCAATTCAAGGTCACTATAAGCTCGTTCCATAATATTTTAATCGAGTTGGCAATCGATTCGAACATGTCCACATTGCCATTATCGTTGTAACGGAACACAAAGGATATAAATATTGCCTCACGATGATTGACAGGCTTACTCGATGGCCCGAAGCAGTCCCTTATGCCCTTATGTTCGATTAGCTTAAAACTTTGGATCATAGTCAAGCATTAATAAAAACACGTAATTGGAAAGTCTCTTTATATTCAAGAAAAAAAAAGGTTTTTTAACAAAATCCTTATTTTAGACCGATCGTTCCTATGGGAGCTATATGCTATAGTAGCTCGATCTTGACCTTTTTTGCACCATATTTTTGTTAATTTCAAAGAAGTCTTTACTCAAAATTTTGTCGATAACTCCAAAAACACACCATTATTCGATCAAAAATCACATTTTTGACCGATCAATCCTCTGGGAGCTATATAAAGAGGTCCGTTCAAGATGGTTCTGAAATACACGATGCCTGGATATATCTGAAGAACTGCTGCGTTTGAATTTTTTAAATATATTTAAAACATTAGGAGGAGTTTGCTCTGAAACAGACAGACGGACAAATGGACATGACAATATGAGTTCCTCTCATCGTGCTGATCAAGAAAATATATACTTTATATAGTCGGAGATGTCTCCTTCACTGTGCTGCAAACTTCATGACAAAATTAATATACTCTTTTGTGCAAAAGTATAAAAAGGGGCGTTCGCTGTGGCTCTATTAGAATTTTTAAACAGTTAATACTTTCTTAACAAATGTAAAGACTTTATGCTGAAAAAATGAATTAAAAGTTTGCACCGACGTATTTCATTTGATAATAGTGACCCTTTCAACAACATAACTTCAGAATAAAAGACAACAATAGAAGGAGTGTTGTCAACATTTTTAAAAAAATAAATTTTGGAACAGATTTTTAATTTTAACGACTCAATATTTGGGGAGCACGAACGATTTCTAAATAAACTGTATAATTGGACTGCAATTTTAAAGTAATCTTCTCTTTATGTTTGCAAATAGAACGTTCAAAGTTTAGCAAAAAATGCTAAAGTATTAACAGTTTTTTAAACTGGATCAACTATAGAATCTATGCCACATTAAAAAATTGGTTACTATACTACACACCCAATTGCATTTAAGCGGATGCCATCGTATGTGGCGTTGAGAGCTTGTTGATTTAAATACATAGATAATGTAATGTAAAAAAAAGTAACAAAATATAAATGGATCATCTCTAGGAGAAATTTAAAAACTCGTACAACTTAAGCTACGTTTTCCTGATTATTTCGATTTCATATCAGTCATTGCTTTTAAAAGGAGTACTTAAGTAGAAGGTATTTTATGAAATGTTAAATTTCATACCCTGTATATTTAATGCAGAGTGCGTGAATTTGATGACTAATAGTAGTTTGTCCATGCATTTTTCCAAACCTTTCGAGCATAAAAGTAAATTGCTGCCAGAAGTGGTCAATGCCACAAGGAAATTTCAGCAATGGTTAGATCGTTTTCTATCATTTTGCTTAGTCACTTTAATCGCACAAATATTTTTAATGAATTCTATCTAAAATGAAAAATGTTCCTTAACGAAGCTTATATGTAGACAAAAATGAAGGAAAAAACGAAAACGAAACGTAACAAAATGTTAATGTATGCGTGCAACTATAGAGCTTTTAAATAAAAAGATTTATTTTTCTACACTAAGTGACTGTGGCATGTTGGATATAATTGTTGCTCGTCAAGTCGGACAGCTTGAGTTGCTCCAACATGCTACAAACTTACCTCATTTTTGTGTAAATAATTTATGTTCATTGTTCAATTTAGTTTTGATTCGGTAACTTATAATCCAGACATAGTATAAAAAACGTCATTCTTAGCTTGGAGCTCATTACCGCACTATCTTTTTTTCGGATACTTCAGATTTGCTTGTGATCTGCGAGGTAAGTTAAAAATTTTGTATCCATAGTCATAGTCCAAGTTTTTGTATTTTGGCGGAATACAAAAATGTATTTATTTAATAGATATGCCAATTGTCACTATGCTGAGTAATGTTATAGTGGTCAGAGTACGGCAGCAAATGTATGCAACATGCATTTAAAGAAGAAAAAATATATTTGTGATCAAGACGACAAAATTAAATAAAATCAATCTAGCCATGCTTATCCGTCCGTCCGTTCGTCTTCGTCAAAGGTAGGAAATGTTCATTCGTGAACAGTTTCCGAGCCAATATAGTGGCATTGGCAGATATCACTTCATGTTCAGTCTTGAACATTCTCCTGGAAAAATAAAATACGAATGTTACTAAAAGGAGACAAGCGAAGGATAGTGACGATTTTGCATTTTATCATTCGTCTCGCCGTTTCTTCAAGAGTTCATACCTGAATCGTCTCCACCTGGTCTGATTATTCTGCTTAAGTGGCACGTCATCTGATGATTTTGCTTTACATCCAACATAATCTTCTTCATTTCCGTTGATTACGTCATTAATTCTTTATTATGGCTTAAACTATTTTACGGCAATTAATCGACAGGGTATGATTTCCAATTTGATGTTTCCCAAGCATGTCATCAACATAATTATTTTTTGCCAAAGTCGTCTTAAACTCGGCTTGTTGTGCGTCCCTGAAGCTCAGTTCTATTTGTAGTTTTGGGCCGACCAGCATTACGTCATTTAAGCTAAAACCATTGCTTGTTTTTGCAGAGGCATCATACACTTCCCTAACCTTGGTAGTCAAGCTGTCGGGCTCGTGTGCACGACCGCTGCAGCTAGAAGCGCCTCCAGGTCTTTCTTTCCCGCGCAGTTCACACTGGTTTTTTTTTATATCATCATGCAACAAATTGTTATGTGATTTGTTGCATCGATGGCACCTCTAGTCTTTCTTAATGTCTTTAAAAATATGACTACCAAAACAGCGGTAGCATACATGGTATAACGTCATGAACTCCTTTCTTCGGACAACCGATGCTGCTTTTAATTTCTGGCACCTTACTATATCGTGGTCGGTCATGGAGCAGCAACGGCATACCTTCTGTTGCGAGATTACCTTGACATTCTTTTGAACTGAATTTATTGAGTTGTATAGTTGTTCAACAAATTCCAGCACATCTGCATTTCATTGGCAAAAAAACCATGAGCCTCATAGCCTATATTTGCTGTTTCTTCAAAGATATGGTTGCTTTCTCTTAATACATTTAATTATTCATATAATTGTTTATTTATTGAAAAATGTTAACAACTAACTGCTAATGTAAATATACAAAATATGATAAGAGCTAACGTGGTAACGATGTAAAATAATAGTAATAATCGCAAAGTAAAATCACTCTCTGATCCGTTTGGGAAATTTAATTGCGTTACGCAGCTATGCCTCTACTCACAGTCATGTGTGGTCAGAGACGTGAAATTAATGAAAATCCGACATTAGTAATGTTCATTGCAAGAATTCATCAGCCAGAAATAGAATAACCAGAACCTCGAAGAAACCGACGAACTAAGATGTTAAGTGAAACCGGTGTGATTTCAGGTGAAAGGATCTCATACGAATTATTGTAATTAGCGCAAAGGACGCGAAAAGCATCGTGAAGGACAAAGTTAGTTGTGCATCTTTGTAAAGCCAGTGGAACAAAATTCCTAGCTGTATGTCTTGGGAAACAAAAACTAAGCTGACTAAAAAGGTCGGGAGAACCAATTAGACCGACAACAGGTCTGTTAAGAAAATCGGTTCGTAAAACGATTCTACGATGTGCCAATGATGGAAGGTCAATAAAAAGAAGCCTATCCTGGGAAGACTAGGATTCCAGTCGAGGCTACGAAGGCCACATAAGAGGAATTGCTTCTGAATTGACTCAATACATTCTTGATGTTTTTTTATACTGAGGGGCCCAAACACAACAGCAATATTCGAGAAGTGGGCGTACAAGTGACTTGAAAAGGACTTTTGTGATGTACGGGTCATTAAATTCCTTTGTCCAATGTTTAACGAATCCAAAAACCCCTCTCGTCTTATTAACAAGAGTAGAAATTTGAAGATTGAAGTTGAAGTGAATGGGTCGAAAATAACACCAAGTTTATTAAATGTGGAAACACGCTTCAGTTCGACATTATCAATCTTATAAGTAAGCAAGTAGGGTATACTTCGCTGTTAAGTCATGAACTTACACTTAGAACAATGAAGATATAATAAATTAGATAAAGACCAAGAGTATAGCGAGACCATATTAGATTGGAGTTGAATCTGTGAAGTCTGGTTATAGCATGACAGACATAATTTGACATCATTCGCATACATTAGGACACGAGAATAAGGCAAGGCAAGTAGGAGATCATTTATAAAGAGATTAAATGGAAGTTGTTCGAAATGGCTACCTTGAGGAACAACAGACGTGCCTTGGACGAGTTTTGATAACGAAGATCGAAACAATTCATGTTAAATCTATTCTTTAAGTAAGATGTGATCCAGCTTAAAAGTGCTGGAGGAAAGCCCAATATGTTTAGTTTAAACAGTAGGAGATCATAGTTAACCTAGTCAAAAGCTGTACTGAAATCAGTATATATGACGTCGGTTTAAGATCGATTGACGAACCCGCGACTCACAAGAGAAGTGAATTTCAGTAGGTTAGTAACGGCTGAACTCTTTTTAAGTACTCCCTGTTGAGATGACGAAATGACGGGCCTGCAGAAATGTTGCATACACCCTAAGACAATTTTGATATTGTGTTTGCTGTGTCGAAATGTAAGTAACGCATGGAAGGGAGGGAGGGGGACCCCATAAAGTACATATATTCTTGATCAGGACGAAAAGACAAATTGATTAAGCTATGTCCGTCTGTCCGTGCGTCCGTCCTCACCAATGGTTCTCGGAAACTATAAAAGATAGAAACTTGAAATTTGGAGAATAGACTCGTGATTCTCGTCAACGGAACAAGTTTCAATGGTTTTATGCCACGCCCATTCATCCACCCTAACCAGCACCACCCTTTTTTTGAAAAGGCTATAACTTCAACACTAGAAGCGATAGAATCATGAAAACCAGTATGTCGACTCAGTTAAAGAAGATCAACGAAACTGCGCACCACAGTTTTTCACGTGGTCTCTAAGCCGTGCCATTAGTAACGAAAGAGTAAGCGCGAAAGTAAATGCAGCCAAATTGTTTTTTTCATCACCGCCATCGAGCCGTTAGCAAAACAGCACGGGGGAAAACCCACAAGTGCAACCATCAGCAGGTCGTCAACGGGAGCCTACACAGCGCTGGCCAGCAACAGGAGCAACGGGAACAGTCATTGGAACGCCACACATCACCCCATAGTCGCCGTATAGAATACAGCTAAGTCTAGTGATAAGTTATTATAATATTTCTAGTAACATTTTATAAGCAAAGAACCAGCTACTTACAAGTTATATCATTGTCTATTGAATTTTGAAATTCCCGCTGCGTACTTTCTTTTGGTCTTCGACTATTAAAATAACCTTCCGAGGACAGGTGAGAAGAGTTGCGTTACCAATTCATGCAGGGTCTTTACATATATAAATCTATTCAAATTTATGTAAACGGACTCTATCGGCGAACTACACCCAGCCTTTGAGCCGGGTAGAACCGGGAGTCCTTTACAAACTGCATACCAGAAAATACACCTTTCTATTTGCGACTACTTCTCAAAGACCATCAAACTTAAATTTTTGGTAAATTCCACTTTGTTCGTACATCTCTGAACCTGAAATTTTTTTACGTAGGCTAAGTACTTAGAACTCCTTCGGACTGCATACCAGAAAATACCCCTTTGTATTTTGACTACCGTTCAAGGGCCAACAAACTTAAGCTTTGGGTAAATTCTCGTTTATTTTGCTTAAAATTTGTAAATCTCCACAACAATGAAATATACGTGTCTGAAATTTTGTATACAGGTTCAGTTAATATACGTTTTTAAGACTGCATAACAAAAGACACCCCTCTATTTCATGGCTTCCCCGTAAAATATCCGCAAATGTGAACTTTTCATAAATTCCGCATTTTTGACCGATTTTTTATGCCTGTACACACTGTACCAGGGTATATTGTGTTTGTTTGGCCGAAATGTATTTAAAGCATAGAAAGAGGGGAGGGGGACCCCATAAAGTACATATATTCTTAATCAGGATGACAAGACAAATTGCTTATGCAATGTCCGTCCGTCCTCACCAATGGTTCTCGGAAACTATAAGAGATAGAGACTTGAGATATGGTGGATAGACTCGTGATGCTCGGCAGCAGATCAAGTTTGAACGGTTTTCTGCCACACCTACTCCTTCCCACCCAACCAGCAACGCCCACTTTTTGAAAAGACTAACTTGAACACCAGACTCATGAAAGTCGGTATGTAAACTAAGTATGTAAAGATCTATAAAACTGCATACCACAATTTTTCTCCCTCTTCTATTACCCTTAAAAAGTGTTTTATTGTTAATTACTATATCTTCTAAATTATAAAAGGTACGGACCTGAAATATGGTATGTACACTCAATAAACATATGTCCTTAAAACTGCATTATAGAAAATACCCCTTTGTATATTCAACTACCCCTCATAGACCAACAAACTTAAATTTTTGGTAAATTTCACTTTTATTTTTTTTAAATTTGTATATCTCCACAAATATAAATAAATAAATGTAAGTCTTTAGAACTGCATACCATATTTTTTCTTCCTACTCCTTATTATACTCTTGCAAAATGAGTATATTAACTTTGTCGTAAAGTTTGCAACGCAGAGAGAGAGTTTGCTTAAAAAACCGCGTGTTTTAGGAGTTATCGACTCAATATTTTGCACAAAAACTTTTCTAACATCAACAAAGATACCGTGCAAAAATAGTCAAGATCAGACTACTGTAGTATATAGCTGACATAGGAAGGATCGGTCAAAAATAATGTTTTTGCTTGAAAAACATCGTTTTTTTGGAGTTATCGACTCAATATTTTGCATAGAAACTTTTTTGACATTGACTAAGATAAAGTGCAAAAATGGTCAAGATCAAACTACTATAGCATCTAGCTCCTATAGGAACGATCGGTTAAAAATACAGTTTTTGTTAGAAACACTTTTTTCTTCTTGGATATAACCAAATCAAACTTTGCTATTGCGTGTTTTTATTAATGTCTGACTAAAAAATACAATTTTATAAAAATCGGACATAAGGGCGTAGTACCAACCATACAGCGAAAAACTTAAAAATGGGACTTCTCTGTAAACAGGCTCTGTATGATTCTTATTGGAAAATTAAAAAAGGATTTCCTAATAAGAATAATTGTGAAAACGTTTGCAAGAGTATATAAGTTTCGGCATAGCAGAAAATAGGTCTCTTACTGGGTTTTATTAAGACGTCACACCTCCTCCCGTATATGCAAGGTATTTAGAGTTGAGTGTGCTTAACCATACGACCTTTACTAGTTAAATTCTGGACTGGCAGCCTTCAAAAAGTCCATGTCTCAACTGGATTGATTGAACCAAAAAATGCCGATGATGCAAGATGCAAGTAAGTCACTTATTTCCATGTACGATTTTGTCTGAGTTATATCTAATATATTGCAACAGGTGTCAATTCGTACCCTTTTCTTTCTTATTAGTATCAAGATATTTTTAATATGCCGCTAGGACTACATATGAGAGATTTTAACCCTTTCTAA
>JBAMBP010001288.1:0-39851 GCA_037044515.1 Phortica magna
CAATACCTAAGAGGATTCTATGAGTCCTCCCACCTCTCACCATCTTTATGAGCGTTGTCCAAGGAAGAACGAAAATTGAATAAACTTCTTCAGGGAGAAACTCGCACCGTAGAAACCAGGCGTCCACTTACAAGACTGCGTGCTGCTCCGCTGTCCACCGTAGTCTTCATGGGAGAACCCTTGACCAGCACCCTTTCAACCCCTCTATCACCACTCTATCTGACTGGCGCTATAACCAAAGAAGACCTTGTGAGTCATCCCACCCTTCGCCAGTTTTCAATGCGCAGCGCGGCTTAGATATCGAACTCTTTTCCACTCTAGCTGCTCCTTTATAGAGGGCAACAACATTACCCGTCTCTGCTGCTCTGTAACAGCAATTTTCCAGCCTTCACTTCCCTCCTGAACAAAAGACGTCCAAGGAAGAGCCACAGTTGATTGTGTAGTTCTTCAGGGGCAAACTAGCGCTGTACAAACCAGGCTTCCACTTACAAAGCTGCGTGCTGCTCCGGTGTCCACCGTTGTCTCCATGGGAGTACCCTTGACCAGCACCATAACAATTCCTATACTAATACTCTGTCTGTAGCGGCGCTATTACCAAAAAGGACCCTGAAGGTACAACTACCCCTCATCCACCTTCTGAGCGTGGCACGGCTTGGATATCAAACTCTCTTCAACTTCCAGCTGCTCCTCTATGGAGGGCAGCAACATCCCCCGTATCCGCCGATCAGTAGTACCAAGTTTTCAGCCTTAACTTCCCTCCTGCTCGATAGGCAACCAAGGAAGAGCCACAGTTGATTGAGTAGTTCTTCAGGGAGGATCTAGCGCCGTAGAAACCAGGCGACCACTTACAAAAAAGCTTGCTGCTCCGGTGTCCACCGTTGTCTCCATGGGAGTACCCCAGACCAGCACTACCACTCTGTCTGAGCGGCGCTAATAAAAATGAGGACCCTGTGGTTCCTCCCACCACTAACCATCTTTCTGTGCGCTACGCGGCTTAGATATCGAACTCTCTTCCACTTCCAGCTGCTCATATATCTGCTCATGTATCCTGACCAGCACCGTCACAATCCCTTTACAACCACTCTGTCTGAGCGGGGCTTTTACCAAAGAGGACCCTGTGGTTCCTCCCACCCCTAACCATAATACTGTGCGTTGCGCAGCTCAGATATCGAACTGTCTTTCACTTCCAGCTGCTCCTATATCGAGGGCAGGAACATCCCCCGTCTTTGCTGCTCTGTATTACCAAGTTTCCAGCTTTCGCTTCTTTTCTGGCCGAAAGGAGTCTAAGGATGAGCCACAGTTGATTGAATAGTTCTTCAGGGAGGAACTTGTGCCGTAGAAACTAGGCGACTACATACAAAATTGCTTGCTGCTCCGGTGTCCATGGTAGCCACTATGGAACTACCCCAGGCAAGCACCAATAGTCTGTCTAAGCGGCGCTTTTACCAAAGAGGACCCTGTGGGTCCTCCCACCCCTAACCTTCATACTTTGAGTGGCGCAGTTTAGATATCGAACTCTCTTCCAGTTCCAGCAGCTCATTTATAGAGGCCAGCAACATCCTCCGTCTCTAATGCTCTGTTACGCCAACTCTTCAGCTTTCACATTCCTCCTTGCCGCAGGGAGTCCAAGGAAGAGCAACATTTTGTTGAATAGTTCTTCAGGGAGGCAGTACCGCCGTAGAAACCAGACGACCACTTACAAAACTGCATGTTGTTCAGGAGTCCATGGTTGACACCATGGGATTACCCCAGACCAGCACCACCACTCAGTCTGAGTGGCGCTTCAACCAAAGAGGACCCTGTGGGTCCACCCACGACTATCCATTTGTCGTTGCGCGGCGCGGCTTAGATATCGAACTCTCTTCCACGTCCAACTGTTCCGTTATGAAAGGCAGGAACATCCCCCGTCTCTGCTGCTCTGTATTACAAAGTGTCCAGCTTTCGCTTCCTTTCTGGACGAAAGAAGTCTTTGGAAGAGCCACTGTCGATTAGATAGTTCTTCCAGGAGGTACTAGCGCCGTAGAAAACAAGCAACCACTCACAGAATTGCATGATGTTCCGGAGTCCACGGTTGCTTCCATGGGAGTATCCAAGACCAGCTTCACAACTCTGTCTGTGCGGCGCCATTACCAAAAGGACCCTGTGGGTCCTCCCATCACTTTCCAACTTTCGGTGCGCGGCGCGGCTTAGATATCGAACTCTCTTCCACGTCCAACTGTTCCGTTACGGATGGCAGCAGCATCGCCCGACTCTGCTGTTCTGAAACACCAAGTTGCCAGCGTTTGCTTTTCTCCTTTCCAAAAGGAGTCGAAAGAAGAGCCACAGTCGATTAGATAGTTCTTCCTGGAGGAACTAGCGCAGTAGAAACCAAGCGACCACTTATAAAACTGCTTGCTCCTCCACGGATGCCACCATGGGAGTACCCATGACTAGGACCACCATTTTATCTGAGCGGTGCTTTTATCAAAGAGGACCTAGTGGGTCTACCCACCCTTAACCATTTTTCTGTGAGCTTTGCGGCTTAGATCAGTTACATTAAGTTGCTCCTTTATGGAGGGCAGCCACATCTCTCGTCTCTGCTGCTATGTAACACAAAGTAACCAGCCTTCGCTTATCTCCTGCCTGAGAGGAGCTTAAGGAAGAGCGACATTTGATTGAGTAGTTTGTCAGAAAGGAACTAGCGCCGTGGAAAGCAAACGTCTACTTACAAAACTGCGTGCTGCCCCGGTGTCCCCGGTAGCAACCAAGGTAGTACCCCTGACCACCACCGTTTTTATCCTCTACCACCACTTTATTTGAAAGACGCTATTACCAAAGAGGACCCTATGGGTCCTCCCAACCCTAACCACATTTCTGTGCGCGTTGCGGCTTAGATATCGAACTCTCTTCCACATACAGTTGCTCCTTTATGGAGGGCAGCCACATCACGTTTTTCTAAGGCTCTGTTACATCAAGTTTCCAGCATTCGTCTCCCTTCTGGCCGAATGGAGTCCAAGGAAGAGCCACAGTTTATTGAGTAGTTCTTTAGGGAGGAACTTACGCCGTAGAAACCAGGCGACTACTTATAAAACTGCTTGCTCCTCCGGTGTCCACGGATGCCACCATGGGACTACCCATGACCAGCACAACCATTTTGTCTGAGCGGTACTTTTAGCAAAGAGGACCTAGTGGATCTGCCCACCCTTAACCATTTTTCTGTGAGCTTTGCGGCTTAGTTCAGTTACATTCAGTTGCTCCTTTATGGAGGGCAGCAACATCTCCCGTCTCTGCTGCTGTGTAACGCCAAGTTCCAAACCTTCGCTTCTCTCCTGCCCGAAAGGAGCTTAAGAAAGAGCGACATTTGATTGAGTAGTTGGTCTGGGAGGAACTAGCGCCATAGAAACCAGGCGACCACTTACAAAACTGCTTGCTGCCTCGGTGTCCACGGTGGCCAAAATGGGAGTAATCCCGTCCAGCACCGTTTCAATACGTCAACAGCCACTCTGTTCGAGGAGCGCTATAACCCAAGAGGACCTTATGAGTCATCCCACCCCTCGCCAAATTTCTGTGCGTGGCGTGGCTTAGATATCGAACTCTCTTCCACGTCCAACTGCTCCTTTATAGAGGGAAGCAACATCCCACGTCTCCGCTGCTCTGTAGCACCAAGTTTCCAGCCTTCGCTTCCTTCCTGGCCGAAAGGTGTCCAAGGAACAGCGACAGTTGATTGAGTAGTTCTTCAGGGAGGAACTAGCGCCATAGAAACAAGGCGTCCACTTACAAAACTGCTTGCTGCTCCGTTGTCCACGGTAGCCACCATAGCAGTACTCAAGACAAGCACCACCAGTCTGTTTGAACGGCAATTTTATTAAAGAGGACTGTGTGAGTCGTGGCACAACACGCCAACTTTCTGTGCACGGCGCGGCTTAGATATCGAATTCTCTTCCACTTCCTGCTGCTCCTTTATGGAGGGCAGCAACATCACCCGTATCTGCTACTCTGTAAAGCCAAATTTCCAGCCTTTGCTTCCTTTCTGGTCGAAAGGCGTCGAGAGAACAGCCACAGTTGATTTAATAGTTCTTCAGGGATAAACTAGCTGTTCTGAAACCAGGCGACCATTTACAAAACTGCTTACTGCTTCGGTGTCCACGGTGGCCACAATGGAAGTAACCCCGACCAGCACCGTTACAATCCCTATGTCACCACTCTGTTAGAGCGGCGCTATAACCAAAGAGCACCCTGTGCTACGTCACACCCCACGTCAACTTTCTGTGCGCGGCGCGACTTAGATATCGAAATTTCTTCCACTTCCTGCTGCTCCTTTATGGAGGGCAGCAACATCACCCGTATCTGCTGCTCTGTAAAGCCAAGTTTCCAGGCTTCGCTTCAATCCTGACCGCAAGGCGTCCAAGGAAAAGCCACAGTTGATTGAGTAGTTCTTCATGGACAAACTAGCGCCGTAGAAACAAGGCGTCCACTTACAAAACTGCTTGCTGCTCCGTTGTCCACGGTAGCCACCATAGCAGTACTCAAGACAAGCACCACCAGTCTGTTTGAACGGCAATTTTATTAAAGAGGACTGTGTGAGTCGTGGCACAACACGCCAACTTTCTGTGCACGGCGCGGCTTAGATATCGAATTCTCTTCCACTTCCTGCTGCTCCTTTATGGAGGGCAGCAACATCACCCGTATCTGCTACTCTGTAAAGCCAAGTTTCCAGCCCTCGCTTCCTTTTTGGCCGAAAGGCGTCAAGGAAGAGCCTGAGTTGATTGAGTAGTTCTTCTGGGACAAACTAGCTTCGTAGAATTAAGGCGTCCACTTACAAGACTGTGTGCTGCTCCTGTGTACACAGTAGCTACCAGGGGAGTACACCCGACCGGCATCGTTACAATACGTCTACCACCACTTTGTCTGAGCGACGCTATTACCAAAGAAGACTCTGTGGCTCCTATCGCTCCTTACCATATTTCTATGCGTAGTGCGGCTTAAATATCGAACACTTTTCAACTTCCAGCTTCAAATTTATGGAGCGCAGCAATATTTCCCGTCTCTGCTGCTCTGTAACACCAAATTTTTAGCCTTCGCTTACCTCCTGGCTGAAAGGCTTCCAAGGAAGATCCAGAGTTTATTAAGTAGTTCTTCAGAGAGAAACAAGCGCAGTAGAAACCAAGCGACCACTTAACAAACTGCATGCTGCTCCAAAGTCCACGGTTACCACCATAGGAGTACCCCAGACCAGCACCGTTACAATACGTCCTCCACCACTCTGTCTGAGCAGCGCTATTAACAAAGAGGACCCTGTGGGTCATCCCAACCCTAACCATCGTTCTGTGCAAGGCGCGGCTTAGATATTGAACTCTCTTCCACTTCCAGCAGCTCCTTTATAGTGGGCAGCAACACTTCCCGTCTCTGCTGCTCTGTAACACCAAGTTTCCCGCCTTGGCTTCCCTTCTGAACGAAAGACATCCAAGGAAGAGGCACAGTTTATTGAGTAGTTCTTCAGGGATGAACTAACGGTAAAGAAACCAGCCGACCATTTACAAAACTGCTCTCTGTTTCCGTGTCCATGGTGGCCACCATGGGAGTACCCTCGATCAGCACCGTTACAATCCATATGTCACCACTCTGTTAGAGCGGCGCTATTGCCAAAGAAGACTGTGTGAGTCGTCCCACCCCACGCCAATTTTATGAGCGTAGCACGGCTTAGATATCAATTTTTCTTCCACTTCCAGCTGCTCCTTTATAGAGGGCAGCAACATCACCCGTCTCTGCTGATCTGTAGCACCAAGTTTCCAGCCTTCGCTTCCTTCCTGGCCGAAAGGTGTCCAAGGAACAGCGACAGTTGATTGAGTAGTTCTTCAGGGAGGAACTAGCGCCATAGAATCAAGGCGTCAACTGACAAAACTGCTTGCTGCTCCGTTGTCCACGGTAGCCATCATAGCAGTACTCCAGACAAGCACCACCACTCTGTTTGAACGGCAATTTTATTAAAGAGGACCGTGTGAGTCGTCTCACCCCACGCCAAATTTCTGTGCGCGGCGCGGCTTAGATATCGAATTCTTTCCATTTCCAGCTGCTCCTTTATGGTGGGCAGCAACATCACCCGTATCTGCTGCTCCGTAAAGCCAAATTTCCAGCCTTTGCTTCCTTTCTGGGCGAAAGGCGTCGAGAGAACAGCCACAGTTGATTTAATAGTTCTTCAGGGATAAACTAGCTGTTCTGAAACCAGGCGACCATTTACAAAACTGCTTACTGCTTCGGTGTCCACGGTGGCCACAATGGGAGTAACCCCGACCAGCACCGTTACAATCCCTATGTCACCACTCTGTTAGATTGGCGCTATAACCAAAGAGCACCCTGTGCTACGTCACACCCCACGTCAACTTTCTGTGCGCGGCGCGACTTAGATATCGAAATTTCTTCCACTTCCTGCTGCTCCTTTATGGAGGGCAGCAACATCACCCGTATCTGCTGCTCTGTAAAGCCAAGTTTCCAGGCTTCGCTTCAATCCTGACCGCAAGGCGTCCAAGGAAAAGCCTCAGTTGATTGAGTAGTTCTTCAGGGACAAACTAGCGCCGTAGAAACAAGGCGTCCACTTACAAGACTGTGTGCCGCTCCGGTATACACAGTAGCCACCAGGGGAGTAAGCCAGACAAGCATCACCACTTTGTTTGAGCGGCGCTATAACCAAAGAGGACCCTGTGAGTCGTGGCACAACACGCCAACTTTCTGTGCACGGCGCTGCTTAGATATCGAATTCTCTTCCACTTCCAGCTGCTCCTTTATGGAGGGCAGCAACATCACCCGTATCTGCTGCTCTGTAAAGCCAAGCTTCCAGGCTTCGCTTCCATCCTGACCGCAAGGCGTCCAAGGAAGAGCCACAGTTGATTGAGTAGTTCTTCATGGACAAACTAGCGCCGTAGAAACAAGGCGTCCACTTACAAAACTGCTTGCTGCTCCGTTGTCCACGGTAGCCACCATAGCATTACTCAAGACAAGCACCACCAGTCTGTTTGAACGGCAATTTTATTAAAGAGGACCGTGTGAGTCGTGGCACAACACGCCAACTTTCTGTGCACGGCGCGGCTTAGATATCGAATTCTCTTCCACTTCCTGCTGCTCCTTTATGGAGGGCAGCAACATCACCCGTATCTGCTGCTCTGTAAAGCCAAGTTTCCAGCCCTCGCTTCCTTTCTGGCCGAAAGGCGTCAAGGAAGAGCCTTAGTTGATTGAGTAGTTCTTCTGGGACAAACTAGCTTCGTAGAATTAAGGCGTCCACTTACAAGACTGTGTGCTGCTCCTGTGTACACAGTAGCTACCAGGGGAGTACACCCGACCGGCATCGTTACAATACGTCTACCACCACTTTGTCTGAGCGACGCTATTACCAAAGAAGACTCTGTGGCTCCTATCGCCCCTTACCATATTTCTATGCGTAGTGCGGCTTAAATATCGAACACTTTTCAACTTCCAGCTTCAAATTTATGGAGCGCAGCAATATTTCCCGTCTCTGCTGCTCTGTAACACCAAATTTTTAGCCTTCGCTTACCTCCTGGCTGAAAGGCTTCCAAGGAAGATCCAGAGTTTATTAAGTAGTTCTTCAGAGAGAAACAAGCGCAGTAGAAACCAAGCGACCACTTAACAAACTGCATGCTGCTCCAAAGTCCACGGTTACCACCATAGGAGTACCCCAGACCAGCACCGTTACAATACGTCCTCCACCACTCTGTCTGAGCAGCGCTATTAACAAAGAGGACTCTGTGGGTCATCCCAACCCTAACCATCGTTCTGTGCAAGGCGCGGCTTAGATATTGAACTCTCTTCCACTTCCAGCAGCTCCTTTATAGTGGGCAGCAACACTTCCCGTCTCTGCTGCTCTGTAACACCAAGTTTTCCGCCTTGGCTTCCCTTCTGAACGAAAGACATCCAAGGAAGAGGCACAATTTATTGAGTAGTTCTTCAGGGATGAACTAACGGTAAAGAAACCAGGCGACCATTTACAAAACTGCTCGCTGTTTCCGTGTCCAGGGTGGCCACCATGGGAGTACCCTCGATCAGCACCGTTACAATCCATATGTCACCACTCTGTTAGAGCGGCGCTATTGCCAAAGAAGACTGTGTGAGTCGTCCCACCCCACGCCAACTTTCTGTGCGCGGCACGGCTTCAATATCGAACTCTCTTCCACTTCCATCTGCTCCTTTATTGTGGGCAGCAACATCATCCGTCTCTGGTGCTTTGTAACACCAAGCTTCCAGGCTTCACTTTCTTCCTGGCCGAAAAGCGTCCAAGGAAGAAGCACTGTTTATTGAGTAGCTCTTCAGGGAGGAACTAACGCCATAGAAACCAGGCGTCAACTTACAAAGCTCCTTGCTGCTTCGGTGTCTAGGATGGCCACCATGGGAGAACTCCTGACCAGCAACTTTTCATTCCCTCTACCACTACTCTGTCTGAGTGGCACTATAATCAAACAGGACACTGTGAGTCCTCCCACCACTCACCAACTTTCTGTGTGCGGCTTAGATATCGGATTCTCTTTTACCACCAGCTGCTGCTATATGGAGGGCAAAAACATCACCTGTCTCTGCTGCTCTGTAACACCAAGTTTCCAGCCTTCGCTTCCCTCCTGGCCCAAAGGCGTCCAAGGAAAAGCCACAGTTGATTAAGTACTTCTTCAGGAAGGAACTAGCGCCGTAGAAACCAGCCGTCCACTTACAAGACTGCGTGCTGCTCCGGTGTACACCGTAGCCTCCAAGGGAGTTTCACCGTGCAGCACTGTAACAATACGTCTACCATCACTCTGTCTGAGCGGTGCTATTACCGAAGAGGATCCTGTGAGTTTTCTTACGCCTCACGATCTTTCTGTGCGCGGAGCGCCTTAGATATCGAACACTCTTCCACTTCCAGCTGCTCCTTAATGGAGGGCAGCAACATCCCGCGTCTCTGCCGCTCTGTAAAACCAAATTTCCAGCCTCTGCTTCTCTCATGGCCCAAAGGAATCCAAGGAAGAGCCACAGTTGATTGAAAAATTCTTCAGGGAGGAACTAGCGCCATAGAAACCAGGCTACCACCTAACAAAACTGAATGCTGCTCCAGTGTCCACGGTAGCCACCATAGGAGTACCCCAGACCAGCACCATTACAATACATCTACCACCGTTCTGGCTGAGCGGCGCTAGAGCGAAGAGGATCTTGTGAGTCCTCCCACCCTTCACGATTTTTCTGTGCGCGGCACGGCTTATATATCGAACTCTCATCCACTTCCAGCTGCTTGTTTATGGAGGGCACCAACATCTCCTGTCTCTGCTGTTTTGTAATACCAAGTTTCGAGCCTTCGTTTCCCTCCTGGCCGAAAAGAGTCCAAGAAACAGCCACAGTTAATTGAGTATTTTCTCAAGGAGGAACTTGCGCCATAGAAACCAGCCGACCACTTATAAAACTGCGTGCTGCTTCGGTGTACACGGTAGCGTCCATGGGAGTTCCACTGTGTAGCACTGTTAAATTACGTCTACCACCAATCTGTTTCAGCGGCGCTATAACCAAAGAGGACCCTGAGAGTCGTCCCACCTCTCGCCAACTTTCTGTGCACGGAACGGCTTAGATATCGAACTCTCTTTCACTTCCAGCTGCTCCTTTATAGTGGTGTCCACGGTATCCACTCTGAGAGTACCCCAGACCAGAACCGTTGTAAACCCTATATCACCACTCTTTCTGAGCGGCGCTATTACCAAAAAAGACTCTGTGGGTCCTCTTACCCCTCACCAACTTTCTGTGCGTAGCACGGCTTAAATATCGAACGCTGTTCCACTTCCAGCTGCTCGTTTATAGAGGGCAAAAACCTCACCTGTCTCTGCTGCTCTGTAACACCAAGTTTCCAGCCTTCGTTGTCCTCCTGGCCGAAAAGCGACCAAGAAAAAGTCACAGTTTATTGAGTAGTTCTTCAGGGAGGAACTATTGCCGAAGAAACCAGGCGACCACTTACAAAACTGCTTGCTGCTCCGGTGTCCGCGGTAGCCACCATTGGAGTACCTCAGATAAGCACAACCACTCTGTTTGAACGGTGGTAGAATCAAAGAGGACCCAGTGAGTCGTCCCACCCCTCGCCAACTTTCTGTGCGCGGCGCGGCATAGATATCGAACTCTCTTCCACTTCCAGCTGCTTCTTTATAGAGGACAGCAACATCTCCTGTCTCTGCTGCTTTGAAACACCAAGTTTCCAGCCTTCGCTGTCCTCCTGGCCGAAAAGCGTCCAAGAAAAAGTCACAGTTTATTGATTAGTTCTTCAGGGATGAACTAACGGTAAAGAAACCAGGCGACCATTTACAAAACTGCTCGCTGTTTCCGTGTCCATGGTGGCCACCATGGGAGTTCCCTCGACCAGCACCGTTACAATCCATATGTCACCACTCTGTTAGAGCGACGCTATTGCCAAAGAAGACTGTGTGAGTCGTCCCACCCCACGCCAACTTTCTGTGCGCGGCACGGCTTAGATATCGAACTCTCTTCCACTTCCAACTGCTCCTTTATAGAGGGCAGCAACATTTCCCGTCTCTGCTCCTCTATAACACCAAGTTTCCAGCCTTCAATTCCCTCCTGGCCTAAAGATGTCCAAGGAACAGCCACAATTCATTGAGTAGTTTTTCAGGGAGGAACTAGTGCCGTAGAAACTAGGCGACAACTTACAAAACTGCTTGCTGCTCTGGTGTCTACGGTAGCCACCATACGATTTCCCCAGACTAGCACCAATAGAATACATCTACCACCTTTCCGGCTGAGCGGCGCTATTACCAAAGAGGACGCGAAACTTGTGCTCATCACCCGTATCATATGCTCTGTAAAGCCAAGTTTCCAGCCTTCGCTGCCCTCCTGACCGCAAGGCGTCCAAGGAAGAGCCACAGTTGATTGAGTAGTTCTTCAGGGAGGAACTAGCGCCGTACATAGATATCGAATTCTCTTCCACTTCCAGCTGCTCCTTTATAGAGGGCAGCAACATCACCCGTCTCTGCTGGTCTGTAACGCCAAATTTCCAGCCTTTGCTTCACTCCTGGCCGAAAGGCGTCTCAGTGAGCCGTCCCAACCCTCGCCAACTTTCTGTGCGCGTCTTAAATATGTCACTCTCTTCCACTTCCAGCTGCTCCTTTATAGAGGGCAGCAACATCACCCGTCTCTGCTGGTCTGTAACGCCAAGTTTCCAGCCTTTGCTTCACTCCTGGCCGAAAGGCGTCCCAGTGAGCCGTCCCAACCCTCGCCAACTTTCTGTGCGCGTTTTAAATATGTCACTCTCTTCCACGTCCAGCTGCTCCTTTATAGAGGGCAGCAACATCACCCGTCTCTGCTGCTCTGTAACGCCAAGTTTCCAGCCTTTGCTTCCCTCCTGGCCGAAAGGAGTCCAAGGAAGAGCCACAGTTGATTGAGTAGTTCTTCAGGGAGGAACTAGCGCCGTACATAGATATCGAATTCTCTTCCACTTCCATCTGCTCCTTTATAAAGGGCAGCAACATCCCCTGTCTCTGCTGCTTTGTAACACAAAGTTTCCAACCTTCGCTTGCCTTCTGAACGAAAGACGTCCAAGGAAGAGCCACTGTTGATTGAGTAGTTCTTCAGGGAGGAAAAAGTGCCGTAGAAACCAGGCGACAACTTACAAGACTGCGTGCTGCTCTGGTGTACAAGGTAGCCACCATGGGAGTACCCCGTCCAGGACCGTTACAATACGTCTACCACCACTTTATCTGAGCAACGCTATTACCAAAGGAGAACCTGTGGGTCCTCCCACCCCTGACCATATTTTTGTGCGTGGTGCGGCTTAGATATCGTACTCTCTTCCACTTCCAGCTGCTCCTTTATAAAGGGCAGCAACATCCCCCGTCTCTGTTGCTCTGTAGCAACAAGTCTCCAGGCTTTGCTTCCTTTCTGAGCGCAAGGCGGCCGAGGAAGAGCCACAGTTGATTGAGTAGTTCTTCACGGGGGAACTCGCACCGTAGAAACGTGGCGTCCACTTTCAAAACTGTGTGCTACTCCGGTGTACAAGGTAGCCACCATGGGAGTATCCCCGTCTAGTACCGTTACAATACGTTTACCACCACCTTGTCTGAGCGACGCTATGACCAAAGAGAACCAAGTGAGTCGTCCCACCCCTAGCCAACTTTCGGTGCGTGGTGCGGCTTAGATATCGAAGTCTCTTCCACTTCCTGCTGCTCTTTTATGGAGGGCAGAAACATCACCCGTATCTGCTGCTCTGTAAAGCCAAGCTTCCAGGCTTCGCTTCCATCCTGACCGCAAGGCGTCCAAGGAAGAGCCACAGTTGATTAAGTAGTTCTTCATGGACAAACTAGCGCCGTAGAAACAAGGCGTCCACTTACATAACTGCTTGCTGCTCCGAAGTCCACGGTAGCCACCATTGAAGTACCTCAGACAAGCACCACCACTCTTTTTGAACGGCGCTTGAATCAATGAGGACCCAGTGAGTCGTCCCACCCCACTCAAACTTTCTGTGCGTGGTGCGGCTTAGATATCGAATTCTCTTCCACTTCCAGCTGCTCCTTTGTAGAGGGCAGCAACATCCCCTGTCTCTGCTGCTTTAAAACATCAAGTTTCCAGCCTATGCTTCCCTCCTGGCCGAAAGGTGTCCAAGGAACAGCCACAATTTATATAGTAGTTCTTCAGGGATGAACTAGCGCCGTAGAAACCAGGCGACCACTCACAAAACTGCTTGCTGCTCCGGGGCCCATGGTACCCAACATTGGAGTACCCTTGACCAGCACACTTTTAATCCCTCTACCACCATTCTCTCTTAGCGGTGCTATTAACAAATAGGAATCTGTAAGACCCCCCACTCCACACCATCTTTCTGTGCTTGGCGCGGCTTACATATGGAAATTTCTTCCTTTTCCAGCTGCTCCTTTATTGGAGAAGCCACATCCCCCGTCTCTGCTGCTCTGTAATTCCAAGTTTCTAATCTTCACTTAGCTCCTGGCCGAAAGGAGTCAAAGAAAGACCAACAGTTGATAAAGTAGTTCTTCAGGGAGGAACTAGCGCCATAGAACCCAGGCGACCACTTACATAACTGCGTGCTGCTCCGATGTCCACGGTAGCCACCATTGAAGTACCTCAGACAAGCACCACCACTCTTTTTGAACGGCGCTTGAATCAATGAGGACCCAGTGAGTCGTCCCACCCCACGCAAACTTTCTGTGCGCGGCTTATATATGTCACTCTCTTCCACTTCCAGCTGCTCCTTAATGGAGGGCAGAAACATCCCCCGTCTCTGCTGTTCTGTAACACCATGTTTCCTGCCTTCGCTTCACTCCTGGCCAAAAGGTGTCCAAGGAAGAGCCACAGTTGATTGAGTAGTTCTTCAGGGAGCAACCAGTGCCGGAGAACCCAGGCGACCACTTACATAACTGCTTGCTGCTCCGGGGTCCACGGTAGCCACCATGAGAGTACTCTTGAACAGCACCGTTTTAATCCCTCTACAACCTTTCTGGCTAAGCGGCGCTATTACCAAAGAAGACCCAGTGAGCCATCCCACCCCTCGCCAACTTTCTGTGCGCAGCGCGGCTTATATATCGAACTCTCTTCCACTTCCAGCTGCTCCTTTATAGAAGGTAGCAACATCTCCTGTCTCTGCTTTTTTGTAACACAAAGTTTCCAACCTTCGCTTCACTCCTGGCCAAAAGGTGTCCAAGGAAGAGCCACAGTTGATTGAGTAGTTCTTCAGAAAGTCACTAGTGCCGTAGAAACCAGGCGACGACTTACAAAACTGCTTGCTGCTCCGGTGTCCTCGGTAACCACAACTCTGTGGGTCCACCCACCACCAAACTATATTTCCGTGCGCGGCGCGACTTAGATATCGAACACTCTTCCACTTCCAGCTGCTTCTTTATGGAGGGCAGCAACATCCCCCAACTCCGCTGTCCTGTAAAACCAAGTTTCCAGCCTTCCCTACCCTCCTGACCAAAAGGCATCCAGGGAAGAGCCACAGTTGATTGAGTAGCTCTTCAGGGAGGAACTAGTGCCGTAGAAACCAGGCGACAACTTACAAGACTGCGTGCTGCTCCGGTGTACAAGGTAGCCACCATGGGAGAACCCCAGACCAGCACCGTTACAGCACGTCTACCACCACTCTGTTTGAGCAGCGCTATAACCAAAGAGAATCAAGTGAGTCGTCCCACCCCTCGCCAAATTTTTGACCGTGGCGCGGCTTAGATATCGAACTCTCTTTCACTTCCAGCTGCTCCTTTGTAGAGAGCAGTAACATCCCCTGTCTCTGCTGCTTTGTAACACCAAGTTTCCAGCATTCGCTTCGCTCCTGACCGAAAGGTGTCCAAGAAACAGCCACAATTGATTGAGTAGTTCTTCAGGGATGAACTAGCGCCGATAAAACCAGGCGACCACTCTGTTTGAGCAGCGCTATAACCAAAGAGAATCAAGTGAGTCGTCCCACCCCTCGCCAACTTTTTGACCGTGGCGCGGCTTAGATATCAAACTCTCTTGCACTTCCAGCTGCTCCTTTATAGAGGGCAGCAACATCCCACGTCTCTGCTGCTCTGTAACGCCAAGTTTCCAGCCTTTGCTTCCCTCCTGAACGAGAGACGTCCGAGGAAGAGCCACAGTTGATTGAGTAGTTCTTCAGGGAGGAACTAGTGCCATAGAAACCAGGCGTCGATTTACAAAACTGCTTGCTGCTCCGGTGTCCACGGAAACCATCATAGGAGTACCCCAGACTAGCACCAATACAATACATCTACCACCTTTCCGGCTGAGCGGCGCTATTACCAAAGAGGACCATGTGAGCCGTCCCAACCCTCGCCAACTTTCTGTGCGCGTCGCGACTTGGATATCGAACACCCTTCCACTTCCAGCTGCTTCTTTATGGCGAGCAGCAACATCACCCGTATCTGCTGCTCTGTAAAGCTTAGTTTCCAGCTTTCGCTTCCCTCCTGGCCGAAAGGAGTCCAAGGAACAGCCACAGTTGATTGAGTAGTTCTTCAGGGAGGAACTAGCGCCGTTAAAACCAGGCGTCCTTTAACCAAATTGCTTGCTGCTCCAGTGTCCACGGCAGTCACCATGGAAGAACCCCTGACCAGCACCGTTACAATCTCTCTACAACCACTCTGTCTGAGCGGCGCTATTACCAAATAGGACCCTGTGGGTACTCCCGACCCTCAACAACTTTCTGCGCGCGGCGCGGCTTAGATATCGAACTCTCTTCCTCTTCCAGCTGCTCCTTTATAGAAGGCAGCAATATACCCCGTCTCTGCTGCTCTGTAACGCCATGTTTCCTGTTTTCGCTTCCCTCCTGAATGAGAGACGTCCAAGGAAGAGCCACAGTTGATTGAGTAGTTCTTCAGGGAGGAACTAGTGCCGTAGAAACCAGGCGACGACTAACAAAACTGCTTGCTGCTCCGGTGTCCACGGCAGCCACCATTGTGGTACCCCAGACCAGCACCGTTACACTACATCTACCACCTTACTGGCTGAAAGCCGCTATTGCCAAAGAAGACCCAATGAGCCATCCCTCCCCTAGCCAACTTTCTGTGCGTGGCTTAGATATGTCACTCTCTTCAACTTCCAGCTCCTCCTTTCTGGACGGCAGCAACATCACCCGTCTCTGCTGCTCTGTAACGGCAAGTTTACAGCCTGTAAAGGAATTCCGGTTCTCGCCCAGGCCTTTAGGCCGGGGCAGCTCAAGAGATTCCAGGTTGCCGGCTTTACAATAATTTATAATTCTGCCGGACACCTGAGCGCTGCCAAATAATTGACACACAAATTAAGTTGCAATTTGAAAACAGTTTTTATTTAAAGACTCAATTTGAAAGTTGACTTAAGCACTAACTTAAATTCTATTTGCTGCCGCTGGTCGTGGGGAGTCGTCCTTCACCCTCGTCTTGGCGCTGCTTGCCGTTAACGCTCAGCCCACTGGACTCCAAGTTGGGCCGCTCCTGTTGCGAACCGCTGATGCTCACGCCTGCGCAAGTCGGATGGCCTGTTCACCTCGACTTTGTGCCACACACGTAGCTTCAGGTCGCACCCAGTCGCCCGTTGCGATACCTAGGGTTAGCTGGCGCGGTGAATCTTCATCAGCTGCCGCTCTGAATAATGCAAAGACCTTGTCTTTGGATTCCTTCCAGTGTCGGCGTATTAACGCGCCCCTGGTTACTAAGCTAATGCCTCGAAATTTCACCCAGAGCTTTGGTCAGTCTTGCCTGCAGCTAAAGTCAGCGCTTCGATTCTGAGCACAGGTTGTGTTCCTTTTTGTCCAAACCAGAAGTGAAGAGAACTATACTTGGATGCAACGCCAACCGTCGATTAATACGCGGTAGGCGGCGCCAAGAAGATCGCAGCGCTTCAAATTCTAAGCAAAACACAACGTTCAACTATTTTCGCAACCATTGTGGCGACTTCTGTCAGCCTTCAGCGACGTCACTGCCTCGCACTGCCTTTTGTCATTGGCTGTGCTTACGAAAAGGCAAAGCAGCGCAGTTGTGTACGAAAACAACTGATCATCCACCGCTGTTGTGTCATTGACCCAACAATAAGCCGCCAAACGCCAGCACTTGCCTATGCTTGCACTCAACTGCCGCTACCACGCTTTGTCGTACAGGCGCCTGTGTCAATCGTCCTTATTGTTGTTGTTTGTCGGCAAGCGAATCATGCGGATCAGTGTAGATCTGTCGCGCCAAATACAACAACACATTATGCATTGAACTGACGATCCGTCATGCTGACGCCAGCGTCAGTGACAACGCTCATGCTAAGTACCTGCTATTGTAGTTGCTGCGCCCACGCCAACAGTCATAAAACTGACCGTCATAAAACGCAACAACAACAAGCATAGTCGTACTTTCTGCATTCCGTTTCCACCGTCACTTTCGCAATCTGGCGCATCCGCAACAACAACAACCACGCTGGCTTGCTTACTCCAAATATTACAACAACTTATGTTGTTGTAATTTTCGGCACATGTACGCGCTGTTAGCCTCAACACTTTGTTGTTGCGCGGTAATCACCCTCGCAACGCAACTTAATCGAGTGCGGCCGCTAATCAGCGCCGCTAATCAACGTCGATGACTTATATGGAGTCGATTTTCCAGCTGCTCCTTTATGGAGGGCAGCAACATCCCCCGTCTCTGCTAACTGTAACACCAAATTTCCAGCCGTTGCTTCCCTCCTGGCCGAAAGGAGTCCAAGGAAGAGCCACAGTTGATTGAGTAGTTCTTCAGGGAGGAACTAGCGCCTTACATAGACATCGAATTCTCTTCCATTTCCAGCTGCACCTTTATAGAGGGCAGCAACGTCACTCGTCTCTGCTGCTCTGTAACACCAAATTTCCAGCCTTTGCTTCCCTCCTGGCCGAAAGGAGTCCAAGGAAGAGCAACAGTTGATTGAGTAGTTCTTCAGGGAAGAACTAGCGCCTTACATAGATATTGAATTCTCTTCCACTTACAGATGCACCTTTATAGAGGGCAGCAACATCCCTCGTCTCTGCTGCTCTGTAACACCAAATTTCCAGCCTTGCTTCCCTCCTGGCCGAAAGGAGTCCAAGGAAGAGCCACAGTTGATTGAGTAGTTCTTCAGGGAGGAACTATCGCCGTAGAAACCAGGCGACGACTTACAAAACTGCGTACTGCTCCGGTGTCCGTCGTAGCCACATTTCTGTGGGTCCACCCAACCCCAAAACATATTTTTGTGCGCGGCGCAACTTAGATATCGAACACTCTTCCACTTCCAGCTGCTCCTTTATGGAAGGCAGCAACATCCCAAGTTTCTGCTGCTCTGTAACACCAAGTTTCCAGCCTTCGCTTCCCTCCTGACCCTGACAATCACCGTTACAATCCCTCAACAACCACTCTGTCTGAGCGGCGCTATTACCAAAGAGGACCCTGAGGGTTCTCCCACACCTCACCAACTTTCTGTGCGCGGCGCGGCTTAGATATCAAAGTCTCTTCCACTTCCAGCTGCACCTTTATAGAGGGCAGCGACATCCCCCGTCTCTGCTGCTCTGTAACACCAAATTTCCAGCCTTTGCTTCCCTCCTGGCCGAAAGGAGTCTAAGGAAGAGCCAGAGTTGATTGAGTAGTTCTTCAGGGAGGAACTTGTGCCGTAGAAACCAGGCGACGACTTACATAACTGCGTACTGCTCCGGTGTCCGTGGTAGCCATATTTCTGTGGGTCCACCCACCCCCAAACCTTATTAATGTGCGCGGCGCGACTTAGATATCGAACACTCTTCCACTTCCAGCTGCTCCTTTATGGAAGGCAGCAACATCCCAAGTTTCTGCTGCTCTGTAACACCAAGTTTCCAGCCTTTGCTTCCCTCCTGACCGCAGACGTAAAAGGAAGAGCCACAATTGATTGAGTTGTTCTGCAGGGAGGAACTCGCACCGTGGAAGCCAGGCGTCCTTTAACAAAACTGCTTGCTGCTCCGGTGTCCACGGTAGTCACCATAGGAGAACCCCTGACAATCACCGTTACAATCCCTCTACAACTACTCTGTCTGAGCGGCGCTATTACCAAAGAGGACCCTGTCGGTCCTCCCACCCCTCACCTTCTTTTTGAGCGTGGCACGGCTTAGATATCAAACTCTCCTCGACTTCCAGCTGCTCTTTTATGGAGGGCAGCAACATCTTTGCTGCTCCGTATCGCCAAGTTTCCAGACTTCGCCTCTCTCTTGGCCAAAATGCGTCCAAGCAAGAGGCACAGTTGATTGAGTAGTTCTGCAGGGAGGACTGTAGAAACTTGGCGTCCACTTACAAAACTGCTTGCTGCTTCGGGATACACGGTAGCTACCATGGGAGTACCCTTGACCAGCACCGTTTTAATCATTCTACCACCACTTTGTCTTAGCGGTGCTATTAAAAAAGAGGACCCTGTAAGACCTCCCACTCCACTCTATTTTTCTGAGCGTGGTGCGGCTCAGATATCGAACACTCTTTCACTTCCAGCTGCTCCTTTATGGACGGCAACAACATCCCCCGTCTCTGCTGCTCTGTAACACCAAATTTCCAGCCTTTGCTTCCCTCCTGACAACAAGGTGTCCAAGGAAAAGCAACAGTTTATTAAGTTGTTCTTCAGGGAGGAACTAGCGCCGTAGAAACAAGGCGACAACTTACAAAACTGGTTGCAGCTCCGGTGTCCACAGTAGCTACCATGGGAGTACCCTTGACCAGCACCGTTTTAATCCCTCTACCACCACTCTGTCTTAGCGGTGCTATTAACAAAGAGGACCCTCTAAGACCTCCCACTCCACACCATATTTCTGTGCTTGGCGTGGCTTAGAAATCGAAATTGATTCCACTTCCAGCTGCTCCTTTATGGAGGACAGCAACATCACCCGTATCTGCTGCTCTGTTAAGCCAAGTTTCCAGGCTTCGCTTCCTTCCTGACCACAATACGTTCAAGGAAGAGCCACAGTTGATTGAGTAGCTCCTCATGGACATACTAGCGCCGTAGAAGGCGTCCACTAACAAGACTGCGTGCTGCTCCGGTGTCCACGGTAGCCACCATGGGAGTACCCCAACCAGCACCGTTACAATGCGGCTACCACCACTTTGTCTGAGCGACGCTATTACCAAAGAAGACCCTGATGGTCCTCCTATCACAGGCCAACTTTCTGTGCGCGGCGCAGCTTAGATATCGAACACTCTTCTACTTCCAGCTGCTTCTTTATAGAGGTCAGCAAAATCCCCTGTCTCTGCTGCTTTGTAACAACAAGCTTCCAGAATCGGGGAGGAACTAGTGCCGGAGAAACCAGGCGACCACTTACAAAACTGCTTGCTGCTCTGGTGTCCACGGTAGCCTCCATAGGAGTACCCTAGACCAGCACCGTTACAATACATCTACCACCTTTCTGGCTGAGCGGTGCTATTACCAAAGAGAACCTAGTGAGCCGTACAACCCCTCGCCAACTTTCTGTGCGCGGCGCGACTTAGATATCGAACACTCTTCCACTTCCAGCTGCTCCTTTATGGAGGGCAGCAACATCACCCGTATCTGCTGCTCTGTAAACCCAAGTTTTCAGCCTTCGCTTCCCTCCTGACCGAAAGGTGTCCAAGAAACAGCAACAGTTGATTGAGTAGTTCTTCAGAAAGTCACTAGTGCCGTAGAAACCAGGCGACCAATAAAAAAACTGCTTGCTGCTCCGCAGTCCACGGTAGCCAACATAGAAGTGCCCCAGATGAGCACCGTTACAAAACATCCACCACCTTTCTGGCTGAGCGGCGCTATTACCAAAGTGAGCCGTACCACCCCTCGCCAACTTTCTGTGCGCGGCGCGACTTAGATATCGAACACTCTTCCACTTCCAGCTGATCCTTTATGGAGGGCAGCAACATCACCCGTATCTGCTGCTCTGTAAAGCCAAGTTTCCAGCCTTCGCTTCCCTCCTGTCCGAAAGGTGTCCAAGAAACAGCAACAGTTGATTGAGAAATTCTTCAGGGACAACTTAGCGCCATAGAACACAGGCGACCACTTACACAACTGCTTGCTGCTCCGGTGTCCACGGTAGCCACCATGGGAGTACCCCAACCAGCACCGTTACAATGCGGCCACCACCACTTTGCCTGAGCAACGCTCTTATTAAAGAAGACCCTGATGGTCTTCCCATCACACGCCAACTTTCTGTGCGCGGCGCGGCTTAGATATCGAACACTCTTTCACTTCCAGCTGCTCCTTTAAGGGAGCAACAACATCCCCCGTCTCTGCTGCTCTGTAACAGCAAATTTCCAGCCTTTGCTTGCGTCCTGGGGGGAAGGAGTCCAAGGAAGAGCCACATTTGATTGAGTAGTTCTTCAGAGAGGAAGCCGTAGAAACCAGGCGACGACTTACAAAACTCCTTGCTGCTCCAGTGTCCACGGTAGCCACCATAGGAGTACCCATGACCAGCACCATTGCAATACATCTACCACCTTTCTGGCAGAGCGGCGCTTTTACCGAAGAGGATCCCGTGAGTCCTCCAACCCCTCACCAACTTTCAGCAGCTCCTTTATGGAGGGCAGCAACATCCCCCGTCTCTGCTGCTCTGTTACTCCAAGTTTCCAGCCTTTGCTTGCCTCCTGGGGGGAAGGAGTCGAAGGAAGAGCCACATTTGATTGAGTAGTTCTTCAGAGAGGAACTAAAGCCGTAGAAACCAGGCGACGACTTACAAAACTGCTTCCTCCTCCGGTGTCCACGGTAGCTACCATGGGAGAACCCCTGACAATCGCCGATACAATCCCTCTACAATCACTCTGTCTGAGCGGCGCTATTAGTAAAGAGGACCCTGTGGGTACTCCAACACCTCACCAACTTTCTGTACGCGGCGCGGCTTAGATATCGAATTCTCTTCCACTTCCAGCTGCTCCTTTATGGAGGGCAGCAACATCAACCGTATCTGCTGCTCTGTAAAGCTAAGTTTCCAGCTTTCGCTTGCCTCCTGACCGAAAGGTGTCCAAGGAACAGCCACAGTTTATTGAGTAGTTCTTCAGGGACAAACAAGTGCCGTACAAACACTGCGTCCACTTACAAGACTGCTCCGGTGTCCACGGAAGACACCATGGGAATACCTATGACCAGCATCGTTTTAATCATTCTACCACCACTCTGTCTTAGCGGTGCTATAAACAAAGACGATCCTGTTAGACCTCCCACTCCACACTATCTTTCTGTGCGAGGCGCGGCTTAGATATCGAATTATCTTCCACTTCCAGTTGCTCCTTTATGGAGGGCAGCAACAACACCCGTATCTGCTGTTATGTAAAGCAGAGTTTCCAGACTTCGCTTCTCTCTTGAACGAATTGCGTCCAAGGAAGAGCCACAATTGATTGAGTAGTTCCTCAGGGATGAACTAGCGCCGTGGAACCCAGGCGACCACTTACAAAACTGCTTGCTGCTCCGGGGTCCACGTAAGCCACCATGGGAGTACCCCAGACCAGCACCGTTTCAATACGTCTACCACCACTTTGTCTGAGCGACGCTTTTACAAAAGAAGACCTTGTGGGTCCTCCCACCACACGACAACTTTCTGTGCAAGGCGCAGCTTAGATATCGAATTCTCTTCCACTTCCAGCTGCTCCTTTATGAGGGCAGCAACATCCACCGTCTATGCTGCTCTGTAACGCAAAGTTTCCAGACTTCGCTTCTCTCTTGAACGAATTGCGTCCAAGGAAGAGCCACAATTGATTGAGTAGTTCCTCAGGGATGAACTAACGCCGTAGAACCCAGGCGACCACTTACAAAACTGCTTGCTGCTCCGGGGTCCACGTAAGCCACCATGGGAGTACCCCAGACCAGCACCGTTTCAATACGTCTACCACCACTTTGTCTGAGCGACGCTATTACCAAAGAAGACCCTCATGCGGCTTAGATATCGAACACTCTTCCTCTTCCGGCTGCTCCTTTTTGGTGGACAGCAACATCACCCATATCTGCTGCTCTGTGACACCAAGTTTCCAGCCTTCGCTTCCCTCTTTACCAAAAGGAGTCCATGGAAGAGCCACAGTTTATTGAGCAGTTCTTTAGGGAGGAACTTGTGCCGTAGAAGCCAGGCGTAAACTTACAAAACTGCTTGCTGCTCCAGTGTCCACAGTATCCACAACTCTGTGGGTCCTCCCACCCCTAACCATATTTGTGTGCGCGGCGCGACTTAGATATCGCACACTCTTCCACTTCTTGCTGCTCCTTTATAGAGGGCAGCAACATCACCCGTATCTACTGCTCTGTAACAATAAGTTTCCAGCGTTTGCTTCCCTACTGGCCGAAAAGAGTCCAATGAAGCGCCACAGTTGATTGAGTAGTTCTTCAGGGAGGAACTAGTGCCGTAGAAACCAGGCGACCACTTACAAAACTGCTTGCTGCTCCAGAGTCTACGGTAGCCACCATAGGAGTACCCCAGACCGGCACCGATACAATACATCAACCACCTTTCTGGCTGAGCGGCGCTATTACCGAAGAGGATCCTGTGAGTCTTCCCATGCCTCTTGATCATTCTGTGTGAGACGTGGCTATGATATCGAACTCTTTGCCACTTCCAGCTGCTCCTTTATGGACGGCAGCAACATCCTCCGTCTCTGCTACTCTGTAACACCAAGTTTCCAGCGTTTGCTTCCTTACTGGCCGAAATGAGTCCAATGAAGTGCCACAGTTGATTGAGCAGTTCTTCAGAAAGTCATTAGTGCCGAAGAAACCAGGCGACCAAGGTGACACCAAGTTTCCAGCCTTCGCTTCCCTCTTTACCAAAAGGAGTCCATGGAAGAGCCACAGTTTATTGAGCAGTTCTTTAGGGAGGAACTTGTGCCGTAGAAGCCAGGCGTAAACTTACAAAACTGCTTGCTGCTCCAGTGTCCACAGTATCCACAACTCTGTGGGTCCTCCCACCCCTAACCATATTTGTGTGCGCGGCGCGACTTAGATATCGCACACTCTTCCACTTCTTGCTGCTCCTTTATAGAGGGCAGCAACATCACCCGTATCTACTGCTCTGTAACAATAAGTTTCCAGCGTTTGCTTCCCTACTGGCCGAAAAGAGTCCAATGAAGCGCCACAGTTGATTGAGTAGTTCTTCAGGGAGGAACTAGTGCCGTAGAAACCAGGCGACCACTTACAAAACTGCTTGCTGCTCCAGAGTCTACGGTAGCCACCATAGGAGTACCCCAGACCGGCACCGATACAATACATCAACCACCTTTCTGGCTGAGCGGCGCTATTACCGAAGAGGATCCTGTGAGTCTTCCCATGCCTCTTGATCATTCTGTGTGAGACGTGGCTAAGATATCGAACTCTTTGCCACTTCCAGCTGCTCCTTTATGGACGGCAGCAACATCCTCCGTCTCTGCTACTCTGTAACACCAAGTTTCCAGCGTTTGCTTCCTTACTGGCCGAAATGAGTCCAATGAAGTGCCACAGTTGATTGAGCAGTTCTTCAGAAAGTCATTAGTGCCGAAGAAACCAGGCGACCACTTACAAAACTGCTTGCTGCTCCGGTGTACAAGGTAGCCACCATGGGAGTACTCTAGACCAGCACCGTTACAATACATCTACCACTATTTTGGCTGAGCGGCGCTTTTACCAAAGAGGACCCAGTAAGCCGTCCAAACCCCTCGCCATTTTTCTGTGCTTGGTGCGGCTTAGATATCGAACTCTCTTTCACTTCCAGCTGCTTTTTTATAGAGGGCAGCAACCTCATCCGTCTCAGCTGCTCTGTAACACCAAGTTTCCAGCGATTGCTTCCCTACTGGCCGAAAAGAGTCCAATGAAGTGCCACAGTTGATTGAGTAGTTCCTCAGGGAGGAACTAGTGCCGTAGAAACCAGGCGACCACTTACAAAACTGCTTGCTGCTCCGGTGTCCACGGTAGCCACCATGGGAGTACTCTAGACCAGCACCGTTACAATACATCCTTTTTGGCTGAGCGGCGCTTTTACCAAAGAGGACCCAGTAAGCCGTCCAAACCCCTCGCCATTTTTCTGTGCTTGGTGCGGCTTAGATATCGAACTCTCTTCCACTTCCAGCTGCTTTTTTATAGAGGGCAGCAACCTCATCCGTCTCAGCTGCTCTGTAACACCAAGTTTCTAGCGATTGCTTCCCTACTGGCCGAAAAGAGTCCAATGAAGTGCCACAGTTGATTGAGTAGTTCCTCAGGGAGGAACTAGTGCCGTAGAAACCAGGCGACCACTTACAAAACTGCTTGCTGCTCCGGTGTACAAGGTAGCCACCATGGGAGTTCCCCAGATAAACACCGTTACAATGCGTCTTCCACCACTCTGTCTGAGCGGCGCTATTAGCAAAGAGGATCTGTGGGGCCTCCCACCCCAACCATCTTTTTCTACGTAGCGCGGATTAGATATCGTAATTTCTTCTACTTCCAGCTGCTCGTTTATGAAGGGCAGCAACATCCCCCGTCTCTGCTGCTCTGTAACGCCAAGTTTCCAGCCTTCACTTACCTCCTGACCGAAAGGTGTCCAAGGAAGAGGCAGAGTTGACTAAAATGTTCCAGATGGAGGAACTAGTGCCGTAGAAACCAGGCGACCACTTACAAAACTGCTTGTTGCTCCGGTGTCCACGGTAGCCACCATGGGAGTACCACAGACCAGTACCGTTACAATACATCTACCACCATTTTGGCTGAGCGGCGCTTTTACCAAAGAGGACCCAGTAAGCCGTCCAAGCCCCTCGCCATTTTTCTGTGCTTGGTGCGGCTTAGATATCGAACTCTCTTCCACTTCCAGCTTCTCCTTTATAGAGGGCAGCAACCTCATCCGTCTCAGCTGCTCTGTAACACCAAGTTTCCAGCGATTGCTTCCCTACTGGCCGAAAAGAGTCCAAGGAAGTGCCACAGTTGATTGAGTAGTTCTTCAGGGAGGAACTAGTGCCATAGGAACCAGGCGTAAACTTACAAAACTGCTTGCTTCTCCGGTTTCCTCGGTAGCCACCATAGGAGTACCCCAGACCAGCACCGTAACAATACATCTACCACCTTTCTGGATTGGCGGCGCTATTACCGAAGAGGATCCTGTGAGTCATGCCACCCCTAACGATCTTTCTGTGCGCGCCACGGCATAGATATCGAACTCTCTTCCACTTCCAGCTGCTTTTTTATAGAGGACAGCAACATCTCCTGTCTCTGCTATTTTCTAAGACCAGTTTCCAGCTTTCCCATCCCTCCTGGCCGAAAGGCGTCCAAGGAAGAGCCAAACATTATTGTGTTGCTCTTTAGGGAGGAACAAGTGCCGTAGAAACCAGGCGTAAACTTACAAAACTGCTTGCTGCACCAGTGTCCATAGTATCCACAACTCTGTGGGTCCTCCCACCCCTAACCATATTTGTGTGCGCGGCGCGACTTAGATATCGCACACTCTTCCACTTCTTGCTGCTCCTTTATAGAGGGCAGCAACATCACCCGTATCTACTGCTCTGTAACACCAAGTTTCCAGCGTTTGCTTCCCTACTGGCCGAAATGATTGAGTAGTTCTTCAGGGAGGAACTAGTGCCGTAGAAACCAGGCGACCACTTACAAAACTGCTTGCTGCTCCAGAGTCTACGGTAGCCACTATAGGAGTACCCCAGACCGGCACCGATACAATACATCAACCACCTTTCTGGCTGAGCGGCGCTATTACCGAAGAGGATCCTGTGAGTCTTCCCATGCCTCATGATCATTCTGTGTGAGACGTGGCTAAGATATCGAACTCTTTGCCACTTCCAGCTGCTCCTTTATGGACGGCAGCAACATCCTCCATCTCTGCTACTCTGTAACACCAAGTTTCCAGCGTTTGCTTCCTTACTGGCCGAAATGAGTCCAATGAAGTGCCACAGTTGATTGAGCAGTTCTTCAGAAAGTCATTAGTGCCGAAGAAACCAGGCGACCACTTACAAAAGTACTTGCTGCTCCGGTGTACAAGGTAGCCACCATGGGAGTACCCCAGATAAACACCGTTACATTGCGTCTTCCACCACTCTGTCTGAGCGGTGCTATTAGAAAAGAGAATCTGTGGGGCCTCCCACCCTCAACCATCTTTCGCCACGTAGCGCGGCTTAGATATCGTAATTTCTTCTACTTCCAGCTGCTCGTGTATGGAGGGCAGCAACATCCCCCGTCTCTGCTGCTCTGTAACGCCAAGTTTCCAGCCTTCACTTACCTCCTGACCGAAAGGTGTCCAAGGAAGAGCCACAGTTGACTAAAATGTTCTAGAGGGAGGAACTAGTGCCGTAGAAACCAGGCGACCACTAACAAAACTGCTTGTTGCTCCGGTGTCCACGGTAGCCACCATGGGAGTACCCCAGACCAGTACCGTTACAATACATCTACCACCTTTTTGGCTGAGCGGCGCTTTTACCAAAGAGGACCCAGTAAGCCGTCCAAACCCCTCGCCATTTTTCTGTGCTTGGTGCGGCTTAGATATCGAACTCTCTTCCACTTCCAGCTGCTCCTTTATAGAGGGCAGCAACCTCATCCGTCCTAGCTGCTCTGTAACACCAAGTTTCCAGCGATTGCTTCCCTACTGGCCGAAAAGAGTCCAATGAAGTGCCACAGTTGATTGAATAGTTCCTCAGGGAGGAACTAGTGCCGTAGAAACCAGGCGACCACTTACAAAACTGCTTGCTGCTCCGGTGTACAAGGTAGCCACCATGGGAGTACCCCAGATTAGCACCGTTACAATGCGTCTTCCACCACTCTGTCTGAGCGGCGCTATTAGCAAAGAGGATCTGTGGGGCCTCCCACCCTCAACCATCTTTCTCTACGTAGCGCGGCTTAGATATCGTAATTTCTTCCACTTTCAGCTGCTCCTTTATGGACGGCAGCAATATCCCCTGTCTCTGATGCTCCGTAACGCCATGTTTCCTGCCTTCGCTTCCCTCCTAAACGAAAGACGTCCAAGGAAGAACCACAGTTGATTGAGAAGTTCTTCAGGGAGGAACTAGTGCCGTAGAAACCAGGCGACCACTTTCAAAACTGCTTGCTGCTCCGGTGTCCACTGTAGCCACCATAAGAGTTCCTCAGAAAACTACCACCACTCTGTTTGAACGGCGCTAGAATCAAAGAGGACCCTGTGGGTCGTCCCACCACACGCCAACTTTCTGTGCGCGGCGCGGCTTAGATATAAAATTTTCTTCCACTTCCAGCTGTTCCTTTATGGAGGGCAGCAACATCCCCCGTCTTTGCTGCCTTGTAACACCAAGTTTCCAGCCTTCGCTTCCCTCCTGACCGAAAGGCGTCCAAGGAACAGCCACAGTTGATTGAGTAGTTCCTCAGGGATGAGCTAGCGCCGTAGAACCAAGGCGACCACTTACAAAAGTGCTTGCTGCTCCAGTGTCCACGGTAGCCACCATTAGAGTACATCACACAAGCACCGTTACAATGCATCTACCACTTCTCCGTTTGAGCGGCGCTATTAACAAAGAGGACCCTGTTGGTGCTCCCACCACTAACCATCTTTCTGTGCAAGGCACGGATTAGATATCGAATTCTCTCCCAATTCCAGCTGCTCCTTTATGGACGGCAGCAACATCCCACGTCTCTGCTGCTCTGTAACCCCATGTTTCCTGCCATCGCTTCCCTCCTGATTGAAAGACGACCAAGGAAGAGCCACAGTTGATTGACAAGTTCTTCAGAGAGGAACTAGAGCCGTAGAAACCAGGCGACCACTTTCAAAACTGCTTGCTGCTCCGGTGTCCACGGTAGCCACCATAAGAGTACCTCAGACAAGCACCACTACTCTGTTTGAACGGCGCTAGAAGCAAAGAGGACCCTGTGGGTCGTCCCACCACACGCCAACTTTCTGTGCGCGGCGCGGCTTAGATATCAAATTTTCTTCCACTTCCAGCTGTTCCTTTATGGAGGGCAGCAACATCCCCCATCTTTGCTGCTCTGTAACGCCAAGATTCCAGCCTTCACTTACCTCCTGAACCAAAGACGTCCAAGCAAGAGCCACAGTTGATTGACAAGTTCTTCAGGAAGGTACTAGAGCCGTAGAAACCAGGCGACCACATACAAAACTGCTTGCTGCTCCGGTCTCCACGGTAGCCATCATAGGAGTACCCCAGACCAGCACCGTTACAATACATCTTCCACCTTTTTGGCTGAGCGGCGCTATTACCAAAGAGGACCCAGTGAGCCGTCCCAGCCCTCGCCAAATTTCTGTGCGCGGCGTGGCTTAGATATCGAACTCTCTTCCACTTCCAGCTGCTCCTTTATAGAGGGCAGCAACATCTCCTGTCTCTGCTGCTTTGTAACACCAAGTTTCCAGCCTTCGCTTCTCTCCTGACCGAAAGGTGTCCAAGGAAGAGCCACAGTTGATTGAGTAGTTCTTCAGGGTGGAACTAGTGCCGTAGAAACCAGGCGACCACTTACAAAACTGCTTGCTGCTCCGGTGTCCACGGTAGCCACCATAGGAGTACCCCAGACCAGCACCTTTACAATACATCTTCCACCTTTTTGGCTGAGCGGCGCTATTACCAAAGAGGACCCAGTGAGCGGTCACAGCCCTCGCCAAATTTCTGTGCGCGGCGTGGCTTAGATATCGAACTCTCTTCCACTTCCAGCTGCTCCTTTATAGAGGGCAGCAACATCTCCTGTCTCTGCTGCTTTGTAACACCAAGTTTCCAGCCTTCGCTTCTCTCCTGACCGAAAGGTGTCCAAAGAAGAGCCACAGTTGATTGAGTAGTTCTTCAGGGTGGAACTAGTGCCGTAGAAACCAGGCGACCACTTACAAAACTGCTTGCAGCTCCGGTGTCCACGGTTGCCACCATAGGAGTACCCCAGACCAGCACGTTTAAAATACATCTTTCACCTTTTTGGCTGAGCGGCGCTATTACCAAAGAGGACCCAGTGAGCGGCCCCAGCCCTCGCCAAATTTCTGTGCGCGGCGTGGCTTAGATATCGAACTCTCTTCCACTTCCAGCTGCTCCTTTATAGAGGGCAGCAACATCTCCTGTCTCTGCTGCTATGTAACGCCTTGTTTCCTGCCATCGCTTCTCTCCTGAACGAAAGGTGTCAAAGGAAGAGCCATTGTTATTTGAGTAGTTCTTCAGGGAGGAACTAGTGCCGTAGAAACCAGTCGACCACTTACAAAACTGCTTGCTGCTCCGGTGTCCACGGTAGCCACCATGGGAGTATCACAGTCCAGCTCCGTTACAATACGTCTACCACCACTCTGTTTGAGCAGCGCTATAGCCAAAGAGGACCCAGTGAGTCGTCCAACCTCTCGACAACTTTCTGTGCGCGGCGCAGCTTAAATATCGAACTCTCTTCCACTTCTAGCTGCTCCTTTATGGACGGCAGCAACATCCCCCGTCTCTGCTGCTATGTAACGCCTTGTTTCCTGCCATCGCTTCTCTCCTGAACGAAAGGTGTCCAAGGAAGAGCCACAGTTGATTGAGTAGTTCTTCAGGGAGGAAAAAGTGCCGTAGAAACCAGGCGACCACTTACAAAACTGCTTGCTGCTCCGGTGTCCACGTTAGCCACCATGGGAGTACCCGTGACCAGCACCGTTTAAATCCCTTTACCAACACTGTGTCTTAGCGGTGCTATTAACAAAGAGGACCCTGTAACACTTCCCACTCCACACCATTTTTCTGTGCGTGGCGCGGCTTAGATATCGAAATTTCTTCCACTTCCAGCTACTCCTTTATGGTGGGCAGCAACATCCCCCGTCTTTGCTGCTCTGTAACGCCAAGTTTTCAGCCTTCACTTACCTCCTACCGTAAGGTGTCCAAGAAATGGCCATTGTTAATTGAGTAGTTCTTCTGGGATGAACTAACGCCGTAGAACCCAGGCGACCATTTACAACACTGCTTGCTGCTCCGGGGTCCACGGTAGCCACCATGGGAGTACCCCAGATCAGCACTGTTACATTGCGACCACCACTACTCTGTTTGAGCTGTGGTCCTCCCACCCTAACCATCTTTATGTGCGCGGCGCAGCTTAGATATCGAACTCATTCCCACTTCCAGCTGCTCCTTTATGGTGGGCAGCAACATTCCCCGTCTCTGCTGCTCTGTAACGCCAAGTTTTCAGCCTTCACTTACCTCCTACCGTAAGGTGTCCAAGGAAGAGCCATTGTTAATTGAGAAGTTCTTCAGGGAGGAACTAGTGCGGTAGAAACCAGTCGACCACTTACAAAACTGCTTGCTGCTCCGGTGTCCACGGTAGCCACCATGGGAGTATCACAGTCCAGCTCCGTTACAATACGTCTACCACCACTCTGTTTGAGCAGCGCTATAGCCAAAGAGGACCCAGTGAGTCGTCCAACCTCTCGACAACTTTCTGTGCGCGGCGCAGCTTAAATATCGAACTCTCTTCCACTTCTAGCTGCTCCCTTATGGACGGCAGCAACATCCCCCGTCTCTGCTGCTATGTAACGCCTTGTTTCCTGCCATCGCTTCTCTCCTGAACGAAAGGTGTCAAAGGAAGAGCCATTGTTATTTGAGTAGTTCTTCAGGGAGGAACTAGTGCCGTAGAAACCAGTCGACCACTTACAAAACTGCTTGCTGCTCCGGTGTCCACGGTAGCCACCATGGGAGTATCACAGTCCAGCTCCGTTACAATACGTCTACCACCACTCTGTTTGAGCAGCGCTATAACCAAAGAGGACCCAGTGAGTCGTCCAACCCCTCGACAACTTTCTGTTTGCGGCGCAGCTTAAATATCGAACTCTCTTCCACTTCTAGCTGCTCCTTTATGGACGGCAGCAATATACCCCGTCTCTGCTGCTATGTAACGCCATGTTTCCTGCCATCGCTTCTCTCCTGAACGAAAGGTGTCCAAGGAAGAGCCACAGTTGATTGAGTAGTTCTTCAGGGAGGAAAAAGTGCCGTAGAAACCAGGCGACCACTTACAAAACTGCTTGCTGCTCCGGTGTCCACGGTAGCCACCATGGGAGTACCCCAGATCAGCACTGTTACATTACGTCCACCACTACTCTGTTTGAGCTGCGGTTTTAACAAAGAGGACCCTGTGGGTCCTCCCACATCTCACGATTTTTCTGTGCGCGACGTGGCTTAGATATCGAACTCTTTCCCAATTCCAGCTGCTCCTTTATGGACGGCAGCAACATCCCCCGTCTCTGCTGCTCTGTAACGCCATGTTTCCTGCGATTGCTTCTCTCCTGCCACAGTTGATTGAGTAGTTCTTCAGGGAGGAAATAGTGCCGTAGAAACCAGGCGACCACTTACAAAACTGCTTGCTGCTCCGGTGTCCACGGTAGCAACCATGGGAGTACCCCAGACCAGCACCATTACAATACATCTTCCACCTTTCTGGCTGAGCGAAGCTCTTAACAAAGAGGACCCAGTGAGTCGTCCCACCTCTCGCCAACTCTCTGTGCGTGGCGCGGCTTATATATCGAACTCTATTTCACTTCCAACTGCACCTTTATGGAGGGCAGCAACATCCCCCGTCTTTGCTGCTCTGTAACACCAAATATCCATTCTTTGCTTCCCTCCTGGGCGAAAGGAGTCCTAGATAGAGCCACAGTTGAAGGTGTCCAAGGAACAGCCACAGTTGATTGAGTAGTTCCTCAGGGATGAACTAGCGCCGTAGAACCCAGGCGACCACTTACAAAACTGCTTGCTGCTCCGGGGTCCACGTTAGCCACCATGGGACTACCCTTTACCAGCACCGTTTTAATCCTTCAACCACCACTCTGTCTTAGCGGTGCTATTAACAAAGAGGACCCAGTGAGTCGTCCCACCCCTCGACAACTTTCTGTGCGCGGCGCAGCTTACATATCGAACTCTCTTCCACTTCTAGCTGGTTCTTTATAGAGGGCAGCAACGTCCCCTGTCCCTGCTGCTTTGTAACACCAAGTTTCCAGCCTTCACTTACCTCCTGGTCGAAAGGTGTCCAAGGAACAGCCACAGTTGGTTGAGTAGTTCCTCAGGGGTGAACTAGCGCCGTAGAACCCAGGCGACCACTTACAAAACTGCTTGCTGCTCCGGGGTCCACGTTAGCCACCATGGGACTACCCTTGACCAGCACCGTTTTAATCCTTCTACCACCACTCTGTCTTAGTGGTGCTATTAACAAAGAGGACCCAGTAAGTCGTCCCACCCCTCGACAACTTTCTGTGCGCGGCGCAGCTTAGACATCGAACTCTCTTCCACTTCTATCTGGTCCTTTATAGAGGGCAGCAACGTCCACTGTCCCTGCTGCTTTGTAACACCAAGTTTCCAGCCTTCACTTACCTCCTGGTCGAAAGGTGTCCAAGGAACAGCCACAGTTGATTGAGAAGTTCCTCAGGGATGAACTAGCGCCGTTGAATCCAGGCGACCACTTACAAAACTGCTTGCTGCTCCGGGGTCCACGTTAGCCACCATGGGACTACCCTTTACCAGCACCGTTTTAATCCTTCTACCACCACTCTGTCTTAGCGGTTCTATTAACAAAGAGGACCCAGTGAGTCGTCCCACCCCTCGACAACTTTCTGTGCGTGGCGCAGCTTAGATATGGAACTCTTTTCCACTTCTAGCTGGTTCTTTATAGAGGGCAGCAACGTCCGCTGTCCCTGCTGCTTTGTAACACCAAGTTTCAAGCCTTCACTTACCTCCTGGTCGAGAGGTGTCCAAGGAACAGCCACAGTTGATTGCGTAGTTCCTCAGGGATGAACTAGCGCCGTAGAACCCAGGCGACCACTTACAAAACTGCTTGCTGCTCCGGGGTCCACGTTAGCCACCATGGGACTACCCTTTACCAGCACCGTTTTAATCCTTCTACCACCACTCTGTCTTAGCGGTGCTATTAACAAAGAGGACCCAGTGAGTCGTCCCACCCCTCGACAACTTTCTGTGCGTGGCGCAGCTTAGATATGGAACTCTTTTCCACTTCTAGCTGGTTCTTTATAGAGGGCAGCAACGTCCCCTGTCCTTGCTGCTTTGTAACACCAAGTTTCCAGCCTTCACTTACCTCCTGGTCAAAAGGTGTCCAAGAAACAGCCACAGTTGATTGAGTAGTTCCTCAGGGATGAACTAGCGCCGTAGAACCCAGGCGACCACTTACAAAACTGCTTGCTGCTCTGGTGTCCACGGTAGCCACCATGGGAGTACCCCGACCCGCACCGTTACAATTCCTCTAAAACCACTCTGTCTTAGCGGTTCTATTAACAAAGAGGACCCAGTGAGTCGTCCCACCCCTCGACAACTTTCTGTGCGCGGCGCAGCTTAGATATGGAACTCTTTTCCACTTCTAGCTGGTTCTTTATAGAGGGCAGCAACGTCCGCTGTCCCTGCTGCTTTGTAACACCAAGTTTCAAGCCTTCACTTACCTCCTGGTCGAGAGGTGTCCAAGGAACAGCCACAGTTGATTGCGTAGTTCCTCAGGGATGAACTAGCGCCGTAGAACCCAGGCGACCACTTACAAAACTGCTTGCTGCTCCGGGGTCCACGTTAGCCACCATGGGACTACCCCAGACCAGCACCGTTTTAATCCTTCTACCACCACTCTGTCTTAGTGGTGCTATTAACAAAGAGGACCCAGTGAGTCGTCCCACCCCTCGACAACTTTCTGTGCGTGGCGCAGCTTAGATATGGAACTCTTTTCCACTTCTAGCTGGTTCTTTATAGAGGGCAGCAACGTCCCCTGTCCTTGCTGCTTTGTAACACCAAGTTTCCAGCCTTCACTTACCTCCTGGTCAAAAGGTGTCCAAGGAACAGCCACAGTTGATTGAGTAGTTCCTCAGGGATGAACTAGCGCCGTAGAACCCAGGCGACCACTTACAAAACTGCTTGCTGCTCCGGGGTCCACGTTAGCCACCATGGGACTACCCCAGACCAGCACCGTTTTAATCCTTCTACCACCACTCTGTCTTAGTGGTGCTATTAACAAAGAGGACCCAGTAAGTCGTCCCACCCCTCGACAACTTTCTGTGCGCGGCGCAGCTTAGACATCGAACTCTCTTCCACTTCTAGCTGGTCCTTTATAGAGGGCAGCAACGTCCGCTGTCCCTGCTGCTTTGTAACCCCAAGTTTCCAGCCTTCACTTACCTCCTGGTCGATCGGTGTCCAAGGAACAGCCACAGTTGATTGAGTAGTTCCTCAGGGATGAACTAGCGCCGTAGAACCCAGGCAACCACTTACAAAACTGCTTGCTGCTCTGGTGTCCACGGTAGCCACCATGGGAGTACCCCGACCCGCACCGTTACAATTCCTCTAAAACCACTCTGTCTGAGCGGCGCTATTACCAAAGAGAACGCAGTGAGTCGTCCCACCCCTCGCCAACTTTCTGTGCGCGGCGTGGCTTAGATATCGAATTCTCTTCCACTTCCAGCTGCTCCTTTATGGAGGGCAGCAACCTCATTCGTATCTGCTGCTCAGTAAAGCCAAGTTTCCAGCCTTCGCTTCCGTCCTGACCCAAGGGTGTCCAAGGAACAGCCACAGTTCATTGAGTAGTTCTTCAGGAAGGAACTAGTGCCGTAGAAACCAGGCGACCACTTACAAAACTGCTTGCTGCTCCAGAGTCTACGGTAGCCACTATAGGAGTACCCCAGACCGGCACCGATACAATACATCAACCACCTTTCTGGCTGAGCGGCGCTATTACCGAAGAGGATCCTGTGAGTCTTCCCATGCCTCATGATCACTCTGTGTGAGACGTGGCTAAGATATCGAACTCTTTGCCACTTCCAGCTGCTCCTTTATGGACGGCAGCAACATCCTCCATCTCTGCTACTCTGTAACACCAAGTTTCCAGCGTTTGCTTCCTTACTGGCCGAAATGAGTCCAATGAAGTGCCACAGTTGATTGAGCAGTTCTTCAGAAAGTCATTAGTGCCGAAGAAACCAGGCGACCACTTACAAAACTGCTTGCTGCTCCGGGGTCCACGTTAGCCACCATGGGACTACCCTTGACCAGCACCGTTTTAATCCTTCTACCACCACTCTGTCTTAGTGGTGCTATTAACAAAGAAGACCCAGTAAGTCGTCCCACCCCTCGACAACTTTCTGTGCGCGGCGCAGCTTAGACATCGAACTCTCTTCCACTTCTTGCTGGTCCTTTATAGAGGGCAGCAACGTCCGCTGTCCCTGCTGCTTTGTAACACCAAGTTTCCAGCCTTCACTTACCTCCTGGTCGATCGGTGTCCAAGGAACAGCCACAGTTGATTGAGTAGTTCCTCAGGGAGGAACTAGCGCCAATGAAACCAAGCATCCACTTACAAAACTGCTTGCTGCTCCGGTGTCCACGGTAGCCACCATAGGAGTACCCCAGACAATCATGGTTAAAATACATCTACCACCTTTCTGGCTGAGCGGCGCTATTACCGAAGAAGATCCTGTGTGTCCTCCCACCCCTCACGATCATTCTCTGCGCGACGAGGCTTACATATCGAATTCTCTTCCACTTCCAGCTGCTCCTTTATGGAGGGCAGCAACCTCATTCGTATCTGCTGCTCAGTAAAGCCAAGTTTCCAGCCTTTGCTTCCGTCCTGACCGAAGGGTGTCCAAGGAACAGCCACAGTTCATTGAGTAGTTCTTCAGGAAGGAACTAGTGCCGTAGAACCCAGGCGAACACTTACAAAACTGCTTGCTGCTCTGGTGTCCACGGTAGTCACCATGGGAGAACCCCTGACCAGCACCGTTAGAATCCCTCTACAACCAATCTGTCTGAGCGGCGATATTACCAAAGAGGACCCAGTGAGCCGTCCCACCCCTCACCAAATTTTTGTGCGGGACGCGGCTTAGATATCGAATTCTCTTCCACTTCCAGCTGCTCCTTTATGGAGGGCAGCAACCTCATTCGTATCTGCTGCTCAGTAAAGCCAAGTTTCCAGGCTTTGCTTCCCTTTTGACCGCAAGGCGTCCAAGGAAAAGCCACAGTTGATTGAGTAGCTCATCAGGGAGGAACTCGCACCGTAGAAACGTGGCGTCCACTTACAAAACTGCTTGCTGCACCGGTGTCCGCGGTAGCCACCATTGGAGTAACTCAGACAAGTACCACCTTTCTGTTTGTACGGCGCTAGAATCAATGAGGACCCTGTGAGTCGTCCGACAACACGCAAACTTTCTGTTTTTGGCGGGGCTTAAATATCGAACTCTCTTCCACTTCCAGCTGCTCCTTTATGGAGGGCAGCAACATCCCCAGACTCTGCTGCTCTATAACACCAAATTTCCAGTCTTCACTTACCTCCTGGTCGAAAAGTGTCCAAGGAACAGCCACAGTTGATTGAGTAGATCCTCAGGGATGAACTAGCGCCGTAGAACCCAGGCGACCACTTACAAAACTGCTTGTTGCTCCGGGGTCCACGTTAGCCACCATAAGAGTACCTCGGACAAGATCCACCACTCTGTTTGTACCAACTTTCTGTGCGCGGCGCGGCTTAGATATCGAATTCTCTTCCACTTCCATTTGCTCCTTTATGAAGCGCAGCAACATCTCCCGTCTATGCTGCTCTGTAACGCCAAGTTTCTAGCTTTCGCTTCGCTCCTGGCCAAAAGGTGTCCAAGGAAAAGCCACTGTCGATTAGGTAGTTCTTCAGGGAGGAACTAGAGCCGTAGAAACCAAGCGACCATCGATATCGATGTTTCCACTTCCAGCTGCTCCTTTATGGAGGGCAGCAACATCCCCAGACTTTGCTGCTCTATAACACCAAATTTCCAGCCTTTGCTTCCCTCCTGACTGCAAGGTATCCAAGGAAGAGCCACAGTTTATTGAGAAGGCCTTCAGGGACAAACTAGTGCTGTAGAAACAAGGCGTCCACTTACAAAACTGCTTGCTGCTTCCGTGTCCATGATGCCAAAATTGAGGTGCCCCCATCCAGCACCGTTACAATACATCCACCACCACTCTGTTTGAGCAGCGCTATAACCAAAGAGAACCCAGTTAGTCGTCCCACCCCTCGCAATTTTTCTTGGCGCGTCACGGCATAGATATCGAACTCTCTTCCACTTCTAGCTGCTCCTTTATGGAGGGCAGCAATATCCCCGTCTCTGCAGCTCTGTAACGCAAAGTTTCCAGCCTTCACTTACCTCCTAGCCGAAAAGAGTAAAAGAAAATGCGACAGTTGATTAAGTAGTTTTAAAGGGTGGAACTAGACCCGTAGAAACCAAGTGACCATCGATATCGATTTTGTTTCCACTTCCAGCTGCTCCTTTATGGAGGGCAGCAACATCCCTAGACTTTGCTGCTCTATAACACCAATTTTCCAGCCTTTGCTTCCTTCCTGACTGCAAGGTGGCCAAGGAAGAGCAACAATTTATTGAGTAGGCCTTCGGGGACAAACTAGCGCTGTAGAAACAAGGCGTCCACTTACAAAACTGCTTGCTGCTTCGGTGTCCATGTGGCCAAAATTTAGGTGCCCCCATCCAGCACCGTTACAATACATCCACCACCACTCTGTTTGAGCAGCGCTATAACCAAAGAGAACTCAGTTAGTCGTCCCACCCCTCGCAATTTTTCTTTGCGCGTCACGGCATAGATATCGAACTCTCTTCCACTTCTAGCTGCTCCTTTATGGAGGGCAGCAATATCCCCGTCTCTGCAGCTCTGTAAAACCTGGTTTCCAGTGTTCGCTTCCTTCCTGAACGAAAGGAGTCCAAGGAATAGCCTCAGTTGATTGAGTAGTTCTTCAGGGAGCAACTAGCGCCGTACATAGATATTGATTTCTCTTCCACTTCCAGCTGCTCCTTTATGCAGGGCAGCAATATCCCCCGTCTCTGCTGCTCTCTAACACCAAGTTTCCAGCCTTCGCTGTCCTCCTGACCGAAAGGTGTCCAAGGAAGAGCCACAGTGTATTGAGTAGTTCTTCAGGGACAAACTAGCGCTGTAGAAACAAGACGACAACTTACAAATCTCCGTACTGCACCGGGGTCCACGGTAGCCGCCATGGAAGTACCCATGACCAGCTCCGCTTTAATCCCTCTACCACTACTCTCTTTTAGCGGTGCTATTAACAATGAGGACACTGTAAGACCTCCCACTCCACACTAGCTTTCTGTGGGTGGCGCGGCTTACATATCGAACTCTTTCCCACTTCCAGCTCCTCCGTTATAGAGGGCAGCAATATCCCCCGTCTCTGCAGCTCTGTAACACCTAGTTTCCAGTCTTCGCTTCCTTCCTGAACGAAAGGAGTCTAAGGAATTGCCACAGTTGATTGAGTAGTTCTTCAGGGAGGAACTAGCGCCGTACATACATATTGATTTCTCTTCCACTTCCAGATGCTCCTCTAAGGAGGGCAGCAACATCTCCCGACTCTGCCGCTCAGTAACACCAAGTTTTCAGGCTTTACTTCTCTCCTGGTCAAAAGGCATCCAAGGAAGAGACACAGTTGATTGAGTAGTTCTTCAGGCAGGAACTAGTGCCGTAAAAACCAGGCGACCACTTACGAAAAAGCTTGCTGCTCCGGTGCCCACCGTTGTCTCCATGGGATTACCCTTGATCACCTTCGTTACAATCGCTTCACAAACACTCTGTCTGAGCGGCGCTATTACCAAAGCGGACCCTGTGGGTACTCCCACCCCTCACCATCTTTCTGAGCGTGGCGCGGCTGGATATCGAACTCTTTTCTACTTCCAGCTGCTCCTTTATGAGGGCAGCGACATCCCCCGACTCTGCTGCTCTGTAAAGCCAAGTTTCCAGCGTTCGCATCCCTTCGGGCCGAAAGGAGTCCTAGGAACAGCCACAGTTGATTGAGAATTTCTTCAGGGAAGAACTAAGGCCTTTGAAACCAGACATCCACTTAAAAAGCTCCGTGCTGCTCCGGTGTTCACGGTTGCCACCATGGAAGTACCCCAGACCTGCACCGTTCAAATCTCTCTAGCACCACTTTTTCTTAGCGGCGCTATTACCAAAGAGGACCCTGTGGGTCCTACTGCACTTCACCACCTTTCTGTGCGTGGAGCAGCTTAGATATCGAACTATCTTCCACTTCCAGCTGCTCCTTTATGATGGCAGCAAAAACCCCGTTTCTGCAGCTCTGTAACACCTAGTTTCCAGCCTTCGCTTCCCTCCTGAACGAAAGGAGTCCAAGGAATAGCCACAGTTGATTGAGTAGTTCCTCAGTGAGGAACTAGTGCCGTAGAAACCAGGCGACCACTTACAAAACTGCTTCCTGCTCCGGTGTCCAAGGTAGCCACCATGGGAGCACCCCAGACCTGCACCGTTTCAATCCCTCTAGCACCACTTTTTCTTAGCGACGCCATTACCAAAGAGGACCCTGTGGGTCCTCCCACACTTCACCATCTTTCTGTGCGTGGCGCGGCTTAGATATCGAACTCTCTTCCACTTCCAGCTGCTATTTTATGGAGGGCAGCATTATCACCCGTTTTTGCTGCTTTGGAACACAAAGTTTTAAGCCTTCGTTTCCCTCTTGGCAGAAAGGCGACCAAAGAATAGCCACAGTTGATTGAGTAGTTCTTCAGGGAGGAACTAGCGCCGTAGAAACCAGGCGTCTACTTACAAAGCTACGTGCTGCTCCGA
>JBAMBP010001289.1:0-21268 GCA_037044515.1 Phortica magna
CAGTCGCCCGTTGCGATACCTAGGGTTAGCTGGCGCGGTGAATCTTCATCAGCTGCCGCTCTGAATAATGCAAAGACCTTGTCTTTGGATTCCTTCCAGTGTCGGCGTATTAACGCGCCCCTGGTTACTAAGCTAATGCCTCGAAATTTCACCCAGAGCTTTGGTCAGTCTTGCCTGCAGCTAAAGTCAGCGCTTCGATTCTGAGCACAGGTTGTGTTCCTTTTTGTCCAAACCAGAAGTGAAGAGAACTATACTTGGATGCAACGCCAACCGTCGATTAATACGCGGTAGGCGGCGCCAAGAAGATCGCAGCGCTTCAAATTCTAAGCAAAACACAACGTTCAACTATTTTCGCAACCATTGTGGCGACTTCTGTCAGCCTTCAGCGACGTCACTGCCTCGCACTGCCTTTTGTCATTGGCTGTGCTTACGAAAAGGCAAAGCAGCGCAGTTGTGTACGAAAACAACTGATCATCCACCGCTGTTGTGTCATTGACCCAACAAAAAGCCGCCAAACGCCAGCACTTGCCTATGCTTACACTCAACTGCCGCTACCACGCTTTGTCGTACAGGCGCCTGTGTCAATCGTCCTTATTGTTGTTGTTTGTCGGCAAGCGAATCATGCGGATCAGTGTAGATCTGTCGCGCTAAATACAACAACACATTATGCATTGAACTGACGTTCCGTCATGCTGACGCTAGCGTCAGTGACAACGCTCATGCTAAGTACCTGCTATTGTTGTTGCCGCGCCCACGCCAACAGTCATAAAACTGACCGTCATAAAAAGCAACAACAACAAGCATAGTCGTACTTTCTGCATTCCGTTTCCCCCTTTCACTTTCGCAATCTGGCGCATCCGCAACAACAACAACCACGCTGGCTTGCTTACTCCAAATATTACAACAACTTATGTTGTTGTAATTTTCGGCACAAGTACGCGCTGTTAGCCTCAACACTTTGTTGTTGCGCGGTAATCATCCTCGCAACGCAACTTAATGGAGTGCGGCCGCTAATCAGCGCCGCTAATCAACGTAAATGACTTATATGCAGTCGATTTTCCAGCTGCTCCTTTATGGAGGGCAGCAACATCCCCCGTCTCTGCTAACTGTAACACCAAATTTCCAGCCGTTGCTTCCCTCCTGGCCGAAAGGAGTCCAAGAAAGAGCCACAGTTGATTGAGTAGTTCTTCAGAGAGGAACTAGCGCCTTACATAGATATCGAATTCTCTTCCACTTCCAGCTGCACCTTTATACAGGGCAGCAACGTCCCCCGTCTCTGCTGCATTGTAACACCAAATTTCCAGCCTTTGCTTCCCTCCTGGCCGAAAGGAGTCCAAGGAAGAGCCACAGTTGATTGAGTAGTTCTTCAGGGAAGAACTAGCGCCTTACATAGATATTGAATTCTCTTCCACTTCCAGCTGCACCTTTATAGAAAGCAGCAACATCCCCCGTTTCTGCTTCTCAGTAACACCAAATTTCCAGCCTTTGCTTCCCTCCTGACCGAAAGGAGTCCAAGGAAGAGCTACAGTTGATTGCGTAGTTCTTCAGGGAGGAACTAGCGCCGTGGAAGCCAGGCGTCTTTTAACCAAGTTGCTTGCTGCTCCGGTGTCCACGGTAGTCTTCATAGGAGAACCCCTGACAATCACCGTTACAATCCCTCTACAACCACTCTGTCTGAGCGGCGCTATTACCAAAGAGGACCCTGAGGGTTCTCCCACACCTCACCAACTTTCTGTGCGCGGCGCGGCTTAGATATCAAATTCTCTTCCACTTCCAGCTGCACCTTTATAGAGGGCAGCAACATCCCCCGTCTCTGCTGCTCTGTAACACCAAATTTCCAGCCTTTGCTTCCCTCCTGACCGAAAGGAGTCAAAGGAAGAGCAACAGTTGATTGAGTAGTTCTTCAGGGAAGAACTAGCGCCTTACATAGATATTGTATTCTCTTCCACTTCCAGCTGCACCTTTATAGAGGGCAGCAACATCCCTCGTCTCTGCTGCTCTGTAACACCAAATTTCCAGCATTGCTTCCCTCCTGGCCGAAAGGAGTCCAAGGAAGAGCCACAGTTGATTGAGTAGTTCTTCAGGGAGGAACTATCGCCGTAGAAACCAGGCGACGACTTACAAAACTGCGTACTGCTCCGGTGTCTGTCGTAGCCACATTTCTGTGGGTCCACCCAACCCCAAAACATATTAACGTGCGCGGCGCGACTTAGATATCGAACACTCTTCCACTTCCAGCTGCTCCTTAATGGAAGGCAGCAACATCTCAAGTTTCTGCTGCTCTGTAACACCAAGTTTCCAGCCTTCGCTTCCCTCCTGACCGCAGACGTAAAAGGAAGAGCCACAATTGATTGAGTAGTTCTGCAGGGAGGAACTCGCACCGTGGAAGCCAGGCGTCCTTTAACAAAACTGCTTGCTGCTCCGTTGTCCACGGTAGTCTTCATAGGAGAACCCCTGACAATCACCGTTACAATCCCTCTACAACCACTCTGCCTGAGCGGCGCTATTACCAAAGAGGACCCTGAGGGTTCTCCCACACCTCACCAACTTTCTGTGCTCGGCGCGGCTTAGATATCAAATTCTCTTCCATTTCCAGCTGCACCTTTATAGAGGGCAGAAACATCCCCCGTCTCTGCTGCTCTGTAACACCAAATTTCCAGCCTTTGCTTCCCTCCTGAACGAAAGGAGTCAAAGGAAGAGCAACAGTTGATTGAGTAGTTCTTCAGGGAAGAACTAGCACCTTACATAGATATTGAATTCTCTTCCACTTCCAGCTGCACCTTTATAGAGGGCAGCAACATCCCCCGTCTCTGCTGCTCTGTAACACCAAATTTCCAGCCTTTGCTTCCCTCCTGGCCGAAAGGAGTCTAAGGAAGAGCCACAGTTGATTGAGTAGTTCTTCAGGGAGGAACTTGTGCCGTAGAAACCAGGCGACGACTAACATAACTGCGTACTGCTCCGGTTTCCGTGGTAGCCATATTTCTGTGGGTCCACCCACCCCCAAACCATATTAATGTGCGCGGCGCGACTTAGATATCGAACACTCTTCCACTTCCAGCTGCTCCTTTATGGAAGGCAGCAACATCCCAAGTTTCTGCTGCTCTGTAACACCAAGTTTCCAGCCTTTGCTTCCCTCCTGACCGCAGACGTAAAAGGAAGAGTCACAGTTGATTGAGTAGTTCTGCAGGGAGGACCTAGCACTGTAGAAACGTGGCGTCCACTTACAAAACTGCTTGCTGCTTCGGAATACACGGTAGCTACCATGGGAGTACCCTTGACCAGCACCGTTTTAATCATTCTACCACCACTTTGTCTTAGCGGTGCTATTAACAAAGAGGACCCTGTAAGACCTCCCACTCCACTCTATTTTTCTGAGCGCGGCGCGGCTTAGATATCGAACACTCTTTCACTTCCATCTGCTCCTTTAAGGGAGCAACAACATCCGCCGCCTCTGCTGCTCTGTAACACCAAGTTTCCAGCGTTTGCTTCCCTACTGGCCGAAAAGAGTCCAATGAAGTGCCACAGTTGATTGAGTAGTTCTTCAGGGAGGAACTAGTGCCGTAGAAACCAGGCGACCACTTACAAAACTGCTTGCTGCTCCAGAGTCCACGGTAGCCACCATAGGAGTACCCATGACCAGCACCATTACAATACATCTACCTCCTTTCTGGCAGAGCGGCGCTTTTACCGAAGAGGATCCCGTGAGTCCTCCAACCCATCACCAACTTTCTTTAAGCGGCACGGTTTAGATATCGAATTCTCTTCCACTTCCAGCAGCTCGTTTATGGAGGGCAGCAACATCCCCCGTCTCTGCTGCTCTGTTACACCAAGTTTCCAGCCTTTGCTTGCCTCCTGGGGGGAAGGAAGGAGTCGAAGGAAGAGCCACATTTGATTGAGTAGTTCTTCAGAGAGGAACTAAAGCCGTAGAAACCAGGCGACGACTTACAAAACTGCTTGCTCCTCCGGTGTCCACGGTAGCCACCACGGGAGAACCCCTGACAATCGCCGATACAATCCCTCTACAATAACTCTGTCTTAGCGGCGCTATTAGTAAAGAGGACCCTGTGGGTACTCCAACACCTCACCAACTTTCTGTACGCGGCGCGGCTTAGATATCGAATTCTCTTCCACTTCCAGCTGCTCCTTTATGGAGGGCAGCAACATCACCCGTATCTGCTGCTCTGTAAAGCTAAGTTTCCAGCTTTCGCTTCGCTCCTGACCGAAAGGTGTCCAAGGAACAGCCACAGTTTATTGAGTAGTTCTTCAGGGACAAACAAGTGCCGTAGAAACACGGCGTCCACTTACAAGACTGCGTGCTGCTCCGGTGTCCACGGTAGCCATGATAGGAGTACCCCAGACTTGCACCGTAACAATACATCTACCACTTTTCTGGCTGAGCGGCGCTTTTACCGAAGAGGATTCTGTGAGCTGTCCCACCCTTGGACAACTTTCTGTGCGCGGCGTGGTTTAGAAATCGAACTCTCTTCCATTTCCAGCTGCTCCTTTATAGCGGGCAGCATTATCTCCTGTTTCTACTGCTTTGTAAAACCAAGTTTCCAGCCTTCGCTTCCCTTCTTGCCGAAAGGCGTCCAAGGAAGAGCCACAGTTTATTGAGTATCTCTTCAGGGAGGAATTTGTGTCGTAGAAACCAGGCGACGACTTACAAAACAGCTTGCTGCTCCGGTGTCTACGGTAGCCACCATAGGAGTACCCCAGACTTGCATCGTAACAATTCATCTACCACCTTTCTGGCTGAGCGGCGCTTTTACCGAAGAAGATCCTGTGAGTCCTCCAACCCCTCACCAACTTTCTGTGCGCGGCGCGACTTAGATATCGAACACTCCTCCATTTCCAGCTGCTCCTTTATGGAGGGCAGCAACATCCACCGTCTATGCTCTGTAACGCAAAGTTTCCAGACTTCGCTTCTCTCTTGAACGAATTGCGTCCAAGGAAGAGCCACAATTGATTGAGTAGTTCCTCAGGGATGAACTAGCGCCGTAGAACCCAGGCGACCACTTACAAAAATGCTTGCTGCTCCGGGGTCCACGTAAGCCACCATGGGAGTACCCTTGACCAGCACCGTTTAAATCCCTCAAACACCACTCTGTCTGAACGGCGCTGTTACCAAAGAAGACCTTGTGGGTCCTCCCACCACACGACAACTTTCTGTGCGCGGCGCGGCTTAGATATCGAATTCTCTTCCTCTTCCAGCTGCTCCTTTATGGAGCTAAGCAACATCACCTGTCTCTGCTGCTCTGTAACATGAAGTTTCCAGCTTCGCTTCCCTTCTGGCCAACGGGAGTCCAAGGAAGAGCCACAAATTGATTGAGTTGTTCTTCACGGAGGAACAAGTGCCGTAGAAACCAGGCGCCCACTTACAAAACTGATTGCTGCTCTGGTTTCCACGGTTGCCACCATGGGAGTCCAGCACCGTTTAAATCCCTCAAACACCACTCTGTCTGAACGGCGCTGTTACCAAAGAAGGCCTTGTGGGTCCTCCCACCACACGACAACTTTCTGTGCGTGGCGCGGCTTAGATATCGAATTCTCTTCCTCTTCCAGCTGCTCCTTTATGAAGCTAAGCACCATCACCCGTATCTACTTCTCTGTAACACCAAGTTTCCAGCGTTTGCTTCCCTACTGGCCGAAAAGAGTCCAATGAAGTGCCACAGTTGATTGAGTAGTTCTTCAGGGAGGAACTAGTGCCGTAGAAACCAGGCGACCACTTACAAAACTGCTTGCTGCTCCAGAGTCTACGGTACCCACCATAGGAGTACCCCAAACCGGCACCGATACAATACATCAACCACCTTTCTGGCTGAGCGGCGCTATTACCGAAGAGGATCCTGTGAGTCTTCCCATGCCTCACGATCATTCTGTGTGAGACGTGGCTAAGATATCGAACTCTTTGCCACTTCCAGCTGCTCTTTTATGGACGGCAGCAACATCCTCCGTCTCTGCTACTCTGTAACACCAAGTTTCCAGCGTTTGCTTTCCTACTGGCCGAAATGAGTCCAATGAAGTGCCACAGTTGATTGAGCAGTTCTTCAGAAAGTCATTAGTGCCGTAGAAACCAGGCGACCACTTACAAAACTGCTTGCTGCTCCACTGTCCACGGTAGCCACCATTGGAGTACCTCAGACAAGCACCATTACAATGCATCTACCACCTTTCTGGCTTAGCGGCGCTATTACCGAAGAGGATCTTGTGAGTCCTCCCAACACTAACAATCTTTCTGTGCAAGGCACGGATTATATATCGAACTCTTTCCCACTTCCACCTGCTCCTTTATTGACGGCAGCAACATCCCACGTCTCTGCTGCTCTGTAACACCAAGTTTCCAGCGTTTGCTTCCCTACTGGCCGAAAAGAAACCAATGAAGTGCAACAGTTGATTGAGCAGTTTTTCAGAAAGTCACTAGTGCCGTAGAAACCAGGCGACCACTTACAAAACTGCTCGCTGCTCCGGTGTACAAAGTAGCCACCATGGGAGTTCCCTTGACCAGCACCGTTTTAATACCTCTACCACCACTCTGTCTTAGCGGTGCTATTAACAAAGAGGTTCCAGTGACTCGTCCCACCCCTCGACAACATTCTGTGCGCGGCGCAGCTTAGATATCGAACTCTCTTCCACTTCTAGCTGCTCCTTTATAGAGAGCAGCAACATCCCTTGTCTCTGCTGCTTTGTAACACCAAGTTTCCAGCCTTCACTTACCTCCTGGTCGAAAGGTGTCCAAGGAACAGCCACAGTTGATTGAGTAGTTCCTCAGGGATGAACTAGTGCCGTAGAACCAAGGCGACCACTTACAAAACTGCTTGCTGCTCCGGGGTCCACGGTAGCCACCATAGGAGTACCCAAGACCAGTACCGTTACAATACATTTACCAACTTTCTGGCTTAGCGGTGCTATTACTGAAGAGGATCCTGTGAGTCCTCCCACCCCTCACGATCTTTCTCTGCGTGGCACGGCTAAAATATCGTAATTTCTTGCACTTCCAGCTGCTCCTTTATGTAGGGCAGCAACATCCCCCGTCTCTTCTGCTTTGTATCACCAAGTTTCCAGCCTTCGTTTCTCTCCTGACCGAAAGGTGTCCAATGAACAGCCACAGTTGATTGAAAAGTTCCTCAGGGATGAACTAGCGCCGTAGAATCCAGGTGACCACTTAAAAAACTGCTTGCTGCTCCGGGGTCCACGTTAGCCACCATGGGAGTTCCCTTGACCAGCACCGTTCTAATCCCTCTACCACCACTCTGACTAGCGGAGCTATTAACAAAGAGGTTCCAGTGAGTCGTCCCACCCCTCAACAACATTCTGTGCGCGGCGCAGCTTAGATATCGAACTCTCTTCCACTTCTAGCTGCTCCTTTATAGAGGGCAGCAACGTCCCCTGTCCCTGCTGCTTTGTAACACCAAATTTCCAGCCTTCACTTACCTCCTGGTCGAAAGGTGTCCAAGGAACAACCACAGTTGATTGAGTAGTTCCTCAGGGATGCTTGCTGCTCCGGGGTCCACGTTAGCCACTATGGGAGTTCCCTTGACCAGCACCATTTTAATCCCTCTATTACGACTCTTTCTTAGCGGTACTATTAACAAAGAGGACCCTGTAAAACCTCCCACTCCACACCATTTTTCTGTGCGTGGTGCGGCTGAGATATCGAAATTTCTTCCACTTCTAGCTGCTCCTTTATGGAGATCAGCAACATCCCCCATCTCTTCTGCTCTGTTTCGCCAATTTTCCAGCCTTCACTTACCTCCTGGCCGAAAGGTGTCCAAGGAACAGCCACAGTTGATTGAAAAGTTCCTCAGGGATGAACTAGCGCCGTAGAACCCAGGCGACCACTTAAAAAACTGCTTGCTGCTCCGGGGTCCACGTTAGCCACCATGGGAGTACCCTTGACCAGCACCGTTCTAATCCCTGTACCACCATTCTGTCTTAGCGGTGCTATTAACAAAGAGGTTCCTGTGAGTCCTCCCACCCCTCACGATTTTTCTGTGCGCGACGTGGCTTAGATATCGAACTCTTTCTCACTTCCAGCTGCTCCTTTATGGACGGCAGCAACATCCCCCGTCTCTGCTGCTCTGAAACGCCAAGTTTTCAGCCTTCACTTACCTCCTACCGTAAGGTGTCCAAGGAAGAGCCATTGTTAATTGAGTAGTTCTTCAGGGAGGAACTAGTGCCGTAGAAACCAGTCGACCACTTACAAAACTGCTTGCTGCTCCGGTGTCCACGGTAGCCACCATGGGAGTATCACAGTCCAGCTCCGTTACAATACGTCTACCTCCACTCTGTTTGAGCAGCGCTATAGCCAAAGAGGACCCAGTGAGTCGTCCAACCCCACGACAACTTTCTGTGCGCGGCGCAGCTTAAATATCGAACTCTCTTCCACTTCTAGCTGCTCCTTTATGGACGGCAGCAACATCCCCCGTCTCTGCTGCTCTGTAACACCAAGTTTTCAGCCTTCACTTACCTCCTACCGTAAGGTGTCCAAAGAAGAGCCACAGTTGATTGAAAAGTTCCTCAGGGATGAACTAGCGCCGTAGAAACCAGGCGACCACTTACAAAACTGTTTGCTGCTCCGGGGTCCACGTTAGCCACCATGGGAGTATCCTTGACCAGCACCGTTTAAATCTTTCTACCACCACGCTGTCTTAGCGGTGCTATTAACAAAGAGGACTCTGTAACACTTCCCACTCCACACCATTTTTCTGTGCGTGGCGCGGCTTAGGTATCGAAATTTCTTAGACTTCCAGCTGCTCCTTTATGGAGATCAGCAACATCCCCCATCTCTGCTGCTCTGTTTCGCCAATTTTCCAGCCTTCACTTACCTCCTGGCCGAAAGGTGTCCAAGGAACAGCCACAGTTGATTGAAAAGTTCCTCAGGGATGAACTAGCGCCGTAGAACCCAGGCGACCACTTCAAAAACTGTTTGCTGCTCCGGAGTCCTTGTTAGCCACCATGGGAGTTCCCTTGACCAGCACCGTTCTAATCCCTCTACCACCACTCTGACTAGCGGAGCTATTAACAAAGAGGTTCCAGTGAGTCGTCCCACCCCTCAACAACATTCTGTGCGCGGCGCAGCTTAGATATCGAACTCTCTTCCACTTCAAGCTGCTCCTTTATAGAGGGCAGCAACGTCCCCTGTCCCTGCTGCTTTGTAACACCAAATTTCCAGCCTTCACTTACCTCCTGGTCGAAAGGTGTCCAAGGAACAACCACAGTTGATTGAGTAGTTCCTCAGGGATGAACTAGAGCCGTAGAAACCAGGCGACAACATACAAAACTGCTTGCTGCTCCGGTGTCCACGGTAGCCACCATAGGAGTATCCCAGACCAGCACCGTAACAATACATCTACCACCTTTCTGGCTGAGCGGTGCTATTACCGAAGAGGATCCTGTGAGTCCTCCCACCCCTCACGATCTTTTTGTGCGCGGCACGGCTTAGATATCGAAATTTCTTAGACTTCCAGCTGCTCCTTTATGGAGATCAGCAACATCCCCCATCTCTGCTGCTCTGTTTCGCCAATTTTCCAGCCTTCACTTACCTCCTGGCCGAAAGGTGTCCAAGGAACAGCCACAGTTGATTGAAAAGTTCCTCAGGGATGAACTAGCGCCGTAGAACCCAGGCGACCACTTTAAAAACTGTTTGCTGCTCCGGGGTCCACGTTAGCCACCATGGGAGTATCCTTGACCAGCACCGTTTAAATCCCTCTACCACCACTCTGACTAGCGGAGCTATTAACAAAGAGGTTCCAGTGAGTCGTCCCACCCCTCGAAAACATTCTGTGCGCGGCGCAGCTTAGATATCGAACTTTCTTCCACTTCTAGCTGCTCCTTTATAGAGGGCAGCAACGTACCCTGTCCCTGCTGCTTTGTAACACCAAGTTTCCAGCCTTCACTTACCTCCTGGCCGAATGGTGTCCAAGGAACAGCCACAGTTTATTGAGTAGTTCCTCTGGGATGAACTAGCGCCGTAGAACCCAGGCGACCACTTTCAAAACTGCTTGCTGCTCCGTGGTCCACGTTAGCCATCATGGGAGTTCCCTTGACCAGCACCGTTTTAATCCCTCTATTACGACTCTTTCTTAGCGGTGCTATTAACAAAAAGGACCCTGTATAATCTCCCATTCCACACCATTTTTCTGTGCGTGGTGCGGCTTAGATATCGAAATATAGGAGTACCCCAGACCAGCACCGTTACAATACATCTTCCACCTTTTTGGCTGAGCGGAGCTATTACCAAAGAGGACCCAGTGAGCCGTCCCAGCCCTCGCCAAATTTCTGTGCGCGGCGTGGCTTGGATATCGAACTCTCTTCCACTTCTAGCTGCTCCTTTATAGAGGGCAGCAAAATCTCCTGTCTCTTCTGCTTTGTAACACCAAGTTTCCAGCCTTCGCTTCTCTCCTGACCGAAAGGTGTCCAAGGAAGAGCCACAGTTGATTGAGTAGTTCCTCAGGGATGCTTGCTGCTCCGGGGTCCACGTTAGCCACTATGGGAGTTCCCTTGACCAGCACCATTTTAATCCCTCTATTACGACTCTTTCTTAGCGGTACTATTAACAAAGAGGACCCTGTAAAACCTCCCACTCCACACCATTTTTCTGTGCGTGGTGCGGCTGAGATATCGAAATTTCTTCCACTTCTAGCTGCTCCTTTATGGAGATCAGCAACATCCCCCGTCTCTGCTGCTCTGTAACAACATGTTTCCAGCCTTCACTTACCTCCTGGCCGAAAGGAGTCAAAGAAATAGCAATAGTTGACTAAGTTGTTCTACAGGGAGGAACTAGTGCCGTAGAAACCAGGCGACCACTTAAAAAACTGCTTGCTGCTACAGGGTCCTTGTTAGCCACCATGGGAGTTCCCTTGACCAGCACCGTTTTAATCCCTCTACCACCATTCTGTCTTAGCGGTGCTATTAACAAAGAGGTTCCTGTGAGTCCTCCCACCCCTCATGATTTTTCTGTGCGCGACGTGGCTTAGATATCGAACTCTTTCTCACTTTCAGCTGCTCCTTTATGGACGGCAGCAACATCCCCCGTCTCTGCTGCTCTGAAACGCCAAGTTTTCAGCCTTCACTTACCTCCTACCGTAAGGTGTCCAAGGAAGAGCCATTGTTAATTGAGTAGTTCTTCAGGGAGGAACTAGTGCCGTAGAAACCAGTCGACCACTTACAAAACTGCTTGCTGCTCCGGTGTCCACGGTAGCCACCATGGGAGTATCACAGTCCAGCTCCGTTACAATACGTCTACCACCACTCTGTTTGAGCAGCGGTATAGCCAAAGAGGACCCAGTGAGTCGTCCAACCCCACGACAACTTTCTGTGCGCGGCGCAGCTTAAATATCGAACTCTCTTCCACTTCTAGCTGCTCCTTTATGGACGGCAGCAACATCCCCCGTCTCTGCTGCTATGTAACGCCATGTTTCCTGCCATCGCTTCTCTCCTGAACGAAAGGTGTCCAAGGAAGAGCCACAGTTGATTGAGTAGTTCTTCAGGAAGGTAAAAGTGCCGTAGAAACCAGGCGACCACTTACAAAACTGCTTGCTGCTCCGGTGTCCACGTTAGCCACCATGGGAGTATCCTTGACCAGCACCGTTTAAATCCCTTTACCAACACTGTGTCTTAGCGGTGCTATTAACAAAGAGGACCCTGTAACACTTCCCACTCCACACCATTTTTCTGTGCGTGGCGCGGTTTAGATATCGAAAATTCTTCGACTTCCAGCTGCTCCTTTATGGTGGGCAGCAACATCACCCGTCTCTGCTGCTCTGTAACGCCAAGTTTTCAGCCTTCACTTACCTCCGTAAGGTGTCCAAGGAAGAGCCATTGTTAATTGAGTAGTTCTTCAGGGAGGAACTAGTGCCGTAGAACCCAGGCGACCACTTACAAAACTGCTTGCTGCTCCGGGGTCCACGGTAGCCACCATGGGAGTACCCCAGATCAGCACTGTTACATTACGTCCACCACTACTCTGTTTGAGCTGTGGTCCTCCCACTACTAACCATCTTTCTGTGCGCGGCGCAGCTTAGATATCGAACTCTTTCCCACTTCCAGCTGCTCCTTTATGGTGGGCAGCAACATCCCCCGTCTCTGCTGCTCTGTAACGCCAAGTTTTCAGCCTTCACTTACCTCCGTAAGGTGTCCAAGGAAGAGCCATTGTTAATTGAGTTGTTCTTCAGGGAGGAACTAGTGCCGTAGAAACCAGTTGACCACTTACAAAACTGCTTGCTGCTCCGGTGTCCACGGTAGTCACCATGGGAGTATCACAGTCCAGCTCCGTTACAATACGTCTACCACCACTCTGTTTGAGCAGCGCTTTAGCCAAAGAGGACCCAGTGAGTCGTCCAACCCCTCGACAACTTTCTGTGCGCGGCGCAGCGTAAATATCGAACTCTCTTCCACTTCTAGCTGTTCCTTTATGGACGGCAGCAACATCCCCCGTCTCTGCTGCTATGTAACGCCATGTTTCCTGCCATCGCTTCTCTCCTGAACGAAAGGTGTCCAAGGAAGAGCCATAGTTGATTGAGTAGTTCTTCAGGGAGGAAAAAGTGCCGTAGAAAACAGGCGACCACTTTCAAAACTGCTTGCTGCTCCAGTGTCCACGGTAGCAACCATGGGAGTGCCCCAGATCAGCACTGTTACATTACGTCCACCACTACTCTGTTTGAGCTGCGGTTTTAACAAAGAGGACCCTGTGGGTCCTCCCACATCTCACGATTTTTTCTGTGCGCGACGTGGCTTAGATATCGAACTCTTTCCCAATTCCAGCTGCTCCTTTATGGACGGCAGCAACATCCCCCGTCTGTGCTGCTCTGTAACGCCATGTTTCCTGCGATTGCTTCTCTCCTGATCGAAGGGTGTCCAAGGAAGAGCCACAGTTGATTGAGTAGTTCTTCAGGAAGGGAATAGTGCCGTAGAAACCAGGCGACCACTTACAAAACTGCTTGCTGCTCCGGGGTCCACGTTAGCAACCATTACAATACATCTTCCACCTTTCTGGCTGAGCGAAGCTCTTAACAAAGAGGACCCAGTGAGTCGTCCCACCCCTCGACAACTTTCTGTGCGCGGCGCAGCTTAGATATCGAACTCTCTTCCACTTCTAGTTGGTCCTTTATAGAGGGCTGCAACGTCCCCTGTCCCTGCTGCTTTGTAACACCAAGTTTCCAGCCTTCACTTACCTCCTGGTCGAAAGGTGTCCAAGGAACAGCCACAGTTGATTGAGTAGTTCCTCAGGGATGAACTAGCGCCGTACAACCCAGGCGACCACTTACAAAACTGCTTGCTGCTCCGGGGTCCACGTTAGCCACCATGGGAGTACCCTTGACCAGCACCGTTTAAATCCCTCTACCATCACTCTGTCTTAGCGGTGCTATTAACCAAGAGGACCCTGTAATACTTTCCACTCCACACCATTTTTCTGTGCGTGGCGCGGCTTAGATATCGAATTCTCTTCCACTTCCAGCTGCTCCTTTTTGAAGGGCAGAAACCGCAACCGTATCTGCTGCTCAGTAAAGCCAAGATTCCAGGCTTTGCTTCTCTTCTGACCGCAAGGCGTCCAAGAAGAGCCACAGTTGATTGAGTAGTTCTTCAGGGAGGAACTCACACCGTAGAAACGTGGCGTCCACTAACAAAACTGCTTGCTGCTCCGGGGTCCACGGTAGCCACCATGGTAGTACCCCCCTCCTGCACCGTTACAATACGTCTACCACAACTCTGTTTGAGAAGCGTTATAACCAAAGAGAACCCAGTGAGTCGTCCCACCTCTCGCCAACTCTCTGTGCGTGGCGCGGCTTATATATCGAACTCTATTTCACTTCCAACTGCACCTTTATGGAGGGCAGCAACATACCCCGTCTTTGCTGCTCTGTAACACCAAATATCCATTCTTTGCTTCCCTCCTGGCCGAAAGGAGTCCTAGAAAGAGCCACAGTTGATTGAGTAGTTCTTCAGGGAGGAACTGGCACCGTAGAAACCAGGCGACCACTTACAAAACTGCTTCTTGCTCCGGGGTCCACGTTAGCCACCATGGGAGTACCACAGATATGCACCGTTACAATGCGTCTTCCACCACTCTATCTTAGCGGTGCTATTAACAAAGAGAACCCTTCAAGACTTCCCACTCCACACCATTTTTCTGTGCGTGGCGCGGATTAGATATCGAAATCTCTTCCACTTCCAGCTGCTTCTTTATGGAGATAAGCAACATCCCCCGTCTCTGCTGCTCTGTTTCGCCAATTTTCCAGCCTTCACTTACCTCCTGGTCGAAAGGTGTCCAAAGAACAGCCACAGTTGATTGAGTAGTTCCTCAGGGATGAACTAGTGCCGTAGAACCCAGGCGACCACTTACAAAACTGCTTGCTGCTCCGGGGTCCACGTTAGACACCATGGGAGTTCCCTTGACCAGCACCGTTTTAATCCTTCTACCACCACTCTGTCTTAGCGGTGCTATTAACAAAAAGGACCCAGTGAGTCGTCCCACCCCTCGACAACTTTCTGTGCACGGCGCAGCTTAGATATCGAACTCTCTTCCACTTCTAGCTGGTCCTTTATAGAGGGCAGCAACGTCCCCTGTCCCTGCTGCTTTGTAACATCAAGTTTCCAGCCTTCACTTACCTCCTGGTCGAAAGGTGTCCAAGGAACAGCCACAGTTGATTGAGTAGTTCCTCAGGGTGGAACTAGTGCCGTAGAAACAAGACGACCACTTACAAAACTGCTTGCTGCTCCGGTGTCCACGGTAGCCACCATGGGAGTACCACAGATCTGCACCGTTACAATGCGTCTTCCACCACTCTATCTTAGCGGTGCTATTAACAAAAAGAACCCTTCAAGACTTTCCACTCCACACCAATTTTCTATGCGTGGCGCGGATTAGATATCGAAATCTCTTCCACTTCCAGCTGCTTCTTTATGGAGATAAGCAACATCCCCCGTCTCTGCTGCTCCGTTTCGCCAATTTTCCAGCCTTCACTTACCTCCTGGCCGAAAGGTGTCCAAGGAATAGCCACAGTTGATTGAGTAGTTCCTCAGGGATGAACTAGCGCCGTAGAACCCAGGCGACCACTTACAAAACTGCTTGCTGCTCCGGGGTCCACGGTAGCCATCATGGTACCCCCGTCCTGCACCGTTACAATACGTCTACCACAACTCTGTTTGAGCAGCGTTTTAACCAAAGAGGACCCAGTGAGTCGTCCCACCCCTCGACAACTTTCAGTGCGTGGTGCAGCTTAGATATCGAACTCTCTTCCACTTCTAGCTGGTCCTTTATAGAGGGCAGCAACGTCCCCTGTCCCTGCTGCTTTGTAACATCAAGTTTCCAGCCTTCACTTACCTCCTGGTCGAAAGGTGTCCAAGGAACAGCCACAGTTGATTGAGTAGTTCCTCAGGGTGGAACTAGTGCCGTAGAAACCAGACGACCACTTACAAAACTGCTTGCTGCTCCGGTGTCCACGGTAGCAACCATGGGAGTACCCCAGATCAGCACTGTTACATTACGTCCACCACTACTCTGTTTGAGCTGCGGTTTTAACAAAGAGGACCCTGTGGGTCCTCCCACCCCTCGACAACTTTCTGTGCACGGCGCAGCTTCGATATCGAACTCTCTTCCACTTCTAGCTGGGTCTTTATATAGGGCAGCAACGTCCCCTGTCCCTGCTGCTTTGTAACACCAAGTTTCCAGCCTTCACTTACCTCCTGGTCGAAAGGTGTCCAAAGAACAGCCACAGTTGATTGAGTAGTTCCTCAGGGATGAACTAGCGCCGTAGAACCCAGGCGACCACTTACAAAACTGCTTGCTGCTCCGGGGTCCAGGTTAGCCACCATGGGACTAACCTTTACCAGCACCGTTTTAATCCTTCTACCACCACTCTGTCTTAGCGGTGCTATTAACAAAAAGGACCCAGTGAGTCGTCCCACCCCTCGACAACTTTCTGTGCGCGGCGCAGCTTAGATATCGAACTCTCTTCCAATTCTAGCTGGTTCTATATAGAGGGCAGCAACGTCCCCTGTCACTGCTGCTTTGTAACACCAAGTTTCCAGCCTTCACTTACCTCCTGGCCGAAAGGTGTCCAAGGAACAGCCACAGTTGATTGAGTAGTTCCTCAGGGATGAACTAGCGCCGTAGAACCCAGGCGACCACTTACAAAACTGCTTGCTGCTCCGGGGTCCACGGTAGCCATCATGGTACCCCCGTCCTGCACCGTTACAATACGTCTATCACAACTCTGTTTGAGCAGCGTTATAACCAAAGAGGACCCTGTGGGTCGTCCCACCCCTCGACAACTTTCTGTGCGCGGCGCAGCTTAGATATCGAACTCTCTTCCACTTCTAGCTGGTTCTTTATAGAGGGCAGCAACGTCCCTTGTCCCTGCTGCTTTTTAACACCAAGTTTCCAGCCTTCACTTACCTCCTGGTCGAAAGGTGTCCAAGGAACAGCCACAGTTGATTGAGTAGTTCCTCAGGGATGAAACAGCGCCGTAGAACCCAGGCGACCACTTACAAAACTGCTTGCTGCTCCGGGGTCCGCGTTAGCCACCATGGGACTACCCTTTACTAGCACCGTTTTAATCCTTCTACCACCACTCTGTCTTAGCGGTGCTATTAACAAAGAGGACCCAGTGAGTCGTCCCACCCCTCGACAACTTTCTGTGCGCGGCGCAGCTTAGATATCGAACTCTCTTCCAATTCTAGCTGGTTCTATATAGAGGGCAGCAACGTCCCCTGTCCCTGCTGCTTTGTAACACCAAGTTTCCAGCCTTCACTTACCTCCTGGTCAAAAGGTGTCCAAGGAACAGCCACAGTTGATTGAGTAGTTCCTCAGGGATGAACAAGCTCCGTAGAACCCAGGCGACCACTTACAAAACTGCTTGCTGCTCCGGGGTCCACGTTAGCAACCATGGGACTACCCTTTACCAGCACCGTTTTAATCCTTCTACCACCACTCTGTCTTAGCGGTGTATTAACAAAAAGGACCCATTGAGTCGTCCCACCCCTCGACAACTTTCTGTGCGCGGCGCAGCTTAGATATCGAACTCTCTTCCACTTCTAGCTGGTTCTTTATAGAGGGCAGCAACGTCCCCAGTCCCTGCTGCTTTGTAACACCAAGTTTCCAGCCTTCACTTACCTCCTGGTCGAAAGGTGTCCAAGGAACAGCCACAGTTGATTGAAAAGTTCCTCAGGGATGAACTAGCGCCGTAGAACCCAGGCGACCACTTACAAAACTGCTTGCTGCTCCGGGGTCCACGTTAGCCACCATGGGACTACCCTTTACCAGCACCGTTTAAATCCTTCTACCACCACTCTGTCTTAGCGGTGCTATTAACAAAGAGGACCCAATGAGTCGTCCCAGCCCTCCACAACTTTCTGTGCACGGCGCAGCTTCGATATCGAACTCTCTTCCACGTCTAGCTGGTTCTTTATAGAGGGCAGCAACGTCCCCTGTCCCTGCTGCTTTGTAACACCAAGTTTCCTGCCTTCACTTACCTCCTGGTCGAAAGGTGTCCAAGGAACAGCCACAGTTGATTGAGTAGTTCCTCAGGGATGAACTAGCGCCGTAGAACCCAGGCGACCACTTACAAAACTGCTTGCTGCTCCGGGGTCCACGTTAGCCACCATGGGACTACCCTTGACCAGCACCGTTTTAATCCTTCTACCACCACTCTGTCTTAGTGGTGCTATTAACAAAGAGGACCCAGTGAGTCGTCCCACCCCTCGACAACTTTCTGTGCGCGGCGCAGCTTAGATATCGAACTCTCTTCCACTTCTAGTTGGTCCTTTATAGAGGGCAGCAACGTCCGCTGTCCCTGCTGCTTTGTAACACCAAGTTTCCAGCCTTCACTTACCTTCTGGTCGAAAGGTGTCCAAGGAACAGCCACAGTTGATTGAGTAGTTCCTCAGGGATGAACTAGCGCCGTAGAACCCAGGCGACCACTTACAAAACTGCTTGCTGCTCCGGGGTCCACGTTAGCCACCATGGGAGTACCCTTGACCAGCACCGTTTAAATCCCTCTACCATCACTCTGTCTTAGCGGTGCTACTAACAAAGAGGACCCTGTAAGACTTTCCACTCCACACCATTTTTCTGTGCGTGGCGCGGCTTAGATATCGAATTCTCTTCCACTTCCAGCTGCTCCTTTATGGAGGGCAGAAACCGAGATCGTATCTGCTGCTCAGTAAAGCCAAGTTTCCAGGCTTTGCTTCTCTTCTGACCGCAAGGCGTCCAAGGAAGAGCCACAGTTGATTGAGTAGTTCTTCAGGGAGGAACTCACACCGTAGAAACGTGGCGTCCACTAACAAAACTGCTTGCTGCTCCGGTGTCCACGGTAGCCACCATGGTAGTACCCCCGTCCTGCACCTTTACAATACGTATACCTTCACTCTGTTTGAGCAGCGCTATAACCAAAAAGAACCCAGTGAGTCATCCCACCCCTCGACAACTTTCTGTGCGCGGCGCAGCTTCGATATCGAACTCTCTTCCACTTCTAGCTGGTTCTTTATAGAGGGCAGCAACGTCCCCTGTCCCTGCTGCTTTGTAACACCAAGTTTCCAGCCTTCACTTACCTCCTGGTCGAAAGGTGTCGAAGGAACAGCCACAGTTGATTGAAAAGTTCCTCAGGGATGAACTAGCGCCGTAGAACCCAGGCGACCACTTACAAAACTGCTTGCTGCTCCGGGGTCCACGTTAGCCACTATGGGAGTTCCCTTGACCAGCACCATTTTAATCCCTCTATTACGACTCTTTCTTAGCGGTACTATTAACAAAGAGGACCCTGTAAAACCTCCCACTCCACACCATTTTTCTGTGCGTGGTGCGGCTGAGATATCGAAATCTCTTCCACTTCCAGTTGCTTCTTTATGGAGATAAGCAACATCCCCCGTCTCTGCTGCTCTGTTTCGCCAATTTTCCAGCCTTCACTTACCTCCTGGTCGAAAGGTGTCCAAGGAACAGCCACAGTTGATTGAGTAGTTCCTCAGGGATGAACTAGTGCCGTAGAACCCAGGCGACCACTTAAAAAACTGCTTGCTGCTCCGGGGTCCACGTTAGCCACCATGGGACTACCCTTGACCAGCACCGTTTTAATCCTTCTACCACCACTCTGTCTTAGTGGTGCTATTAACAAAGAGGACCCAGCGAGTCGTCCCACCCCTCGACAACTTTCTGTGAGCGGCGCAGCTTAGATATCGAACTCTCTTCCACTTCTAGCTGGTCCTTTATAGAGGGCAGCAACGTCCGCTGTCCCTGCTGCTTTGTAACACCAAGTTTCCAGCCTTCACTTACCTCCTGGTCGAAAGGTGTCCAAGGAACAGCCACAGTTGATTGAGTAGTTCCTCACGGATGAACTAGCGCCGTAGAACCCAGGCGACCACTAACAAAACTGCTTCCTGCTCCGGGGTCCACATTAGCCACCATTGGAGTACCCCAGATCTGCACCGTTACAATGCGTCTTCCACCACTCTGTCTTAGCGGTGCTATTAACAAAGAGGACCCTTCAAGACTTCCCAATCCACACCGTTTTTCTGTGCGTGGCGCGGTTTAGATATCGAAATCTCTTCCACTTCCAGCTGCTTCTTTATGGAGATAAGCAACATCCCCCGTCTCTGCTGCTCTGTTTCGCCAATTTTCCAGCCTTTACTTACCTCCTGGCCGAAAGGTGTCCAAGGAACAGCCACAGTTGATTGAGTAGTTCCTCAGGGATGAACTAGCGCCGTAGAACTCAGGCGACCACTTACAAAACTGCTTGCTGCTCCGGGGTCCACGTAAGCCACCATGGGAGTTCCCTTGACCAGCACCGTTTTAATCCTTTTACCACGACTCTGTCTTAGCGGTGCTATTAACAAAGGGGACCCAGTGAGTCGTCCCACCCCTCGACAACTTTCTGTGCGCGGCGCAGCTTAGATATCGAACTCTCTTCCACTTCTAGCTGGTCCTTTATAGAGGGCAGCAACGTCCCTTGTCCCTGCTGCTTTGTAACACCAAGTTTCCAGCCTTCACTTACCTCCTGGTCGAAAGGTGTCCAAGGAACAGTTAAAGTTGATTGAGTAGTTCCACGAGATGAACTAGCGCCGTAGAACCCAGGCAACCACTTACAAAACTGCTTCCTGCTCCGGGGTCCACGTTAGCCACCATTGGAGTACCCCAGATCTGCACCGTTACAATGCGTCTTCCACCACTCTGTCTTAGCGGTGCTATTAACAAAGAGGTCTCTTCAATACATCCCACTCCACACCATTTTTCTGTGCGTGGCGCGGTTTAGATATCGAAATCTCTTCCACTTCCAGTTGCTTCTTTATGGAGATAAGCAACATCCCCCGTCTCTGCTGCTTTGTTTCGCCAATTTTCCAGCCTTCACTTACCTCCTGGTCGATCGGTGTCCAAGGAACAGCCACAGTTGATTGAGTAGTTCCTCAGGGATGATCTAGCGCCGTAGAACCCAGGCAACCACTTAAAAAACTGCTTGCTGCTCCGGGGTCCACGTTAGCCACCATGGGAGTACCCTTGACCAGCACCGTTTTAATCCCTCTACCATCACTCTGTCTTAGCGGTGCTACTAACAAAGAGGACCCTGTAAGACTTTCCACTCCACACCATTTTTCTGTTCGTGGCGCGGCTTAGATATCGAATTCTCTTCCACTTCCAGCTGCTCCTTTATGGAGGGCAGAAACCGAAATCGTATCTGCTGCTCAGTTAAGCCAAGTTTCCAGGCTTTGCTTCTCTTCTGACCGCAAGGCGTCCAAGGAAGAGCCACAGTTGATTGAGTAGTTCTTCAGGGAGGAAATCACACCGTAGAAACGTGGCGTCCACTAACAAAACTGCTTGCTGCTCCGGTGTCCACGGTAGCCACCATGGTGGTACCCCCGTCCTGCACCATTACAATACGTCTACCATCACTATGTTTGAGCAGCGCTATAACCAAAAAGAACCCAGTGAGTCATCCCACCCCTCGACAACTTTCTGTGCGCAGCGCAGCTTCGATATCGAACTCTCTTCCACTTCTAGCTGGTTCTTTATAGAGGGCAGCAACGTCCCCTGTCCCTGCTGCTTTGTAACACCAAGTTTCCAGCCTTCACTTACCTCCTGGTCGAAAGGTGTCCAAGGAACAGCCACAGTTGATTGAGTAGTTCCTCAGGGATGAACTAGTGCCGTAGAACCCAGGCAACCACTTACAAAACTGCTTGCTGCTCCGGGGTCCACGTTAGCCACCATGGGACTACCCTTGACCAGCACCGTTTCAATCCCTCTAGCACCACTTTTTCTTAGCGACGCCATTACCAAAGAGGA
>JBAMBP010001290.1:0-142818 GCA_037044515.1 Phortica magna
CGTGCAGACTGAATCGAACATTCACAGTGCCCGAACATATATAGTGCGTGTGAGCGAGTAGACTAATATGTATTGTTGTATTGTTGAGAGAGAGGTGGTATAGTGAGATACCAACTAAAAGATGGGGTAGGCATTGTTTTTATTCTCTCTGACGATGTAACTGACCTACCACCACAAAACAATTTTGAAATTTCGAGAAAGTTCGTTTAAAAAAAACACCGTTGCTTGGGTTGTGTCGTAAATTCTTTTTTGATTTAAAAAAATTATTTTTAGATTGCCTAATTCGAATTGCAACTGTCTAAGAATATCCACGATATATTATTAGATAAAAGTAAATAATAAATTTGTTTTAGAAATATTTTTTGTTCTATCAATAAAATACCAAGAATAAAAAAACTTCAGATCGTCACAATTTTACAACAATATGAATGTTAAATTTTTATTTAATTGTTTTTGTAAATTATTATTTGTTGTTGTTCGCCGGTGTTGAGAATCAGAATTTCCATCTATCCATCGATAACATATCAAAAAATATAAACATGTCAACAATATGTAACAGATTTGTATATTATTATATTTCGATTTTCACTTATAAAAATCTGGCAATTAATGTTTATATTTTACTTGAAAAAACTATGGTTATGCTTCATAAATTTGAGTGGGATGAGCTAAACTCAGAACATCATCAACAAGATCCGTATTTTGTTGATGATGATTATTAATTTTGTGGTTCGCTGCAGTATGCATTTGTGCAAATAACAAAATTACAATTTGACTTGACGTTCTCAATGAATTAATGTATTTTATACATCTCTAGTTTGTTCAATACTATTAAATCAATACTTTTCCCGCAAATCTTTTCAATTTTGCTTCAAAAAATTGGCGACATTGGTGGTGAACGAGTCGTAAACGAACCATATCAACTCATGATACTCACATATTTGATTTATTTAAATTTGTATACTCTGGGAGAGTTATCTACTTTGTCATGAAGTTTGCAATGCAGAGAAGAAGATATCTCCGACTATGTGAAGTATATATATTCTTGATCACGTCGACGAGTCGAGCTCATATAGACATGTCCGTCTGTCTGTCTATCTGTTTCAATGCAAACTCCTCACTGAGTTTTTAAGTTACCAAAAAAATTTAAATTAAGAAAATTTTCTCATTTTTGCAGGCAGTTTCAAGAGAAAATCAGCTTGATCGGATTACTATAGCATATATGTCCCATAGGAACGATTGGTCAAAAACAAGGTTCTTGCTTGAAAAATCCCATGTTTTTGGAGTTATCGACTCCATATTTTGCATTAAATTTTATTTGACATAAACAAAGGTATGGTGTAAAATAGATCGGGCTACTAAAGCATATTGCTCCTATAGGAACGATCCGTTAAGAAACGGGTTTTGTTAGAAAACCTTTTTTGATCTTGAATATAAACAAACCAAACTTTGCAAATACGTGATTTTGTTAATGCTTGACTATATTCCACAGTTTTATAAAAATCGGTCATAAGGGCGTGGCACCGCTCATATAGCGACCAACTTAAAAATGGGAATTCTGTGTAAGCAGAAGAGTTACAAGACTACAAAATGTAGTGAATTATAACTGCACTACTTTCTCTTAGATAGTTGCAATTCGAATTAGGCAATCTAAAAATACTTTTTTTGAATCAAACAAGAATTTTCGACAACATTTCTCGAAATTTCAAAATTGTTTTGTGGTGGTAGGTCAGTTACATCGTCAGAGAGAATAAAAACAATGCCTACTCCATCTTTTAGTTGGTATCTCACTATACCACCTCTCTCTCAACAATACAACAATACATATTAGTCTACTCGCTCACACGCACTATATATGTTCGGGCACTGTGAATGTTCGATTCAGTCTGCACGCTTCTAGAAAGAGTATCTCGAAATTTCCGTCAACCGGCATTCGAGTATAAATAGCGGAGCGAACGTCGTTTTGTCACATTTCAAATTCAACAAGCAAAGTGAAAACAACAAAATATTTCAAAGCGAGAAGCTGAACAAGCTTAACAAGTTTAACAAACAACAAAAGCGAAACGAACTAAAGTCTTAATAAGAAAAGTATATTTTGTATTACAACAATAAAAGTAAATAAAAGAATATCTTTGATCAGTTCGAGTTACTAAACTATTGCAAACAGCAAAGCGATTAAATTCTACAATTTCTACAAACCAAGTGAAGAAATACAAGAACCACAAAATGACAGTTGCCATCGGTATTGACTTGGGCACAACATACTCCTGTGTGGGTGTATTCCAGCACGGTAAGGTAGAGATCATCGCTAACGACCAGGGTAATCGCACCACACCCAGCTATGTAGCATTCACCGACTCAGAGCGTCTGATTGGCGACGCGGCCAAGAATCAGGTGGCCATGAATCCAAAGAATACTGTTTTCGACGCAAAACGACTAATTGGACGCAAATATGACGACCCGAAGATCATGGAAGATATTAAGCACTGGCCATTCAAAGTGATCAGTGATGGTGGCAAGCCAAAGATTAGCGTCGAATTCAAAGGCGAACAGAAGCGATTTGCACCGGAGGAGGTCAGCTCGATGGTGTTGACCAAGATGAAGGAGACAGCCGAAGCATATCTGGGTCAAACAGTCACCGACGCCGTCATCACAGTTCCCGCCTACTTCAACGACTCCCAGCGTCAGGCCACAAAGGACGCCGGACACATTGCGGGACTGAATGTGCTGCGCATCATCAATGAGCCGACAGCCGCCGCACTGGCCTATGGTCTGGATAAAAATCTCAAAGGGGAACGCAATGTGCTAATCTTCGATTTGGGCGGGGGAACTTTCGACGTTTCCATATTGACCATTGATGAAGGTTCACTGTTCGAGGTGCGAGCTACGGCTGGCGACACCCATTTGGGCGGCGAGGACTTTGACAACAGATTGGTGACTCATCTGGCAGAAGAATTCAAACGTAAATACAAAAAGGATCTGCGCTCCAATCCACGTGCATTGCGACGTCTCCGCACAGCTGCTGAGCGTGCTAAGCGTACACTGTCGTCCAGCACCGAAGCAACGATTGAAATCGATGCGCTCTTCGAGGGTGTCGATTTCTATACGAAAGTTAGTCGAGCACGATTTGAGGAACTGTGTGCTGATCTCTTCCGCCAGACTTTGGCTCCTGTGGAGAAGGCTTTGAACGATGCGAAGATGGACAAACAACAGATCCATGACATTGTGCTGGTTGGTGGCTCCACACGCATTCCAAAAGTCCAGAATTTGTTGGAACAATTCTTCTGCGGCAAGAGTCTAAATCTTTCCATTAATCCTGATGAGGCGGTGGCTTACGGCGCTGCAGTACAGGCGGCCATCTTGAGCGGTGATAAGAGCAGTCAAATTCAGGATGTGCTATTGGTCGACGTTGCACCACTCTCGTTGGGCATTGAAACAGCTGGCGGCGTCATGACGAAGCTTGTTGAACGCAACTCACGCATTCCATGCAAACAGACGAAGACCTTCTCCACCTATTCGGACAACCAACCTGGCGTATCTATACAAGTGTTTGAGGGAGAACGCGTAATGACAAAGGATAACAATGCGCTGGGCACTTTCGATCTATCCGGCATTCCACCAGCACCACGCGGTGTTCCGCAAATCGAGGTGACCTTTGATTTGGATGCCAATGGCATTCTAAATGTGACTGCAAAGGAAATGAGCACCGGCAAGGCAAAGAACATTACGATTAAGAACGACAAGGGCCGTTTGTCGCAGGCAGAAATCGATCGTATGGTCAACGAGGCAGAAAAGTATGCCGAGGAGGATGAGAAGCAAAAGCAACGCATCAGCGCACGCAACAGCATGGAAAGTTATGTCTTTGGTGTGAAGCAGGCCGTTGAGCAAGCGGGTGACAAGTTAAGCGAGAGCGACAAGTCATCGGTTTTGGAAAAATGTGATGAGGCGATAAAATGGCTTGACAACAACTCCACGGCCGAGAAGGAGGAGTTCGAGCACAAATTGTCAGAGTTGACCAAGCACTGCTCGCCGCTCATGACAAAGATGCATCAACAGGCTGGTGGTCCAGCCGGTGCTACTAATTGTGGCCAACAGTCTGGTGGTTTCGGCAGTTACAAGGGACCCACTGTCGAAGAAGTAGACTAAGTAGCTCGATCTCTCAAAAAGTATTACAAAAGCCAAAAACAATGTTAGAAAGTAGTTGGATATTAGTTATGTAGTTTAAATATTTATATTGATTAAAGATAATTGTTTAAATATATTTAAGTTGAACTATAAATAAAAAATTTTAATGTTTAAAAGGAAATTTATTGTTTGTTCAAAGTGACGGTTTCAATGATTGGATGCTGAAATATTGTATATAACCGGCAAAATGAATTAATATTTATTTTATTGAAGGCTTCAATGATAGACAAAAAGCTCCTACTCGTTTTTCTATCGTCTATCATTGTCTTACAGCTTGAACATAGAAATGACACAAAGCTTGATGTTTCGAAACTTCTACAAATAAAACCAGTAAGGGAGCTATTTTCGGCTTTACCGAAACATATATACTCTTGCAAGTGTTTCCCCAATTATTTTCATTGGAAAATCCTTTTTATCGTTTTCCCAACAAGAATCGCATACATAGCCAAGCCCATTTTAAAATTTGTCTTAAAGAAAGCAGTGCAGTTATACTTCACTACATTTTGTTGTCTTGTAACTCTTCTGCTTACACAAAATCCCCATTTGGCCGATTCTTATACAACTGTGAAATAAAGTCTAACATTAATAAAAACTAGTAAGGGCGGTATAGTTGAGTATACTCAACCATATAATACCCTGCACATACCCTCATCTATATAAATGGTGTTCCAAATATCAAAAAAATCAGTCAAAAGTGAGGAATTTTCGAAAAATTCGAGTTTGTTGATCTCTGTGGGGGGAAGCCATGAAATAAAGGGGTGTTTTTCGGTATGCAGTTAAAAGGACGTATATTAACTGAACCTGCATACAAAATTTCAGACATGTATATTTCATAGTTGTGGAGATATACATATTTTAATAAAAATAAACTGGAATTTTCCCAAAATTTAAGTTTGCCGGCCTTTAATGAGTAGTCAAAATACAAAATGGTATTTTCTGGTATGCAGTCTAATGAATTTATATATACTTTGTTTACTTACAAAATTTCAGGTCAGTGCCTTTATTGATTTCGGAGATATAGGCATTGACATACATACACTATTTGAGGGGTAATAAACGGTAGAGGGGGAAAATTTGGTATGCAGTTTTAAAGACATACATTTCTTAAGTTTGCATACAAAGTTTTAGGTTCGTATCTGTTATAGTTGTGGAGATATACAAATTTTTGTAAAAAAAAAAGTGGAATTTACGAAAAATTTAAGTTTGTGGGTCTTTGAGGGGTAGTTCTAAATACAGAGGGGTATGCAGTCTTAAGGATATGCATTTACTGAGTGTACACACATAATTTCAGGTCCGTACCTTTAATGGTTTTGAAGATATAGTAATTAACATTAAAACACTTTTTGTGGGGCAATAAAGGGAAGGGGGGGGGGGAATTGTAGTATGCAGTTTTATAACAATTTACATTCTTAGTCTACATACCAACTTTCATAGTTCTAGCGTTTCTGGTGTTCAAGTTATAGCCTTTTCAAAAAGTGGGCGTAGCTGGTTGGGCGGGAAGGAGTGGGCGTGGCTCAAAACCGTTCAAACTTGATCTGCTGCCGAGCAACACGAGTCTATCCGCCAAATATCAAGTCTCTATCTTTTATAGTTTCCGAGTCGATAACTCCAAAAACATGGGATTTTTCAAGCAAGAACCTTGTTTTTGACCAATCGTTCCTATGGGACATATGTATATGCTATAGTAATCCGATCAAGCTGATTTTCTCTTGAAACTGCCTGCAAAAATGAGAAAATTTTCTTAATTTAAATTTTTTTGGTAACTTAAAAACTCAGTGAGGAGTTTGCATTGAAACAGATAGATAGACGGTCATGGCTATATGAGCTCGTCTCGTCGACGTGATCAAGAATATATATACTTCACATAGTCGGAGATATCTTCTTCTCTGCATTGCAAACTTCATGACAAAGTTAATATACTCTTCCCAGAGTATAAAAATTCAAATAAATCAAATATGTGAGTGTCATGAGTTGATATGGTTCGTTTACGACTCGTTCACCACCAATGTCGCCAATTTTTTGATGCAAAATTGAAAAGATTTGCGGGAAAAGTATTGATTTAATAGTATTGAACAAACTAGAGATGTATAAAATACATTAATTCATTGAGAACGTCAAGTCAAATTGTAATTTTGTTATTTGCACAAATGCATACTGCAGCGAAACACAAAATTAATAATCATCATCAACAAAATACGGATCTTGTTGATGATGTTCTGAGTTTAGCTCATCCCACTCAAATTTATGAAGCATAACCATAGTTTTTTCAAGTAAAATATAAACATTAATTGCCAGATTTTTATAAGTGAAAATCGAAATATAATAATATACAAATCTGTTACATATTGTTGACATGTTTATATTTTTTGATATGTTATCGATGGATAGATGGAAATTCTGATTCTCAACACCGGCGAACAGCAACAAATAATAATTAACAAAATCAATTAAATAAAAATTTAACATTCATATTGTTGTAAAATTGTGACGATCTGAAGTTTTTTTATTCTTGGTATTTTATTGATAGAACAAAAAATATTTCCAAAACAAATTTATTATTTACTTTTATCTAATAATATATCGTGGATATTCTTAGACAGTTGCAATTCGAATTAGGCAATCTAAAAATAATTTTTTTAAATCAAAAAAGAATTTACGTCACAACCCAAGCAACGGTGTTTTTTTTAAACGAACTTTCTCGAAATTTCAAAATTGTTTTGTGGTGGTAGGTCAGTTACATCGTCAGAGAGAATAAAAACAATGCCTACCCCATCTTTTAGTTGGTATCTCACTATACCACCTCTCTCTCAACAATACAACAATACATATTAGTCTACTCGCTCACACGCACTATATATGTTCGGGCACTGTGAATGTTCGATTCAGTCTGCACGCTTCTAGAAAGAGTATCTCGAAATTTCCGTCAACCGGCATTCGAGTATAAATAGCGGAGCGAACGTCGTTTTGTCACATTTCAAATTCAACAAGCAAAGTGAAAACAACAAAATATTTCAAAGCGAGAAGCTGAACAAGCTTAACAAGTTTAACAAACAACAACAGCGAAACGAACTAAAGTCTTAATAAGAAAAGTATATTTTGTATTACAACAATAAAAGTAAATAAAAGAATATCTTTGATCAGTTCGAGTTACTAAACTATTGCAAACAGCAAAGCGATTAAATTCTACAATTTCTACAAACCAAGTGAAGAAATACAAGAACCACAAAATGACAGTTGCCATCGGTATTGACTTGGGCACAACATACTCCTGTGTGGGTGTATTCCAGCACGGTAAGGTAGAGATCATCGCTAACGACCAGGGTAATCGCACCACACCCAGCTATGTAGCATTCACCGACTCAGAGCGTCTGATTGGCGACGCGGCCAAGAATCAGGTGGCCATGAATCCAAAGAATACTGTTTTCGACGCAAAACGACTAATTGGACGCAAATATGACGACCCGAAGATCATGGAAGATATTAAGCACTGGCCATTCAAAGTGATCAGTGATGGTGGCAAGCCAAAGATTAGCGTCGAATTCAAAGGCGAACAGAAGCGATTTGCACCGGAGGAGGTCAGCTCGATGGTGTTGACCAAGATGAAGGAGACAGCCGAAGCATATCTGGGTCAAACAGTCACCGACGCCGTCATCACAGTTCCCGCCTACTTCAACGACTCCCAGCGTCAGGCCACAAAGGACGCCGGACACATTGCGGGACTGAATGTGCTGCGCATCATCAATGAGCCGACAGCCGCCGCACTGGCCTATGGTCTGGATAAAAATCTCAAAGGGGAACGCAATGTGCTAATCTTCGATTTGGGCGGGGGAACTTTCGACGTTTCCATATTGACCATTGATGAAGGTTCACTGTTCGAGGTGCGAGCTACGGCTGGCGACACTCATTTGGGCGGCGAGGACTTTGACAACAGATTGGTGACTCATCTGGCAGAAGAATTCAAACGTAAATACAAAAAGGATCTGCGCTCCAATCCACGTGCATTGCGACGTCTCCGCACAGCTGCTGAGCGTGCTAAGCGTACACTGTCGTCCAGCACCGAAGCAACGATTGAAATCGATGCGCTCTTCGAGGGTGTCGATTTCTATACGAAAGTTAGTCGAGCACGATTTGAGGAACTGTGTGCTGATCTCTTCCGCCAGACTTTGGCTCCTGTGGAGAAGGCTTTGAACGATGCGAAGATGGACAAACAACAGATCCATGACATTGTGCTGGTTGGTGGCTCCACACGCATTCCAAAAGTCCAGAATTTGTTGGAACAATTCTTCTGCGGCAAGAGTCTAAATCTTTCCATTAATCCTGATGAGGCGGTGGCTTACGGCGCTGCAGTACAGGCGGCCATCTTGAGCGGTGATAAGAGCAGTCAAATTCAGGATGTGCTATTGGTCGACGTTGCACCACTCTCGTTGGGCATTGAAACAGCTGGCGGCGTCATGACGAAGCTTGTTGAACGCAACTCACGCATTCCATGCAAACAGACGAAGACCTTCTCCACCTATTCGGACAACCAACCAGGCGTATCTATACAAGTGTTTGAGGGAGAACGCGTAATGACAAAGGATAACAATGCGCTGGGCACTTTCGATCTATCCGGCATTCCACCAGCACCACGCGGTGTTCCGCAAATCGAGGTGACCTTTGATTTGGATGCCAATGGCATTCTAAATGTGACTGCAAAGGAAATGAGCACCGGAAAAGCAAAGAACATTACGATTAAGAACGACAAGGGCCGTTTGTCGCAGGCAGAAATCGATCGTATGGTCAACGAGGCAGAAAAGTATGCCGAGGAGGATGAGAAGCAAAAGCAACGCATCAGCGCACGCAACAGCATGGAAAGTTATGTCTTTGGTGTAAAGCAGGCCGTCGAGCAAGCGGGTGACAAGTTAAGCGAGAGCGACAAGTCATCGGCTTTGGAAAAATGTGATGAGGCGATAAAATGGCTTGACAACAACTCCACAGCCGAGAAGGAGGAGTTCGAGCACAAATTGTCAGAGTTGACCAAGCACTGCTCGCCGCTCATGACAAAGATGCATCAACAGGCTGGTGGTCCAGCCGGTGCTACTAATTGTGGCCAACAGTCTGGTGGTTTCGGCAGTTACAAGGGACCCACTGTCGAAGAAGTAGACTAAGTAGCTCGATCTCTCAAAAAGTATTACAAAAGCCAAAAACAATGTTAGAAAGTAGTTGGATATTAGTTATGTAGTTTAAATATTTATATTGATTAAAGATAATTGTTTAAATATATTTAAGTTGAACTATAAATAAAAAATTTTAATGTTTAAAAGGAAATTTATTGGTTTCAATGATTGGATGCTGAAATATTGTATATAACCGGCAAAATGAATTAATATTTATTTTATTGAAGGCTTCAATGATAGACTGTTGTAAGGAAATACAGTAAGGTATGTGACAAAAAGCTCCTACTCGTTTTTCTATCGCCTGTCATTGTCTTACAGCTTGAACATAGAAATGACACAAAGCTTAATATTTCGAAACTTCTGCAAATCAAGAGATTGAACTTTGAAATACTTCAAAAACACTAATTTATAAATCGAATATGTGCGTATCATGAGTTGACATGGATCTTTTCAGCTCATTCAGCACAAAAGTTGCCAATAATAATAATTTCCAATTTTCGCTAATTCTCCTTTTTTGTCTTTGTTTTGTCCTTACAAATTAAAATTATGAATTGCTTGCTTAAATTTTGCAAAACCGATGCCTAGGGTTGCACATTTCAGCTTAAAACTAGAGCCTCGAAAACCAATGAGCAACTTACCAAGTAACTGTGATAGCAGCTATCGAAAACAAATGATCAGTTTTTAGAATATAATTCATAGACCTGGATATTTCTTTTACGTTACTTAAAGCTATAGATCTATAAAAGAATGTAGTACACATGGTAAATTAGTCTGAACAATAAATTGTTTTTTGTGGAGTGTATATAAATAGTGCTAAGAACTATAGAAAGTGAAGGCTGTCATCAGTGTACACTTTAACACTTTACGGAATTGATCAGATCAAAGGTAACAATGGACGTTGTAAAAAGACAAAATGAATAAAAATAATGGCATCTATAAGGCGGAAAAGCCATGAACATTTGTGACTTGACTACTCTGCCTCGTGAGAGCCGAGAGAGACCAAGAGAATTAGGTTACTCTCACATGCAAACTCTGTTTTCACGCGGCGAGTGCATTATTTAATTGTTGATTGTCGCGGTGCATTTCATGTGAATTTTTCCCGTTTCTCCGTTTCTAGGAAAGTTCCCTTTTTTCGCTGACGCACTTTCAGTCGACTCTTTTGTGCAAATTTGGCTCGTTTGCGTTTCCAAATCACCAACGGATTCCTTTCATTAATATTTATTTATTTATTTAACATTAAAACACTAAAAAATATGATTCGGCATTCTCGCCCAAATTTCTTTTCTGTGTCACGTTTTGTCACAAAACCCTTTCTTCTATGCGTTTCTCGCCCAAATCCCCGGATTCCGTTATTAATTCATTGAAAAATGCTGTGATTTTTTGAAACATTCAAAAAATATAATTCGGAATACTGAAAGTTTGCAGTGATTCCAATCACATTTAACCAGCTGCTCCATCACAGTGAATCACTATAATTTGCGCATCACTGTGAAAATATCATAGGTTTTGAAAAATTGCTCATCACTAAAAAGTATACACGTGCTTCTTTATTTGTTTACTAGGCATTTGGGAAAATTAAAGTAAAATGGTAAAAACTAATAAAAATGCAGCGAAGAAGGTGAGAGACTCATTTAATCCCAAGTGTTCCTAAGAAATTGGTTTATTTTATACTACTGCAGCCTGCGGCCAAAACTAATGAAAAGTCTAAGCCAATACCTATCCCGGATTATGACTCTATGATAGAAAACGGTACCAGCGAAGAAGATGAATCTGATCAAGACATTGAGGAAGAACAAAATCGCAATGATACAGCAAGTAGCACTAGTGACGATGGATTCTCGGAACGGGAGGAGTCCGAAGATCCAACTAAAAACTCATCGAAGCGAAAATTACTGACTGCAAATAATGGTGTTTCAAATAGTAAGAACTCATCTGCTATAGCAAAAAAGAAGCGCATACCAGATAATACAGACATTCCTCCAACGCTGGAAGAGATCAATGAGTTGAGGGAAACGCGCAATTTGTATCATTCAAACCTTTTCAGATTGCAAATCAAAGAAATGCTATTGGAACTGAAACTTAAAGATAAATACACAAATTATGTACAACGATGGTTAAGCTCATTCAAAACATTTTTGCAAGCACTTGAAAATGCTCCAGAAAAGCGAAACATGGATGATCTTCGTTTCCTAAAAGAAACACATTTAAAAGTACCCTTGTCATTAGAAGGAATTCAAAGTCAAAAATCATTTCAATTTCAATTCTTAAAACCAACAGCGCCGCCCATGCTCATTGGTGCGGCGTCGACTCAAACACTACTAGGTCCAAAGTTAATGGTCGACGTGTGTGTGTTAATGCCAGCGACGTGCTTCCAAAAAGACAACTTTTTAAATTTAGTTTACGACCAAAAGCGTGCCTATTACCTAACTTATCTAGCGCACAACATGCAAAAGCACAAAGACTTTAAGGAACACACTTATGCGTTTAACTATCTCGCAAACAATCCATTAAAGCCAGTTCTAGAGCTCACGCCGGATGCAGCTAACAAATTCAACAAACTATGCATAAGAGTTCATATAGCGGCAGAGGAGCAGAGTTTCAAGTTAAACCGTTTTGTACCGTGGAACAGCAATATTCGTGCAACAATTTACGGTGACGAGACTGACGAAGATGCAGCACCACTTGCAACACCACATTACAATGCCAGTGTACTGCATGACCTTACATTGCAGCGTAATCAGCAATTGCTACAAGAGACTTTCGAAGGTAAACGCAACTTTCAGGAAGGTTTACTACTACTAAAAGTTTGGCTTAGACAGCGGCAACTCAATGTTGGCTACAGTGGCTTCAATGCGCACATCATGGCCATGTACATTGTCTTTTTGTATAAACAACACAAACTGAATGCAAATATGAGCAGTTATCAGGTTGCCCGCAATGTGTGGAATCAGTTGGGTAAATATATATTTTCGTTTTTGATTTGTTCATTACTTATTATTGTTATTGGTGTATAGCCGCTAGCACTTGGGATGAAGCGGAAAAAAACATTACACTCAGCATGACCAACGATGCACATAATCAGCCAACTTTGGCACAATTCAGCGATTACTATGAAGTTGTCTTTGTCGATGTGACGGGCTTTTATAATATATGTTCTAATTTGCCATTAGAAATGTATAAACGAGTGCGAGAAGAAGCAAAAATGGCGGTAGAGATGTTGAATGACATGAAAGTAAACAGTTTCCAGTATCTTTTCATGACTAAACTACCAATTTACACGCAAGTCGATCATTTATTAAAGTAGGCACCCATGCAATTTCGTTTTTGACCACATTATATAAAACTTTTTTTTTTCGTTATGTTTCTCAAAGGATTAATCAGCCGGACGCCATTGAACAACTACTCGAGTTGCATGTTTCGCCTGCGGATAAATATGACACTGCGAACTTTGTGTATCCGCAATTGTTGAAGCTTGTAAAAAGGTAAAAATCAAATGCAATAATATAATCAAAATAGAATATGTAAACACTAGTTTTTGTTTTTTTTTTTCTTTTTATCAGCTTGCTTAACAAGGGTCTTGGCAAACGTGTAAAAACACTACTGCCTATTGAGCTTACAACGGAATCGTGGTCAATAAATTCGGCTGCTCCCAACAACAATCGTTATATTCATCTTGGTATTGTTTTAAATCCTGAGCATGCATTTGAAGTACTTGAACGAGGCCCAGAATCATTTGCGCCGGATGCTGAAGAATTCCGGAAGTTCTGGGGCGATAAAGCTCAACTTAGACGTTTTCAAGATGGCAGCATTATTGAATCGGTTGTCTGGGGCGCTTCAACCGACACGCCAGCCAAAAAACGTCTTATTGTGCGTACAATTGTTCTACATTTGCTGCAACATCATTATCAACTTGAGTCTAAGGACTTTGAATACATTGGTGGCGAATTCGATGTTCTCTACAAGCTTACAGCCGCCTTTAAGACGGAAAAACTCTTCAAAAACTCTAAAGTGCCCCAAGACACGGATGCTGAGGCAATGACTCCGCTCGTAATACATTGTTTTGACGAATTGGTCCGTCAACTGCATGAATTACGTGAACTACCAGTAGAGATTGTCAGTATTGCGGGAACATCTTCCATTTTCAAATACTGTGAACCAGAACCGGTGTTGCCACAAGCTCGCATCATCAATCAAAAGTTCTTTGCAACGCATGTACACCATGCTGTCATACAATTGGGTCTCAGTGGCAATTGGCCCAGTGAGTTGACCGCTTTGCGTGCTTTGAAGACTGCCTTTTATATACAAATTTCCCAATTGCTTCGAGATAAACATAATTTGCAATCTAAAGTAACTTATGAAGGCATTTTAGTCTACAAGAAAGGCTACTGTTTCGCTCTTGAACTTGCTCATCCCAAGGAGGTGGCGCTGCTTAAAAAACAGAAGATTGGCATACTTACACAATATGAACACTGTCCAGCAAGTATTGCTCTTGAACGCAAATATTATGTGTTGCCCAAGGTTGCTGCTGCACTGCATTCGCTCTATCAAGCGCAATCTTGTTTTGGTGCTACTGTTATGATTGCCAAACGTTGGCTAGGCACGCAGCTCATTGATTCTGGCTTATGGCCAAATGAGGTTACAGAGTTACTCGTTGCTAGTCTATTTCTTAATGTACATCCGTCACACCAAACGAATGCTCCTCAAACAGGCTTTATACTCTTTCTGCAATTACTGGCGAACACGGACTGGCAGAGTGAATTGTTCCTGCTCAACTTTAATAACGTAATGGAAGGTGAGTTGAGTAATAGTTTTGAAAGCCAAACTCTTTTGAAATAAGTTTGTTTGTTTTTACACAAGAAAGTGATATTTCCGAATTGGAGAAAAGATATCGCACCGAACGCGACACATTTCCGCCATTGACCATTGCCACATCTTACGATCTGGGTCATTATGGTGTCCTTTGGTCGACACATGGTTGTCCAAATGTCAACGTTCTGGCACGTGTTACGCTGTTGGCACGCCAAGCGCTCGCAATACTGGAGCCGGCTTTGCTGTCGCCAGCAGACTGCTTTATTAAGCCATCGCGCCTCTTCACCGCTTCACATATAGGTTACGATTTAGTCATACAACTAAAACCCGATCAGATTCCTACTGTGCTATGTTGTGAATTTGGTTCTCCATTTGCGCCACTTAATAAGCCAAATTGGCGTCTGCCATTAGCAGGCACAAATACAATGCGAGATGCTGTTTGGCAATTGCGAGTATGTATAAACTAATACTATAAGTGTAAAGTAAAACGACCATTTAATATAATTTTTAACTTGCAGGAAGCTTATGGTGAATATGCGGCCTTTTTCTACAATTCCTATGGTGGCAAAGAGATTGCCGTTGTCTGGAAGCCGGACGAAGTTTTTGCGCCAAAAGATTTTAAGGTCAACGATGTCAATGGTTGTACGCTAAGTTCTACGGCCAACAAGGTGCAGAGGCTGAAAGAGACGCTTGTAGAGGATTTTAAGTTTATACTTAAAGACTATTATTTGCGCATCGGATCGGTCGCTGAAGTACTACGTGAGTCACGCGAGTCGACCAAACGTTATTTCTTACAACCCCAATCGAAAAACTGTTCAAAGGCAGAATCAAAACAAAAGTCGATAGTAGAACCCAAAAACAAAATGCAAAAATTAAAAACAAAGATTGTACAAAATTCAAAATTAGGCAAAAAGATTGGTAAAATTCAAAAATCTTCTCAGCTTAAACCAACTGGCAAAAGAAAAACACAACTTAAAAAAACGAAATCATCCAAATAGGATTTATTACATCAAAAAAAAAAAAAAACAATAATTAAAAAAAAACTCGATAAAGGACCATTACAAAATTTTGTTTTAATCGCATACAAATCGTGTTTTTTTAAGTGTTTGCTTCTGTTCCATTGCGCTCAAGTCCTGACTGTCCGTTTGTGTAACGGCAACTTTGGGCAGATCTTCGTCGTTGATTGTATTGTTTCCGCGCGTGCAGGTTTCATTAATTTGATAGCATTTGCAATGCTTTTGTGCATGCAGATCTGTTGTAGATGTTGCCGCTGTGTATGTTATGGGAAACTACAAATGTTAAGATATTATAAATATTGATTAGATAATCTATGTAACTAAGCATACCGATTTCGGCGTGTTGACCGATTTCGACCATTTCAATTGCTCAGTCAAAGTGGCCACCGTTTTTCTACACTCTTCTTCGTCACCTGATTCCTTATCGTCATTTTCGTCCACATCGATATATTTATTAAGAATTTTTTTTACAATATCCTCAATGTTAGCGAAATCAATGCCAATTGATTGTGGCACAGCTGCGGGAGAATCCAAGGCGTTTTGACATTGGTAACCGCCACCACCAGGTACAGAGACAGGCAATAGTTGACCTTTAAAATATTGCGAAATTTAATAAACAAAGGTCGTAACAACATGGTTTACATTCTCTAACCGTTTGGGCCAAGCTTGCTGTAGCTTAAAAACCTAGTGTCCTCAATACGACGCACATCCTGTTGAGTAATTATATAGTACTCATTACCCACAATCACTGGCACTGAATGGTTATGCGATATGTAAAAAAATGTGTCTCTAAGCAGAAATACTTTGTTTTCACCATTTAATTACCTTGCACAGCAGGTGCAAATTCTTCGGAGACTTGCACTAAACGTTTGACATTCGGATTTGAATTCATTTTTGGCAACAATTTAAAAATTTTAAATTTAGATTTAGTCCAAAGTAAAATATTGAAAAAATAAATCTATTTTAGGTAATACACAATTTTGTTTATCTTTTTTTACTTATAAAAATCTGTACATACTGTAACAATTTACACACAGATTACTAACTAAACATTAAACTTTTGGTCTTAACTACGAAGTGTCTCCTCCTTGACACTGACAGTGTTGCCGCCGTTGCCCAATGCATCTTTATCTTTTGCACCGAAGTCCGGATACAATTTGGCGACTGTGCCAATGGGGGTACACAGACGGCCAGAGAAATCTAATCGTTTTGAAGACTGGCTGCGCTCAGCGGATGCAATGATGTCAAATAGCGAACTACAAGAAAGAGTTTATATAAACAAATACTCTTGTCTATACAATTTCTATGTTTAATTCTTACCGCTGACCGCAATTTGACATGCGCCGTTTAGTTGACTTAAGCAAAGTACTCGAACTACCACTACTGCTGTCAGCTCGCTCCGGCGATAGTGGCGACTCCGTTACCGCGCGTGCTAAGACTGTACCATCTGCCTTATTTTGTACATCACCGTATGCGGCACGCACACTTTGTATGCTTTCCAAAAGCGATTTATGATATGGCGTTGTGGTGTAGCTACGTATTATTAACTCTAATTCGGCATAAAGCAGCTTGTATTGCTCAACTTTCTTGGAGTTTTTCATGCTATAATATAACAAGAAACAGAAATAAAAAATTATCTATGAAGCAACAAAGTCATAAATAAATTCATACCGTCCGCTTTGTGCATTTGTAAAAGGTAACAGTTCGCCACGCGATGCCGCCGTATAAAGCTCATAAATATGCTGCTGACACTTGACCTCGTCAGCTTTGTCCATATCTTCTTTGGTAATCTTATGCAGAAAATAAGGCATCCAATTAAGATTTCGCTGTAAATTGTAGACTAAACTAGTGCCATAGGTCAGTGGGTAATATCGAGAATGCCGTATAAGTTTATCTCGTGCCCGTTGCAGATTTTCTTCATATTTAGATTTCGACTTGAGCGGTACAAATCGATGCGATTTAATGAATGCGGCAAAATCGGTTATGCGATAGTCCTGCACACGTCCACCGGGTCCATCGGTTATGGACGGCGGCTCTTCCAAACACGAACGAGTTATCTGCAAAGAATGTATGAAGATTTCACCACCACGTGCAGACAAGAGATGACTTGTCGTCTTGCCTCCCATTTTCCGTGGCATTTCTAACAGCACTGATCTTCCGTTGAGTAAAAAATTTATAAGGCATGAACTTGGTCGTGACGTGACATCTACAGGCGTTACCCGATTTTGAGCTAGACATGGCTGTAGATCAGAAGCACCACAGCCACGTGGCGTACACCATTTAAGCGTTACAGTTTCGTACTCAGCGCCCTCTTTTATACTTGTGGGCAACAGTGCCTCATTACCGCAGATGATGGTGTGCGCTGAGCGTGCATGGAGTATCTCGACGTCATAATTAGCACTGGAATTGGCATTCTGTTCCTCTTTCATAGGTATATTGGTGACAGTTGTACTGGCTAAATCGTAATGTCGCAAAATAAGATGCGTAAGTTTATTGGAGATTTCCGGTGCAATAACCGTGTGGATTTCGGTTGCTAATATTGGAGAAATATCAACAATGCTACGATTGGTTACAAGTGACTCAACACTTCGTGGCACCACATTAAGTATAACCAAGTGGCAATTGTCAATTGGCAATAATTTTTTCTGAGTATCGGCCAAAGTATTTTGCTGTATAAGCACCGAATGAAAAATATCTTCCAAGCTTTTCATACTTAAATTATCACGCGCTGATGTTATGCATATAACACGGCCTTCATTGAGCACTTTCCCTCGTCCGGAATTCAATGCAACCAATTGTTGATCAGTCGGCTCAGCGAGTGCTTCGATGGCAGCACGTAGACCATGTATAACTGAGTAATCCGACGTTTGTGGCGTATTGCGTGGCGGTACACCAACCAAAGCCATTGCGTTCAATACATGTGACATATTTTGTGTGGACACGTTCCATGTATTAACAATATGTGCCGCTGAATCGCTTACTATAAATCGGACTAACTTGCCACGTGGAAATAAGTCCCAAACGATCCGACAATATTCCACCGACGATTCCACGGAGCACGTCCACAGACTTTTGCAGAACCCTGCTGCATTTGAGTTGCCGCCGGGCGGTAATTCGGTACTCGGCTTCCCTTTCAAGAAATCAAGCGTAATGAAATCTTCGCTAGATATGCTAAAATAACGTGTATGATCAAGTACAAATACGGACTTTTGATTGCGTTCAAACATGATGTAAATAATAGAATCAACAAATTGTTCGAAAAAAATAGAAATTGTTTGTTTACAAACAGCTGATATGAAAAATGCTTCTTCTTATGATTTTGGAACTCACGCACGATGCTCGATTGGCTTGACCTATGTTGCGGTGTACCGACCGTAGACAAGTGCGCAGTTACCATTATAGCTGGGCCCTATTCTTCTTCATCCTTGACATGCCGAACAAGTGCCGACTGTCGTATCTTCGTTGCGTCACATTGACATTCGGCCGAAAAGAAACACATTGTTTTAAAGGAATTTGTTTTAATTTACAAAATAATAAATAATAATAAAAATAATAAAATAATAAAAATTGCTTAATCTACAAAAATTCGAGTATAAAGTGTAATCAAAGAAACCTTTACTAAAATGTCGTGGTTATTAGGAAGAAATCGTTCACAACCTCAACCGGATTTGTCGGCTGGTGGTGGTGGTGCCGATCCGGATGGCAATACTGCCGGGGATCGTGCCGGCGACTCGCAGCTTTCGAAAGCAGAACGTAAAGCAATGGAGGCTTACCGTTTCGACTCGTCAGCGTTAGAGCGAGCTGCTGAGGCAGCTAAGACTTTAGAACGTTCTAGTAAGTAGTAATTTCAACAGCAAGCGTGTGGATTGCATAACCAATCAGATTCATATTGTAATCTTCTAACTAAAAACATTAGAACATGCACGTGATGCACTGGATCTGTCTAAAATGCAGGAGGCGACCAGGCAGCAAGAGTACCAAACTAAGGTGAAGGAATACGAGGCTCACATTGAGCAAGCCAAAGTCGAGCAAAAGCGCATTGACCATGAAGAAAGACGGAATACACTGATAGTGCGTATATGAAAATTTCAACAAATATATTCTTGAGTGTCTCTATATATTTCTATAATATTCTTAGGAAGAAACAAAACAACAACAACAGCGTGCCCAATATCAGGATCAATTGTCGCGTAAGCGTTATGAAGATCAGTTGGTGCAACAGCAACGAGTTCAGGAAGAAAATCTGAAAAAGTGTGTATTATATGATCAAAATCTCTATGATAACCTTATTAAATTGTGCCATTGCAACCACTTATAGGCAAGAAGAGAGTGTTGCACGTCAAGAGGCAATGCGCCGGCAAACGATCGAACATGGAATTGAAATGAAGGAAAAGAATCGTTTAAAATTGTTGGAACATGAAATACGCGCTAAAGCAAAAGTTGATCGCGAAAATCGCGATATCAATTTAGAGCAGATACGTCTTAAAGCGCAGGAACACCGAACTACTGTTTTGGAGGGCATACGGTTAGTGTTGTTTTTCTACCAATGAAACTTGTAATCTAATTAATATTTACCGCAGTACTGCTGGTTCAGTTATCGGTGCTGGCGCCGAAGCTATGCTTACTGACTGGGATAAGGTACTGACTGCAGCTGGTGGTCTTTCAATGCTTGCTCTGGGCGTTTATTCTGCAAAAGGTGCCACCGGTGTTGTATCACGGTATATTGAAGCAAGAATTGGTAAACCTACATTAGTTGGAGAGACCTCTCGTTTTGCGTTTTTGGATGCGATCAAACATCCAATAAATTTCGTAAAACGTTTACGTGCTAAACCAGCTGATGCTCTGCAAGGTGTCATACTGAATCCTAAGCTTGAAGAGCGATTGCGGGATATTGCTATAGCCACAAAAAATACGCGCATTAATAAGGGGCTTTATCGGAATGTACTTATGCATGGTCCACCCGGTACGGGTAAAACGATGTTTGCGAAAAAGTTAGCTGAACATTCTGGCATGGACTTTGCCATTATGACGGGAGGTGATGTTGCGCCAATGGGCAAAGAGGGTGTTACTGCCATACACAAAGTGTTCGATTGGTCGCACACTTCTCGACGTGGGCTTTTGCTTTTCGTTGATGAAGCAGATGCTTTTTTGAGAAAACGTTCATCGGAAAAAATCTCAGAAGATCTGCGTGCTGCTCTTAATGCGTTCCTTTATCGCACTTCTGAGCAAAACCCCAAATTCATGTTGGTTTTAGCTTCAAACACACCCGAACAATTCGATTATGCTATCAACGATCGTCTTGATGAAATGGTTGAATTTGCACTGCCAGGATTGGAGGAACGTGAGCGCCTTTTGCGTCTGTACTTTGACAAATATGTGTTACAGCCTGCATCCGAGGGAGCAAGGTAATTATCTTTATTGTTTTATTTTAAATACCTTATTGTTTATAAAAAAAATTTTTCAAAACAGGCGCTTTAAATTAGATAACTTCGATTATGGTGCTACATGCACGAGAATGGCAAAACTTTGTGAAGGTATGTCTGGCCGTGAAATCTCCAAACTTGGAGTTTCCTGGCAAGCCGCCGTTTATGCATCAGAGGATGGACTGTTAACCGAAAAAATGGTATTGGACAGATGTACTGCTACGGTTGAACAACACAAACAAAAAGTTCGTATATCAGTTTTTATTTTATGTTTCAACACTAAAATTACTATCGTTGTTTCATAGATGGCCTGGCTATCGGATCAAGAACGTGCCGATCACAAATCAATAACAGGTGGAAAAGGGTTCGAGCCGACACATGTTTCCAAGATGAATCTGTAAACGATATTCACAACTGAGTAGTGCAAACTGATTCCCATCTAAAGCATAAACATTTTCTTTTAGTTTTAAATTTATATTAAGTATTGTGAAGTCAAAGCTTTCTTTGTTGCAGTTCATGATGGCAAGCATACATTGTCTGATGTGATTGTAAAAATCATAGAATAGTTTTTATTATGTACATATTTCTTAAAGTCGATGTCAACTTTTGGCCAACAGTTAGATCATTTTTATTATATGTCAGAATTGCGAGTCAAAATGTTGGATCGTTATTTGTACCCAACTCAATTTTTTGCATTTTTCAATGCCAACAAAATTTGCATTTAAGAAAGCTTTGATCGATTTTATCTAAAAAAAAGTGCAAATTGCTAAAAGCATTTTTCAAATCACACTTCAAAATGTATGAGAAATTTATATTAAACTTCTCTTTGAAGGTGTATAGAATGGTTCTCTTTAGCGATAGTATTTTTTATAAGTACATCAACTTACATATATATTTCCTAAATGTTGACAACAATTATTAAAGAGTTGAAAGAAAATATTTTTTATTGGACTGTTTGAAAATTTAAAACACAAAATTTAAATAAAAACTGCCACCGCACATGCGGTCTTGGATAGAGCTGTCCACTTATTTTTTAAAAATTTGATTCACTGTGAATATCAATTTACTCGCATTTTTCTCATTGAAATGACGCACGCATGGTAATGTTTTAAATAAATATATGCGTACCCAACATTTTCGGTCCGTTAACTGCTTCTGATACAACTGCAATTTCTATTGATTTTCTGCAAATTTTAGTTGTTTTGATAACAAAAACAGATGTCAGAAGAAACCATAATTATTGATTTAATTGAAACCACTTGCCTCGTTTGTCTGAAGAACGTCGAGCACACGAATTGGTTACACGATGATTCCGATTTAATGGATGTCCAGATGAGTCTTTTGGACATGTTGGAGGACGTAGTAAAAGTGAAGGTAGATTAAATGTGTATTGGACTATGTCATCAATTTATATATTTTAACTGAACAGTGCACTCAGAGAGAAGAAGCACAACACATTTGTGAAACTTGTAAGCAACGGCTCTATGATGCATTCGACTTCATCAAGCTCGTAGAAAATTCAGAAAGATTGTTACAAAATCTAGAAGGAAATGACATTAGCTGTCTTAGTTCCGATCCAGAATCACAAGCCGATATTTTAGCGGTATACGGAGCTACAGAAGAATGTTTTGAGGAGCTGCCAAGAACAGAAGTCGTAGAATACGATAATAACATTTAATTTGAAAACTTTGAAGAGTTTGTGGAACAAGGATATGAAGACTGGGTGCAGAATTGTGATACAACGAATTTAAGACTAAACTCAGATGATTGTTTAGGTGCTTTAGATTCTATTAACATGTATGTTCATACAAAAGTATTATTATTACAATAACCGTTAACTTATATTTTAGTAAACCATCAGTATCAGTTTATTCATCCCTTGTCACGCGCCAGAAATATTCTGAAAGATATACGGATATATGCACATATTGTTCACGAAGTTTTGCAAAGCCGGAATCACTACAACGTCATATACAACGAGCGCACACTGGACCTCTATATGAACAAACAAAATCTACCATCTTACAGGTAGATACATCAACGTCTAACAAACTTTCTGGAATTGAATGCAAATACTGTCCACGAACATTCAAGCGTAGCGACACGCTAAAGCGACATCTTAGAGCATTTCATATGGAAGAAGCCGATATGACTGAATTGTCCGAGAATAACACGGAAAAGAAAGTTTATAAGCGCGGCGTGTGCCCATTTTGTGGCGTTAGCTTTCCAAAGTCTAGCCTTATCGTACACATTCGACGTCACACTGGTGAAAACCCCTACAAATGCGAACAGTGCGGTAAGGGTTATCCACGCCGACAAGATCTCATTGTACATGAGCGTATGCATAGTGGCGAAAGGCCAAGCACGTGTCCTGTATGTGCAAAATCATTTATATCGCAAAACAAACTTGCGCGACACATGCGCCTTCACACAGGCCAGCGTCCTTATAAATGTGAAATATGTAAGAAATGTTTTGTTCAGTCGAATGACCTTAAAATACATTTGCGTAGGCACACCGGTGAACGACCTTACGTTTGTGGCATTTGTAACGAACGTTTTATATGCGGAGCACAGTTAACAACCCATCGTCGTGTAAAGGAGCATTACGAGCCCAACAAACGTGATTTTCTCGATCCACATGAGAATTGTCGAGTAAATAACCGGCGCGCCAAAGAAATTGAGGAAATTCGCATAAAAAGCGGAAATTTTGCTATGGAAAATGATTAGGTGCAAAAATCTGATTTAAGTAGAATTTATTTTATATCGGTTTTCAATTGGTTGCTAAACTTAAATAAAAATGTATATTAAATTGGTTAATACAGTAAAAATAATGTCTAATTTCATCCAATCATTGGTCGTCTAGTGACGTTTGCGATGCGAGGAACGAGCCGAGGAGTATGCTGAGCGCGAACGTGATCGCGTGCGTGAACGTCGTTTACCGTGTGTATGCCGCTTCGAATTTGAACGATAATTATCATCGTCGGAATCGCTCGAGTAATTACGACGACTTCGTTTACTGCTACTTCTGGCATGTCGTTCATGACGTCGACGGTGATCACGATCGTCATCCCTGCTGTGCTTATACTTGCTGGTACTGCTACCGCTGTCACGATAGCTGCGCATACCACTACTTTTCGTGCTGCTTTGACGATGATAGTTTTTGTCGTTGGCGACATCATCATCATAACCCCGTCGACGACGTCCCCTACCCGAAGACGATCGACTCTGCTTCGATTGATGTGATGACGAACTGCTGCTATTACTTGATGATTTATTATTACTATTAGTGCTATCATCGTCACCTGTTGAGCTACTGCTTGAACTTGAGCTGCTCTCATCACTTGATTGCCTACGTCGATGGTAGTTCTTATTCTTTTGTCCACTGGACGTTTTAACTTTGACAGCGGCAGCCTTTTCAAGTGCGGCATCTGCAGCGCTTAGCATATTAACCATGCCACTATTGTTAGCGGCATAATGTGCAACGGATTCCGGCATTTGTAAGAGCGCCGTTGCTGGATTTGGCACTGGCAATGGCTTGTTGCTTATACTAACCGCAACGCCGACACCACCACTACCACCGCCAGTGCCACTTGACACTTGTTGCATGTGACTTAAATAACTTGTGGTTGCACCCAATGCTACACTTTTGCCATCTTTGTTATCACTAAAACGAGTCGTTCGTTCCTTGCGGTTAACGCGCTTGCCTGTGAATAGGATTGAAGCTGACATTTAATCTGTTTAAGTGAGCCTGCGTTCAATTCATTGGATGATGTTTCATGTATGCATTCTTTTTTTACATATATATATTATTGTATTTTTTTTTTTTGTTGCACTTATGGAGTTTAGAAAACGTACCGTTAAACTGTTGTAACTTTGTATCAGTAGAAGTAGTTGTCTCACCAAAATCACGGGCATATTCCTTGCCTTTGACGCTCATTGCACCACCAACTATTTTCATTTTGCTACCATACATGTTTTCATATTCATCATATTTGCGTTTATGTGACTCTGCACGCTCTTGCTCCAACTGTCTAAAATACTTAAGTCGTTGTTCCTCACGTTGTTCGGCAAGCGCAACACGTTCTTCAATATCCTCAATAGTTTTTGCAAATGCACGTCGCTTAGCACGTATTGTAGCCTGAAAGTGTGTTACTGATGTTTTATATATTTAATATGTCATATAAATGGAAATACCTTAAGCTCTTCCTCGGAATCGATGTCTGTTTTGCCTTTATCGTTTTGAGCATCATCATCATCGTCAGAAGCAGCGCTACTCTCATCACTAGAAGAATCAGCATAAGCAGCTAAACCTATAATTTGATTATGTGCTAATTTTTATGATCCAGCAATTTGGGTTAGTGAAGGTAAGAAGCGTGATATTTATATTGCGGCTAAGCTACTTAGCTTAGCAAGGTCTTTTCTGTATAAAAATACAGTGGCTAAACCAACTACACACCACTTTGAGTGTTTTTATCTTAAGTAAAAAATTGTACAATTAACTTTTAAACGTAAATTTCGGAACTTGCTTAATCGAATTAATTTTATATAAGAAATATAAGCAATCCAACTATAATTTACCCCTGCGTAACTATATGGTCAAAGAAATAATTTTGTAATTATTACATTGGAAACTTCAATTATATTATATTTGTATAACTTGTTTTATATATTTATTGCATATAAAATTTTTGTTGACTAATAAAAGTTAATAAACTAATTTTGTAGTTTCTGGTTTTTTTTTGTTGCTGTCTGCTGTTTTAAAAAAAAAATATAAAATCTTTAAAGGGAATCTGAACGCTAGTGTTACTTTTATTAGCTTTGACAAAAATGTACATTTGTACTAAAAATGCTAGCAAGCATCCACAAGAGGAATTACGAACATACAGTTTGTTTATAAGACATAAGCGAAAATAATATAAGTAATGACTTACCCAGTTTGCCGGTAATTGAGGACAAAGCGCTTTTGCGGATCACTTGAGCTGATGACGCTTTAGATTTATACATACACATATACGAGTATAGAATTTATATATATGTAAGATTTTACATTTACACAGTAAGAAATTAAAAAATTGTATCGATTTTTCTTTTTTTTTTGTTAAGAATGTGGAAATAATAGATTTAACTTAAAGCGCTTCATACACGCTCGATCAATTGATCAGTCAGATGATCAGCTTAACACTATAAAACACAATTGATTCTTGAATTGTTCTACTTACAAAAACAAGAGGCTGCAAAAACGTTTAAAGTGAGTTATTTGTTCATTATTTACAACTAAGTACCTTTGGCGCGTTGTGTCTTAATAGCGTCTTGGGCTACACTGGCAATCTCTTCGTTGGTTGTTTCCAGCAAGAGTTCAGTGAGTGTGCGACGCACAACAGACATCTATGTATTTATCATTTGGTATTTGGAATTTCGATTTGGTTTTATTTTGTTATAATTTTTTTGTATATATTTTTTTGTGTATTTTTGGCAGAAACAAATTATGTAATTGTGTGTATAGTGGGTCAGGTCAGGTCAGGGAGAGTTGTGTGGCACGTTGTACGAACCAAATGAAAATAAAGAAAAAAAATCGAGAGGAAAAGCTTAATGACGCAAAATGCACTTGGTTAGCGTAAACATATTAGCGATGCCTACCAAATCAGCGAGTTTTTGTTCGTAGCTTTTACCAATTACGTGCTTCTGTTGTTGACCTGCTGTTGTAGCTGTTCGTGTCACACATCCGCCACCACGTTCAGCTGTCGCAGCAACGTCACCAGCCTGTTCTAGCTCACCATCTGTTTGAGTTGCGTTGTGTTCTCTGGATATTTCGTCATAATGATCTTCATCATTACCTGACTCACTTTCACTTGCCTAAATGTCAAGTTTATTTTGTTTAATTGTGGTACTGGCAGTTTTCTCATTGTATATTGTATATTATGTATGTGTAACAACCAAATAGATCTAAAAATTTTCCGCTGTGGTATCTATGCCACAATGTACTTACCACATTCGAGATATTCAATAAATTTACCGGTGTAATGGTTTCTTGTGCAAGTGTTGGCTTCTCAACTTTATCACTAAATGAATCTTTAGATGATGATGATGATGGTTGTTGGCGTTCCAATTGTCTTTGTTTTTCACGCTCCATTTTCTCCAAACCCTCTCTGAAAGTATACATATTATTTATTAATACATATTATTTATAAATAAATCCCTCAAATACTGTATACCTTATCCATGCCGGCAACATTTTACGTTTCTGGGCATCCAAGCCGTTGTTTGAGTTTTCATTGCTAGACTGTTGAGTTAACGACTCATTCGGATTTGAAACATTGATTTTCAACAATGAAGGTATGTGTGCTGTGGGATTGACAGCCGTCTGAATGACTGACACTGGTGTGACACCTGGTGGTGGTACACTTACACGCGGTGGCCATATATTCCATTGAGAGTTGCTGTTATTAGCTGTTGCTTTAAACAAAACAAATTGTATAAAATGAACAAGAATAGAAACAAATACAAACTTACCTGTGTCGGGACTACTGCCTGCACTATACCACTGTGATTGCGTAACAATCGGAGCTGGTGGCGGCACTGACTCATTATCGGAGTGTTTATCAGCATCGATTTCTTCATCCATTTCCATGTCAGCCTCGCCTTGTTCTTCGTACGTCTGCTTGTTCGCTTTTGTTGTTTGATATGCAGCCATTGTACTTATAATGGGTGGTGGTGGCGCTGCTGGTATACCATAATCTTGGGGTTCCATGCTTATGTTTGGCGTTGTATCGCGCATTTGTATCCATTGTTGAGCCAGTTGTGCCCAATCAATGCCACCAGGGCCAGCTGCAGCTGCTGCAGCACTCGATGCAGCCGAATTGTGCATGCCGCTGAAATGCCCAATTTGTTTAAGGTTGTTAAAACCATCTCTGTTTGGATTGCCACCAGAAAACATTATTAATGTCAAGCACCAACGTTGTAAATATATATCAAACTGTTTTTTCTTTAATCGAAGTATGCTTTTAGAAGTCTTTTAATTTTTCAATATTTTTCGTAAAATATCAAGAAATCGCCATTTTTCGTTGCCATTTGTCGATTGCTGCTTCGTGTTGTTTTGTCATTCACAGCACGTCGACAATTCCTGGATTTCATTGGCATTTCGAATCGTTGAATTCAACGGCATTTTTCCTGTGTTTTAGCGCCGCTGCACGTTCCAGAGTTTGTGGTTTTTATTGCTCGCTGCGAAATTTGAGTTCTGAGTTTATTTAGATAAAAAAAACAAACGAAAAGATGTTCAAAATACCTTCGGGTGTGCATAATTCAAAAGAAAATAAATATCAAAAGCCTGATGGGCACAATATAAGAGCCACAGCCTTACAGAAAAAGGTAAATCATAAAGTATATAATTTTTAGCATTGGTTTAAAAAAAAATGTATTCAGCTTACAAGTGAAAATGTCAAATCGAAGGCTACTAGTGCATCTTCAAGCGCAGGAGCCTCAACGGCAAGACGCTTACCAAATACACTTTCTGCAACTAACATCAACAGCAAACAGACCACGGTGCCAAAAGCCACGCAGGGGCCTACTGTTCAAGCTGGTTGCTCTAAGAAACCAGAGCAACCTGCAACTGCACCTGCACCTGCAACCCAGAAGTCTGAAGATAAACCGAGTACAACAAACGTCAGTGGCAACAACAATGATAACAAGACTGGTGAATGAGATGCTTAATAACTGAGATTAGTCGTTTTACTAACTCAATTGCCATTTTCAGAAACTAAACCAAAAAAGACCTGGTCGCTAAACAATTTTGATATAGGCCGAGCACTTGGACGTGGAAAATTCGGCAACGTATATTTAGCACGTGAGAAAGAGTCTAGATTCGTAGTAGCACTGAAAGTACTCTTCAAACAACAAATACACGAAGCGAATGTTGAACATCAAGTGCGACGCGAGATTGAAATACAGTCACATCTACGACATCCTCACATATTACGCCTTTATGGATATTTTCATGATGAAGCTCGCATTTATTTGATACTGGAATACGCACCAAAGGGAACTCTTTTTAATGAGTTGCAATCGCAACCGATGAAAAGATTTGATGAACATCAATCTGCCATCTATATTAGATCGTTAGCATCTGCTTTGCTCTATCTACATGAGCGTGATGTTATTCATCGTGATATTAAGCCGGAGAACTTGTTGCTTGGTCACAAAGGTGATCTAAAGATAGCCGATTTTGGGTGGTCGGTACATGAGCCCAATTCAATGCGCACTACACTCTGTGGCACTCTGGACTATTTACCACCTGAGATGGTGCAAGGAAAGCCGCATACAAAGAACGTAGACCTTTGGAGTCTTGGAGTTTTATGCTATGAATTATTGGTTGGACGTGCACCATTTTTGGCCTCGGACTATGATGACACATACAAGAAAATCTCGAAATTGGACTATAAGCTGCCCGATCATGTTTCTAAAGCCGCCGCACACTTTATCTCTAAGCTGCTTGTATTAAATCCACAACAGCGATTGTCGCTTGATCAGGTGCTTGTGCATCCCTGGATCATGGCACACACAAAGTAAATGTTTTTATTTCGTTTTATCTTTTTGTTTGTTCTCTATTTGTTCATTGTTCAACATTTGATTGAATTTATTCCCAATGTTCATATTTCGATACAGCTTTTAATTAATTTCATTCGCGTTATAATTACATTAACATACACGTTCTAATAAAGTAACTTAATTAGCATTTATTTTCTTTTTTTTTTTATTCACATGCTTGTGAAGAACTGAGTTCAGTTCACGTTGAGTCGCTTATGGTATGGATTTATGTACTTAAATCTTATAAATTTAATAGAGAAATGAGTCTGGTGCTCAATAATGGTGAACACAAACATAAATTACACGAGACTTTAATAAACATGCATCAGTTTATCACAGAAATAAAGATGAAGAATTGATAGGAAAATTATTACAAAATTTTCAAATCTTAGAACTAAATTGTCAGCCTCAAAGTCTTTCGGTTTAGTCTGTAGTATAAATGTCAAATAAACAATTTAATTTTGTAGCTGCTGTTTTTAACTTATTATTTTATCTTGCATATTCGAACTTTTCGGCTTATACTTATAGTTAACTAATAAATTGCAAATTCAAGTTGAGCTCTCAGCGGAAAAAAGTAAATTTTAGTTTCTGATCGCTTCAGCGCCTTGTTTACGCGCTGCTAAATTCGAATAATCATCCTCTGAAAAGATTAGAGTTAAAAAATGACTTAACTGACATACAAAATGCGACAACTAATACGCACCATCTTGATCTTCCTCGTTTACATCATCCATGCGTAAACCATCCGGAAACTCTTTGCCCTGGTCGCCGGCTATTTCATTGTTTAAGTTATCTGCATCAAGTGAATGCTGCGCCGGCTTTACAGCCACATCACCATCAGCATCGTTTGCCATTAGGTCATCGTCATCATCGTTGTTATCACCAGCCCCCAATTTATCACCCGCAATGTCGGCAGCATGCTTATCAACGCCAGCGTCAAAAAAGTGATTGTCTTCTTCGGCCGGCACATTAAAATTTTGTTCGTTCAGAAAGTCGTGATCTTTAACCTCATGTGCACCCGAATCTTCATTAGCGGTCTTTGGCTGCTTACCGTTTTCCAAATCATTTACTACGTTTGCGTACCGATTATTTTTGCCCTCGTCATTATCGTTCTTACGCAAATCTTCTGCAGCCGTATCCAAGTCAGCCGGATCGACCTTATTTGGCTGCGGTAAATCATCAAAGTTGTCTGGAATGGGAGCTACGTTCTCTGGCAGCTTACGTTCTGCCGGTTTGGGTGGTATCTCCAAGGGCGGCATATTGCTGCTGGTCGAAGTAAGTGCAGTTGCATTGAGCGCTTGGTTCAGATGAGCTTCCGCTTGTGCATTTTTGGTGGCATCCGTTGAAGTGGGTTTACGTGGTGCACTCAATGGCGAAACCACTTTATCGGCAACAAGTGCGGCTGCTAGTGGCGCAGCTACCACTGCCTCTTCTTCCTGCTTTATTTGTTGTGCAGTTGCTTCATCGGATAGCTTATTTATTGATTTTGGCACAATCTGAAAATTTTCAACGGAATTTAGTATCATACTGTGATTATTGCGAGCGGCAAAAGGCAGCAAATGTTGCAAGCTGTCAATGTTTAATGCTACAGTTGCGTGACCAACACCAAGTTGAAGGTTCTTGAAAGTTGCTAGTTTGAGTTTGTTAATATTGTTACGATTAGCGGGTTCTTGAAGTGAGCTGTTACTTAAATTTACCCCGATCCTGTAGAATCCTGGACTCACTTGTACTTGCTCGCTAAATGATTTTTCGTTACGCGGTTTATCAATGCTTGGTGCTTGGCTACGCCCATTCCGTGTTGTTTGAGGTCCGTTAAGAGGTCGGTTGATTTGAGGCTGGCTCTGTTCTTTCGGCTTATAATCACAGTGTTCCTTATACTCTTTAATAGTACTTTCGAGGCCGTCAATGCGATTACTTTCCGATTCTTTTTCATGCAACAAATTATTGTATTTTACCTAAAATTGGAACGTGTATCATTTAAACCTCTAACATTACCAATTAATCAGTAATTACCTTCCAAATGGCCATTTCTCCTTCTTGTACGCTTTTGTCTTGCTGCAACTCTGATCGCAATGCCTGCAATCGTTTTTCAAACGCGTTCGTGTCTTCCAAATGTTGCTTCTTGTTCTTTGCGCTTTCTGCTACCAATTCATCATGTTTAATTTGCAACAATTTAAATGTTTCCTCCAACTTCTCATATCGCACACGTGATTGTAATTGTTCCTTTTCACGCTCTTCATTTGTCTCCTTTAACTTCTGTTCAACATTACGCTTCCCCTCCATCTGCTCCTTGCGTTCATTGTCATGGGTCTTCTCCAAATTAAATTTTTGTTCTAATAGCGCTGTAGCCGAACAAATGTAATCAAATTTTATTTATTTGATTGATGCAACTTAAAAAGGTTCTGTACACTCACTTTGTAGTTGTTCATTTAGGCCTTCTTGGTTCTGCTCGCAACGCAAACGCTGCTCTCTTATATCGTCCAACTGCAATTGGGAGCTGTGAAAAATGGCGACAAACAGCACCATGATCACGAAAACTCCCAAGCAGACGAAAAACCTACAGCGGCCTGACCGTGCGAACCGTGCGCCACTCATACTGCTGCACTCTAATAATTCTAACTCCAATTGGAAAATGTATTAAATAATTATATCCGTTCTTCCTAATGTGTGTGTTTACGAATACTTTTAACACATCAGAAATTTGTTATATTATTATGTATTGATTTTTATTGTTTCTACTCGATTTTTAGCAATCTTGACATTTTCCACGGCACGATGCTTTTTCTGCTACCACCCGAATTTCATCCAATTAATGCTCAAAACAATGCACATATGTATGTTCATGGACATTCACGGCTATCACTCGATCAACTTATTCGCAATTTTAACACAAATTAATTAAATGTTTAAGCTTTTTTCAATTCGAAGAGTGTCCGCAAACCTCAGGAAAACCGCCAACTTGCGCTGTATGTATATATATTGTTGTTGGCGGTGATGCCAATTGACATTAAACTGGATAGACACTTACTTTGATTGTGTTTTATGTTGATTATTGATTGAACAAATATCACTTTAAGCGATTTTTCACTTATTTCCCAATTAAACCAAAAACGTGCAGGCGAAGTTCACAAAAAACCCATCCAAACGGCTGATACTGTGGCTATTGTTGTTGTGCGGTATTGCCAACTTGACACTAAAAATGGCCAACTTAAACTTTTTTATTTTGAATTGAAATGCGCGCGGAATTGGATTAAGCCTTAAATCGAAAATGGAAGAAGAAGAAAAAAAGATATTAGAGACCACTGCTTGGCTCAATGTCGCTTGGAGGTACGGGCAGTTGAGCTAGGTCAATATTTGTGTGTTTACGAATCATGACAGGTTCTGCCAAATTACAACAAAATGGAGCAGAAACTGATGTTGGGATGGTAAAGCTGTACCAATTAACGTGTAAACGTATAAATATTAACTTTAACCATGCGTGGGCGTGAGCACTCTTCTTTGCAGTGCTGTTAAAGTTGTGAGTTTTTCTTATATTGCAAAAATTAAAAAAATAGGTCGTGATGGGGAAATTGTGGAAGAATTGGGTGACTTTAAGGACGACGTATTGTCACACAATTGTGCCATCGAGTGACGAAGACGAAGACCCAAAATCGGTATTTTGATAGAAAAGTTGTATGTTTTATGTGATTACTTAAAACATACGAGTAATCATCACAAACGTAGTAATATGGAGCCAACTTGGCAATGCAATGGTCTATGTTGAATTTGCTGACCGAATCATGTACGTCATTTTAATAAAGAATTCACGCAAAGTGCAGCCAATTTTTATAGAAAATAACTATTAATTTCTATGTCCTATTTTAAAGAAGTTGGGCCGAGATTAAGAGATGACAGCGTTAACCAATAACATGACTCGAGGTCTAAAGCTCGACAAAGATCAGGCCATGCATTTTGTTGTTGGCTAGACGTTTAATACGTTAACGAGTTGGTCTTGAAAGTACTAATATATAAGAACAGTAAGATTACTCGTTAAGAAAGAGAAGTGGCAGCATTGCTCTGTCCAACTGGATTTGCCGCAGTCGTCGTCGATTTGTTGTTGTCGCAGGTTTTGATGTTAATTTCGGTATCTGTTGGCGCTGCTTCTGTGCTTTGAAAACAAAAACAAAATTAATAAATGTATATAAAACATTAGCTCCGTGAATTAAATTTTAAGAAAAAAGTCGTCAATTAATATATATTCCCTTTTAAATAGAACCAATAACAAAATCAAAGTGAGTCGCGCCTAATGCAATATAAGTTTATTTTTAAAGAAATCATCAAAGAAAATATATAATATTATATTAGCGATATATTATAGTAATAATATAGAACAAATTATGTAAAAACAGAAAACTAGGCTCAATAGTAGCAGGTTCTATGGATACACATAATAACGGAGAATTAGAACTTCAAGCATTATAATAAATTATGAAGAATTCTTTATTTAATTTATATTTATAATATATATACATAGCTAAATGATAGGTTCGCAAACAACTTCCAAAGCCACGAAAAACAAATTTATTTGATTAAAAAATGTTAAGTAATTTTCTTGCCTGACAACGTTTGGTTTTAAGGTCGGCAAAATTGGTCAATAATCGATAAATGTGACACGTCGAAATACTGCTGCATTTTCTTTTATTGTTGGTAATAACAATAAATTATATATTCGTTGCCGTACAAAGTATAACAACATTTGAATTATACTTTTCAGGCATCGATTCCTTCATATCTTTAATGTGAACATTTGTTGCTTGTGATAAAAAAAAAAAAAAACACCGCATACAGGGTGTGCTGATAAGACACATTTGTCGAAAGCAATACTTCTCATGTCGTCACAACACTTCTTAATGCTTTGATTAATGCGCAAACATGCCTATAATGGCGACTGTTGTGTTTTTCTTTTATTTTTAGTAAATAAAATGTTCTAAATGCAAAAACTTTTTAAAAATTAACACTTTTGGCTTTGTGCCGGACTTTTTGTGTGCTAATTATATGATGTTAAATATGTAATGTTGTTTATTAACAGTCCAAAGTCGTTCGAACTATTTTTTTAATTCACGATTTTGCCGCTTAAATTTGAACACCTTATCAACTACAATGGTCAAGAACCTGTGTTGGGTTTTTTTTTGTCTTATGATTGGCATTGCCCAATCATCTCAAACTTGTTTCAAATTAACTAAGAGTCGTTGTTTGAATATTTAACCTATTAAAATTCGTTAGCAATAGCAATTAGTTAATCATGTTTACTATATTTTATAGTAGTGATAAGATTAGCTTTGTTTTTTTTTTTAGTTTTTTCGCGCGAACACTTGTTTATTTGATTTGTAATAATATCAATAAAAATAAAAATATTGTTTACTTTTTAGATTACAATGTCCAAGAATTTTCTTTGCGTAGAAACAGAAAGGAATTTACTATAATAAGATTATAAGGTTTATACTAAACAAAATAAAACACGAAATTAGAACAACTAATAATTATTGAAATCATTAATCATTTGAAGAAACACTTACTACATGTTTTCCAAAGCTTTCCATGTTCATCATTAATATACAATTCTTTAACTGTTAACTAAAGCGGTATATACTGGTCTACATATATATATCATTTGGCAGTCATAGTCATTCATTATATATATTTTTATACAAACACATCATTTTTGCTATTGAGTTTAATGTATCAGTAATTTAAACAACAATGCAAATATATGAATTCTTATTTATATATATTCTTGAATTCTATGTATTTCAGCATGACAGCACAACTTCAACAACAACCAACTCAACCACTCGAACAGCCAAAGCAACAACAGTTTGCGTATGTTTGCCTACAATTGACGATACTCAATTTGTTAAATTAATATATTTCAATATGATATGCACATTAAGTTGATTGCGCTTCTATCTCAAAATGGAATATGTTTATTTTTGTTTTTTTTTTTTATTTTTGCACTGTGTAGTTTATATAAATAAAAAAAAGGGCCAATATTACAAATTTGTACAAATGCGAAAAAAGACTAAGAAGAAGTTGATTATAAGCAAGATCTAATTAGCTTACGCACCAGCTGCTTGGCGTTCTCAGCACGTCCAATGGTGCTTATGCGTGTTCAACCTACCAGCAACAACAAGAGCCACAAACAAATATAGACAAAGACAGAATGTTGCTGTGATATATGTATGTACATAAACATATAGCAGATTTGTGGGATAAAGAAAGGTGTGATTGTGTGTGTTAGCAGGCATTTTTATTTTTATTTTGATCAGAGAAATGAAGGTGAAAAGAGAAAGAAAATAAGTAGTGACAAGGTCAGGCAATGACATAATTATAACCCTTGAAGCATAAAAATTGCATTCGGTGTTATTAGTGACGTTTTAATATTTTTATACTTTATTTTTATGCTTTGTTCGTTTTGATAGGATTTATTTTTTCTTTCTATAGTGTCGGGAACGACAAAAATTTATACTTTAAATTGGCGAAACACCAAAAGTTTCAAACAACATATACTTGTACAAAATTATTGACAAGGTCAAACAGATTAAACAGAGAAGTTTGTGAGAGTTTAATGGCTGTTAGTATTATGTAAGAGATTTTAAGTTTTTTATTAGACAGCAACTAAAACATTAATTAAGTTTTCGCTTTTTGTTTATTTGTAAATGCAGAAACTTAGTGCATCTGCTAAAAACAAGTCTGTCAGACAAAGGCCAAAATGTTCGCGAGCTAGAAATTCTTGAAATTTTGCCATTACAATAGTTGACTATCAATCAGGCGCCATGCTGTCTGTGAAAATTCACTTTAATTAACTATACGAAATTTGTTTAAATCCATAGTGGAGACCATTAGTGCTGTTCTATAAAAATTTATCTAAAATGATATAAAAAATGAAACTGAAATAACTGGTGGATAATGCTAATATCAAAACAAATGCTGAATCGGTTAAAAAATTAAGTTTGCTTATATTGTGTGTATATCGATCTCTAATTTGCCATCACGTGTTAAACTCTTCATTGCAGTTTATTGCCGAAAATTGTCAACGGCGGCATTGCCGGCATTATTGGCGTAACATGCGTTTTCCCGCTGGATTTGGTAAAGACACGCTTGCAGAGTCAAACAGTTGGTCCAAATGGCGAGAAAATGTACAGCAGCATGTAAGAAATATTTGCTTCTCGAAGATAGTTGTAGAATTGTATTAATTTGAATTATTATTAAATAGGTTCGATTGTTTTCGCAAGACATATCGTGCCGAAGGCTATTTCGGCATGTATCGCGGCTCCGGCGTCAACATATTGTTAATTACTCCCGAAAAAGCAATTAAATTAACTGCCAATGATTACTTCCGTCACAAATTGACTACCAAGGATGGCAAGTTGCCAATAAGCAGCCAAATGGTTGCTGGCGGCTTGGCTGGTGCATTCCAAATTGTCGTAACAACGCCAATGGAATTGCTAAAAATCCAAATGCAGGATGCAGGTCGCGTTGCTGCACAGGCAAAACAAGCTGGCAAAACAGTTGAGAAAGTGTCCGCCACACAATTAGCTAAAGGACTGATCAAAGAGAAGGGCATCTTTGGCTTGTACAAAGGATTGGGCGCAACTGCAGCCCGTGATATAACATTCTCCGTCATTTACTTCCCGCTTTTTGCGACACTTAACGATTTGGGTCCACGACGAAAGGATGGTTCCGGTGAAGCTGTCTTCTGGTATATACATAATATTATTGGCAATAAAGTATATATGTATTTATTGGTTTTTCATGTTTGTCACTTCAATAGGTGTTCCTTCCTGGCAGGCTTGGCAGCTGGTTCTACGGCTGCGCTTGCGGTTAATCCGTTCGATGTTGTTAAGACACGTCTGCAGGCAATCAAGAAAGCCGATGGTGAGAAAGAATACAAGGGCATTACGGATTGCATAACGTAAGTAAACTAATGTTTTATAACTTGTTAACAAAATCAAAAATTTATACTTTTGTTTATATTTTTTTTTTTGTAGCAAAACGCTTAAACACGAAGGTCCAACTGCTTTCTTCAAGGGCGGTCTCTGTCGTATGATTGTGATTGCTCCTCTCTTTGGCATTGCACAAACAGTTTATTACTTGGGTGTGGCCGAAGGCTTGCTTGGCATGCAAAAGAAATAAGCTTAATAATAACTATATAGACAGTGAAGTACGTTTGCCATTAGCAGTGGAGTATATAGTGCATTTTTAACAAATAATCTTTGTGTTATTCTTGTTGTTGTTATTGTTAGAGCTGTCAATATTTAAGTCTCAAGTTACACGAACCTCCATTAAGGCAAACACTCACACACTTTATTTACTTTACATATATGGTAATCATTGTTGCCAATTCAATACTCCATGTTTCGAAGACCTAATCGTCAAGCATGAATGAACATTTATATGTGATGTGTGATTTTATGTTTAATGAAGCAATGGAATGTAGAGCAAACAAATTGGCAGCAATGCATATAAATGTTGTGCTATTTAGAGAGAATTTTTAACTCTATCTACGGTTATACATATACAAGAAATCGGTATTATGTACTAAGTCAAAAGTATGCATAGGATAGAAACTAAATACTGTACGTACCATATGTATGTCGCTACACCGGTTAAGCTCAAAAGTTATCTGCATGCAAGATTATAGACAAACGAATAGAAATGCAAAAATCAATATAGACAAATACGAATCGAAATGTATACAAAACAAACTAACTAAATGACTTCTTTGTCGAATTATAGGGGCAAATAAAAAAAACAAGAAATATATAAAAAATGACAATAAATTGAAATTTCTGAGCGAATTTGATAAATAATACTTGAAATATCAACTGCAATATATAACCAGAGACACGCACTGTTTGTTTTTGATGTATGATAGTTGTTGCGCTCTTGTGCATGTCCTTTAATTTTTGTTTTAATATTTTGTACATGTTTTGTTGTTTTTCTGTGTATTTTTTTTAATATAACATAATTTTATGTAAACCGAAAACATGCCATTTAACTTAGTTAAATTTTCTTATCATTATTATTTTGCATTTTGCTTTAAGCTAAATATTTACAATGATTTTCTGAACAAGAAATATAGAACACATTATAAAAATTACCACATATCTAAATAAAGCAAACTATTTACGTATGTAAAGTTTATAATGATTTGCTCTTGCTCTTTATAATGATTTACTATTTGCTGTGTACTCAATAAAATAATGCTTGGATCATGTGCATATCTATCTAACTGGAATTCCTGCCTATCAATAATGCAATACCAACAATATGCAGCGCTGTTTTACTGTTTTTTGGCTTTAGTCGTTGCAATATGAAATTAAATATTTGCAGAATGTCTAGTAACGGATTTGAAAGTTATAACAACATCAGAACAGAACGATGTATTTTTGAAACCACAGTTTGCGTATTTTCGAAAAAATCATTTCGAAAATAATAAATCAAAAATTCAAAATTTTAATTTGGTGTTTGAAACTATTTTTATTAACAATGGCACACTGCACATGGGAAATCACAACTCCGCCCAAACAATTTAGGTAAGCCATGTTTCTATAAAATTGAACAAAAACAAAATTTCAAAAGCCCTTAAATTTATTTTGGTTAACTTTGTTTCATAGTGTACTGCCAAAAATAATAAATGGCGGAATTGCTGGCATTATAGGTGTGACATGCGTTTTTCCACTTGATTTGGTTAAAACACGCTTGCAGAGTCAGACAATTGGTCCAAATGGCGAGAAAATGTACAGCGGCATGTACGTGAATACCAACGGTATAATTCTTTGTGTTTTGTAATTCCTTCAACACCACACTTTCATTTTAGGTTTGACTGTTTTCGCCAGACTTATGCCACCGAAGGTTTTACTGGCATGTATCGTGGCTCTGCAGTCAACATATTGTTAATAACGCCTGAGAAAGCAATAAAACTGGCGGCGAATGATTTCTTTCGCCACCATTTGACAACAAGCGATGGTAAATTACCTGTTACTAGTCAAATGCTAGCTGGAGGCTTGGCTGGTGCATTTCAAATAATTGTAACAACGCCAATGGAATTGCTTAAGATACAAATGCAAAATGCTGGTCGCATGGCCGCTGAGGCAAAGCTCGCTGGTCGAACATTTGAGAAGGTATCTGCTTCTCAGCTTGCTGCTAGTATGATCAAAGAACGTGGCATATTTGGCTTGTACAAGGGCTTGGGTGCAACTGCGGCGCGGGATATAACTTTCTCAGTTTTCTATTTTCCTATGTTTGCGATGTTAAATGCCTTAGGACCGCGCAGAAACGACAATTCCGGTGAAGCTGTTTTCTGGTGCGCACGCATACCTTGTTTATGTTATGTTTTTTGTTATTATTGAGCGAGCATGTTCTAACAGGTGCTCGTTTCTGTCTGGTCTTGTGTCCGGGGCTATAACTGCAGTTACGGTGACGCCATTGGATGTCGTGAAAACTCGCCTTCAATCAATGAGGGAAGGGGAAAAACAGTACAACGGCTTCGTGGATTGCATAACGTTAATATTGACTTTATTATTGTATTTGTAAATGATGTCGCTCATTCTGTTTTGTAGCTCAACACTTAAAAACGAAGGACCAAAGGCTTTTTTCAAGGGTGGCCTGTGTCGTGCCATTGTTATTGCGCCGCTATTTGCTATTGCTCAGACAGTTTACTTCTTGGGTGTCGGCGAAGCATTGTTAGACGCAATTGGCATGTGAATTTTGAACATCAAATTGTTTTTTTAAGTATTTTTTAATTAGCAGGCCAAATTAAAGTGATCTTAAATTAAGTATCAATAGTAACGAATTTTGAAATATCGTTAAGTTAAATAAACACACTCCGTTCATCAATGATGACATATCACACCACGAAATCATTTTAAACAACATTTATTGCTGTGTTCTACAGTCGTCTGCTCTCTCCTCCATCTTTGCTTAGATAACATCGGCGGCTTGATTCCTGGGTACATCAGTTACATCACCATCACCCATGTCCCGATAGCGGCCACGTTGCCAGCGCGCTAGTGCTGCTCGATACCACTCCAAAAATATTGCATTGCGATAGGAAATAATGCCCATTTCCAGTATAAGAAAGCCCAATATTGTTATCAGATTAATGTATTCCCATTCAAAAAGAAGAACGAAAAACCAAACGAAAAAGACGCGTAGACCGTCGGCCAGCAGGCGGTTAGTTGTCGACGAAAACTTAACAATTGTCAGTGCCACAAAATTGTAGATGCTGCAGGAGAGCATAAAGCCCAGTAATGCTAAAAGTAGCCAAATATTACTCCGCAACTGTGGGAATATGTCACTTAAATCATCAAAAACGCCGTGAGTATTTTCGCTGAGTGGTGTCGGACTAGGCAGAAAATGCAGGCAAATGCCGAACAGTGCGGTAATACAAACACCAAAGATACCTTGCCAGCCTATCATTTGCATAGCAGGAAAATCACTAGCTTTCAGGTGCTTTTCCTCGTAGACGAATTGTAAGGCATGCAGAACTTGTGCACAAATGATTAATAGATCGCCAGTGAGAATTGCATTTGAGTCGGCGTGAGAAATTGAAATGCTGTCGTAGTCAACCCGTTGTACATCGATAGACACAATTGCAAGTATGCCGCAAGACATGGTAAACATGGCCATCCAGTGACGCGATGAGAGATTCTGGTTCAAGTAAATCGAACTGAATAGTCCAACGAATATAAGGGCAACGCCTGTATAACAAATCCAAGTACGGTATTATAAACTGATAAGTACAACGCGAACAATATGTTAACTTGCCTCTTATCATTTGGAAACTGGTCGCATAGGTCAAGTAAAGACCAGTAAACAGCAACAGTGATGCAATAGCATCGAGCAGTGCGGGCAATAGCATGCTTAATGGCGAAAATTCTCGACCGCCACTAGTTAATATGTGTTCATTTTCGGCTCCTTGCTACGAATTATTGTTAAAGGCTTATTATAATATATTGCACGCTATTGCATTTGATTTACTTACACCACGTCTGTGCAGCAGAAAATATGTCAGTTTGTAGACAACAAAACACAAAATTTCACCCACAAACATGAGCATTGTCAATACCACAGGATGCTGGAAACGCCGAAATTTGCCATCGCTGCACTCGCCAAGCTGATTGTCAGCCCACCTGCAATGAACAAAGCACGATCGTTAGGTGATATTGCACTTTTTAACACGTAAATATTTATTTATTTAAGCTTTTACGCAGTTAGAATTTTTTAACAATTTACTCACTTGACAATCAAAACATTGAAAGCGCCGCATAACACGAAAAACAGTGAAAGCAATACACGCATATCCATCCTTGCAACTTATTTAAATTAACATACACAAAGTTTTTTAAAAAGCATAACCTTTTTGCATTATAATTAAATTACTTCTCGTTCTTTGTTTGCGTTTGCGTTAAGGGGGTATTCGCCTTCAGAATTTTGAAAAAATCTTTTTTTTAATCTTTTTTATGTCCACCCTTTTAAGAATATCTGCCGTAAAGGAATTTTCAAAATTCTAAGTATTTTCGGAGTTATAATTGTTTTTTTGGTGTTAACTACTATTGAAGCTATACGCTGAACGAAACTATACACTCGATTTTCTCGAAACTACTGGTTTCGACCTGGTTGACATGATAACTCCAGTTCTAATCATCCGATTAACTCCAAACTTAATATATCCTCTCTATGGCAGAAACTAAGGACTTTGAAATCAAATTTTTTTTCTATTTTTGAAAAATTCGTAAAGGTTAAAACGCCCAAATACCATTTTTGGTTGCTAAATCGTCAGCGATTTGCGACAACTTTACTTCTTAAAACTGTTTTTTAGTTTTTAAATCACTGCAAGGATTTGAATCATGTCAACCATGACACTACATGTTGGTCCAATTTTATAACTCAATGATTCTTAGTTTTTTTTTAATTATCTTTAATTCTTCAAATATCAATAAACATTTGGTAAAAAAATGGAATACTAAAAATGAGTTAATATTTTTTATCGTCCGCTAAAAAATACTCAAAATTTTGGTTTCTAGACCAGAATACCCCCTTTAATATAAATGTTGAAAGTTGTTGCGCTGTATGTAGCATGTTACCAACATTCAGTATTTCTGTTAATAACAGATGCGCAAAAGAGACGGTACTAGAAAAATGAGACATAATGATAGAAATCGAGCCCGAAATGAGGCCACCAGAGCTGTAACAGTTTGCAAATTGTCTTCTTATTCTGTCGTTCTGAACGATAACGACCAAGTTACAGGTGGAGAATCATCGATTGCACAATGTAATTATCTTTTGTATTTAATTTCTTATAATAAATAACACTTAGTTAATACTTGTTTCCGTTATTTGTTGGTTTTTACTAGCGATAGGCAATTTTGGAAGTAAAAAGTATTATAATTTTGTCACGAAGATTGTAACACCTAGAAGGATTATATATATTTTCTTGAGCAGTTTGACAAAACGAGTTGATATGAGCATGTCCATCATGTCTGCCTGTATGTATGCTATCTCCTACGACGGTTTGGAAGCTATCGACAGGAGTTGTTACCATAAATCATTGGTCGGAACCAGCAATTTTGAACCACTGGAACTGTTACCTCCCAAACGAAATACCGAAAAAATTTTAAATCGTTGTATGAAAAACTTTTTTGTATTGTAAGATAAAAGTCTAAAATTTCACAAATAGTAACGTTACGTGCTCAGACCAAATGCCTGAAAGTTTCATTGTTGCTTCGATAAACTACTCATTTGTTCTAGGCAACTGTAACTTTCTCATAGCTTATTGGTTTTGGAGGATCTAGTTTTGAGCTGAAATGTGCAACCCTAGGCAACGGCTGTTTGCAAAATTTACCAAGCAATTCATAATTTTAAATTGTTTGGACAAAACAAAGACAAAAAGAGAAAAATACGCGAAAATTGGAAATTTTTTATGTTTTAAACATTTTGCTTTAAATTGACAGTTTTATAAAATAATGGTGATTGCTTTCCAAGCATTTCAAACTTTTCATGTTCTAGTGATTCAAACTGTGATTTTTTTACAGTTACAAGTTACAGAAGAAATATCTTGAAAGAACTTAGCAGTTTATAAATTGTGACTCAATCACAACTGGGATTCGAGTAGAGCAATCACAGTTTAGCTTATGAATTTAGACTTCCCACCCTCTCTTGGTGAGATTTTGTAAGATTTTGACCAGCTCCTTCCTTTGTATTTAACACGAGATTGTGCTTCACATTTAAAAAACTAAATTGTAAATCAATAGACTAAATGTTCACATAATTAATATTATTTCACGTATTTTATGGACGTCCCCGATGAAGTGACGTTAAGTGATGAAATTTCAAGCAACAAAATACGAGTACATTGACAAAGTTTACCGAGTTTTTATCAACCTCCTACCATGTTATTCTGTAACGTGTTAATTCGGTAAATTAAGGACCGACATGCTTCAAAAAAGCATAAGGAAAATAAAAAAAAAACATGCAAATTAACAAAATGAATTTTAAATTATATAACTCAAGAAAACTGAGTTAGTGATAACTGGTAAGGGCGGTATAGTTGAGTACACTCAACCATATAATACCCTGCACACACGGCAGGAGGTGTGACGTCCTTATTAAAAAAAATATATTTGGCATCGCCCATTTAAATGGTGTTCGAAATATCAAAAAAATCGTCAAAAGTGCGGAATTTACGAAAAGTTCGAGTTTATTGGTCTCTGAGGGGGGAAGCCATGAAATAAAGGGGTGTCTTTCGGTATGCAGTTTTAAGGACGTATATTAAGTAAACCTGCATACTAAATTTCAGACACGTATGTTTCATAGTTGTGGAGATATACCAATTTTAATAAAAGCAAACTGGAATTTACCCAAAATTTAAGTTTCCCGGCCTTTGATGGGTAGTCCAAATACAAAATGGTATTTTCTGGTATGCAGTCTTATAAAGTTATAAATACTTTGTCTACTTACTAAATTTCTGTACCTTTAACAGTTTTGGAGATATAGATTTTGACATGTAAACACTATTTGATGAGTAATGTAGGGTAGGGGAGAAAAATGTGGTATGCAGTTTTATAGACCTTCACATACTTAGTCTACCTACCAACATTTATGATTCTAGTGTTTCTGGTGTTCAAGTTATAGCCTTTTCAAAAAGTGGGCGTAGCTGGTTGGGCGGGAAGGAGTTGGCGTGGCTCAAAACCGTTCAACTTGAATTGCTGCAGAGCATCACGAGTCTATCTCAAGTCTCTCTATCTCTTATAGTTTCCGAGAACCATTGGTGACGACGGACGAACGGACCGATAGACGAACGGACATCACTTAATCAATGTGTCTTCTCGTCCTGATCAAGAATATATATACTTTATGGGGTCCCCCTCCCCTCCTTCTATGCGTTACATACATTTCGGCCAACCAAACACAATCTCTGGTAGAGTATGTATAGGTACTCTGGTAGAGTATGTACAGGGTATAAAAACGTTGTGTTTTTAAATTAAGTAAACAGATTCGTATCTTTTTGTGTGCTGTTTGTTTATTAAGCCAAACTTAAATGATATCACAGGATTAAATTAAAAAATGAATATTTTTCAATAAAATTTAAAATATGTGCTGTTCAAAAAATTATTCGTTCCGCAAAGTGGATTTCATCTACGCCGGCGTTTGCGTCTGGTTTTTCCTATGAAATATGAAAATGGATTTAATTGTTTACTGATAAAATTAGATAGCTGATTAGAAAAATATTATAACAAAGCGCATTAAATAAAGCTCACCTGAAGTTTTTTATGTCTGTATATTTTAATGTGTATGTGTGTGTATTTGAGTAATGACATGTGCTGCCTAAAGGATATGTTTGTTGTTTCTTGTAACCAACCAACATTTAAAGTTCATCCTTCGCCTGAGGTAGTGTCACCTCTTCCACCGTACCCAAGTGTATAGTTGCATTAGGACGGCTGTACTTTGGTATGTATGTGACTGTTTCGCTATTGCTGAATACTGTGTTCTCTGTGTGTTCCGTTGCAACGGAAGGATCAGGACTAGTGAGTGTGATTTTTGAACCAATTGCCACCCTACGAACAAATAGGACGAGTATATAGGGATGTGTATATGTAAATGTATTGTACTACTTTTGTTTTTTGTGTGTTTGTTGCGGTTAGTAATCCTGCAATTTTGTGTTAGTTGCGTTAGCCAATTTAAAAAAATTTTAAAGTTTTATAGATTTCTATAAAGTACCTTATTTACAGTGGTAAATATTAAAAGCGATGCTGATGGCTACCAGGACGTGATCCGCGTAGCTTTTGTGGATTTCTAACATAAGTTCAGCATTTATTTTTTTTTATTATTTACAATCTTTTGAGTTTATTTTTAAAATTGTTTAGCCTTAGAGACACTTACCTATCGCGTGCTTGCATGCTTGCTTCAACATTCAAGCTGCGCGGCTTTCGGAAATCACATTCTAATGAAAAAGCCGAATCGCCGGGCGTAATCAATTCCGGATCGTTTTGTATGACAACGATGTTGGAGTAAAGCTCGCCTTCTTTCAATGTCTGACACTGATCCAATTGGAAATTCATTTCGATTGAGCGTGCACTTTGGCCGCCCGGCTTCATGAAACACGGCGGAGTTTGCTTGTAAAAACTGCCGCGAGTGTACATAACACCCGTGAATGGCTTCTCAGTTTCAAGTACGACATTCATCGAATTGGCGCCACACTTAAGATTCACCTTCTGTATACCCTGATCGCTGCCCTCAATCTTGAAAGTATCTGTTAGGTCTTGTTCCCAGATTTCTATAAATGACATATAAAACAATTTAATATGTTGTCTCGGCAACAAGTGAAAACGAAACATTTCAATTATTTGTGGTTGAATTGTGTAATTGAGATTGCTGCCAATTTGGCTTACTATGTTCCAACGTTCCTTATATAAACAACACTTATGTATGTGTGTTACATAAGCTGCTTGTCTTGTCCTCTTGTGTTGTCTAGCTCAATGTGGCATGAATTAATTAACTATTTGCAGGCTTGTATGAATAAATCTTTGACTGAACGAAACACATTCTGTCATATTTTAATAGTGAATAAAACTTGTAATCGAAAGTTTTCTATGCTCAGTGAAATTGCTCTAAGTTATTTTATAACCCGCTTAATGTTTACAAAGAAACGGCATTTCTAAATGCATATTAAGGTCAAAGTGGTGATCAGAACTCATCAGCCTTACAAGTTACTTCTGCAATTTTTGAAGTCTAAAAAAGCTGACTGATTCGTAATAACAAAGCTTAAACCGGTTTGTTCGTATTGAATAGAACGACTCTTAAAAGCATAGAACGTATAGTAAATTTCACTCTTTTATTTAACATTCTGGCTTTGTTGTCTCTTGTAAGGCCTACCTTGGTTGTTATGTTGTTTATTGTTGTTGTTGTTACCGCTACCACCATAGACCGCATACAACACGTTGCAACCGCAAAGCAACAAAAAAAGTGTATTTTGAAACGAAAACATTTTCGTTTGAAAGATTTATTAAATTTATGTATTTTTCTTTAGCTCTGCGCACTGAACGTTCTGTTGACGTTTTCTTATTTGATTTAATAAAGTATGAGCAACACAACTTTTCGTTATAAGGTTTAAAGCACATCTGTCGATACACGTCGCATGCGCAGCGCATATAAAACCGATTTGTGTTGGCCGATCTTGGCTCACACAAATTGAGGCGACTGCGCTGTCAGCCGTAAACGAGTCAACGAGAAAGACGAAGAAAGCACAAGAAGCGTAATAGGAAGTGAACAATGGTGAGAGAGAATCTCTGTGCAATAGACAAAGCCCAATAGACGGACATATTTGTGTAAAAGAGTGTGGCAATGGTTGGTTTATACCGTGACTGAGAGAGCGAAGTGCACTTGTCGCTTTGTTGTAGTTTTGTTGCCGGTCCTTTCTTTTGCACTTTCTGCTGTGTTTTGGCGATTTGGAGCTTTGCTTAAAAACGTCCGCATGAATGAAAAAATTTAATTTCTTGCAAGTTAAATCAAAATAAATTACAATTTCATTACACACGAGTATGCAAACCGAAAATTGTTGCAGTGCCAAATCATAAAATGGTCAAGTCAAAATAATGCAGTTTAATGAAAAAAAGAAAGAGAGAGAAGGAGAGACGGTAAACAGTGCAAATATTTCCGCTTTTGTTGCTTTATTTCAAATTGTTTTGTTATTTTTCGATTGTTTTTATTATAATTGTGCATGTTTGACTGATCTGTAATTTTGTTGCTGTAAATTTTTCAAGTTGTAAAAATCTTTTTGACTTCCCAGTTTTGTTAAAATTTGTTAGTGTTTATTATATTATTTAATTTGCTTTTTCGCCGTCGTGGTACAAATTGGAACCGTTTGAAAATGCGCAAGAAAAGTGTGGCTTTAACTGTTTTTGTTGTTTGCAGTTTATGCAACAATTACTTTATTTTTTTTTTGCTCATTTTACCGTTCAATTAAACTCATATAGCGTATGATAGAAGAAAGTTATGTTGAAAAAAAATATTAAATAAATCAGTATTAAAAAATAATAAATAGACATGTACACAAGGCTGTGGGTGTATTGGGGGCTGGCCACAATTGAAGTGTTGATAATTATGAACTCTGTCTGTTACACTGAAGGATGTACGAAAATTCAGACAAACTTTGAATTTTATTTCTTAAGAAAACTAATCGCTTATGTTATATATAACAACACAGCACATACGGTAGATAAGCATTGAAATCCAAGTTCGAGTGCTAGGTTGAGGTATGTGCACTGTCCTACGTATGTACATATGTTCAGCATCCTTATCTAAGTAGAATTTAATAAATTGATTGTAAGCCAAGTTAAGTGTTTTCATTTTTTAATTTGTACAGTTTTTTTTTAATTTCGATAAGTTGCTACACTTGATTAGACTTCTAATTTTTTCCAATCAGCAAATATTCTCTCAGCTTTTATCATCGAAAAGTACTGGTATAAATATCGTGAGCACTCCAAATGAAATCTCAACGCTTATCAATACATACGTGTAAGTCAAAAGCAAAGACAACAGTTTGGTTTTCTAACATTTATTAACCTGATAAAATTAAAACAAAATACAAATAAAAAAAAAAATTGATGAAAATTACAAATTTTTCGGTTTTGCATTCACAGCAGCCCAGTAACGTTCAAGTTCAAAGCCTTCCCAGTGCATGGATTTGGTAAAAATGCTGCAAAAGTGAAACGGAAATAAAATTAACTTTAAAAATGAGCCAAATCAACGAAACAGGCAACAACGACAACGACATAATTGCGAAACAAGTTTGGTCAGCAAGCAAACGCCTGCACCACTGCACCGATGGCCAAGATCGACAAACATGGCCATAAATAAGCGAAATATGTACTGAACAACTGAATGTGCAACATGTAAGTCGAATCATATAATTGTCATTAAGCGTACTGTCGGATATAAATGCGCATGATGTGACGCAATCGTAGAGCGCAAAGAGAGCGCTCAGGCCATTAACATTATATCCGAGTTGCACAATTTCCAACTTCCGAATTCAACTTCAGCCAAGTTAAGTTTACAGCAATAGGCCACTTTGCACACTCACACATATATACACACACACACACACGTAACTTACTTGTCACGCAAATGCTGCAAAACTTCCTGCTCCTTAGCTGTGAGCCCATCATAGTAAGCGCTCAGATTTATCTCAAGCAAGTGGCGTGTTTGCATGCCAGTCAGGAAAGTTGTTGCGCCACTCAACTGCATTGTATAGTTCATAGCCAGTTTGCCGAATTCAACGTTGCGCTCCTGGCAGACAGTCGCTGCCTTTCGTGCTAATGCTTTAATTTCATCGCTTGCCGGATGCCATGCCGGCGGTCCACCAGGGGTCAGTAGGCCCATGGCATGTGCGCAAGCACAAACGTGTCCTAAGTTTTGCTTTTCAATGAAATCAATATACGAAAGAACGGTGTCATCCAATAGTGTGTAACGTGAATAGGTCAAGACTGTCTGTAAGTTAAATATTTTTTTTAGTATACAGCATTGCTTTTAAATTAACTCAACATATGTAAATTCGACTATGGAGAGCAGATACATACATCAAAACGACCTTTGGCACGTAAAATGCATTCCTTTAGTTTGGCCACGGGGTATCCTGTAACTCCAATATACTTTGCCTTGCCCTCTTTCACTAATTTCTCCAACTCTGGCAATGTCTCATTAATAACAATGTCCAGATCTGGCGCAAATTCAATGTCATGTATCTGTAAATGAGTTAAAGCTTACTCAAGTGCATAACTCAAATCTATAAGAAATACACACCTGTATAACATCCACATAATCCAGACCGAGTAGTTTTAAACTCAATTCGACGCTTTCACGTGTTTTCTTTGCCGTGAAATCAAACATATCATCGATATTTTTGCCATAACGACCCACTTTAGTTCCCACATAGTATGCCTCACGCGGCACACCTTTCAGTGCCATGCCGAGCACTTCCTCTGAACGTCGCTGACCGTAATAGGGTGCCGTATCAAGATAGTTAATACCCGATTTAATTGCTTGATGTACCGTTTTGATGGCTTCATCCAAGTCGAGGTCACTATGTGTGTGAGAACAACAAAAAGTTTTATCAATCAACTGCTTACATCAAATCCGGAGCGGCTTATTTCAGTTGTCGCTTGACACACATACATCCGTTTCCCAGTTGGCGTGTTCATACTTACCCATATTGCTGACACAGCGTGCCACAGCCAAATGATATTATCGATATTTGTAAGCCCGTTTTGCCAAAGTTGCGGTACTCCATGCGTTTAAACAGCTCATCATTATGAAACCCTTTCACATATGTTGCTGGCAACGAAGTCATTTTTAATAACTCAAATACTTGTGATCTCGTTGTTCTGTTTTGTTTATACTTATTTATAAAACTTTGTGAGCGCAAAAATCTCGCGTAGAATTCACATTTGCTGAAAGTCAAATGTTCACTGACGTTTAATATAAGCAAACCTCTTCTCTTATATAGAAATCAGAGTCAAAGTTCTGGTGCTTCAATGTTTGTTCAATCGCTCTCAACTGAATGGCTGTGCAAGTGCTCTGATCTTATCAGATATCAGAAGATAGTGATACACAAAGAGAGAGAGATTAATGGACATATTACAGGGTGTGCCAATGAAGCAGTAAGTTTTGCCATGATTTATTCAAAATAAAATTTCAAATATTAATGAAAAGTCGATTTTATAATTATTAATAAAAATTGATTTTTCATGCATAAAACTTAATTGTTAAAGATTTTTACATTTTTGCTTTTCGTGCCGTTAACGTTACTGTGGTAGCAAAGTATGATTTTTTTTCGTTTCAGAAACCGTTAGCAACTTATCGGTCGTATCATCATTTTAGCATATTTGTATGAATAATAACTCCGCCATGTGTGCCATTCTATACCACTCATAGACGAATCCTTACTATAGGGTTGGTATATGCCAGTAAGCTTGCTATTATATTCGATAAACCAGAAATTCTAATAAATATTCTGTTACAATTTAAAAAATAGGTTTACCTGTTGCCGCAGTTGTTGTGCCATCATCCCCCTTTAAATAACGCAGCACAGTCTCGGTTGCTGTTGTCATTATCTCTGTCGAAGGTCGAAAATTTCATTGTTGCGCTACCACGTAAAGAATTTCCCGCAGTGCCCGAATATCTCCCCAAAACATTTAGAGAATAATCTTCAGTTTCAGAGCCAATTCGAAAACGATCATATTTGGCATATTTTTGAATATTTTCAAAGTCCAGCAACATGACCATCAACTCATGACATTGAAATGATGTCAATTGATAAAGATTTTCAAGACCTATAAAGAAGTTCCCAGCTGCCGAATCCTTCTTTATATTCTTGCCATGGCCGTTGAAAGTCAACAGATCCATCAATTCGCCGCACCACAACCAACCAATTTTTCTCATCGCAAAAGACCTCAATCGGCTTAATATTTGGTTCTGAAATATTTTACTAAATTTCAGGTCAGTGCCTTTATTAATTTCGGAGATATAGCCATTGACATAAAAACACTATTTGAGGGGTAATAAAGGGTAACGGGGAAAAATTAAGTATGCAGTTTTAAAGATATACATTTCCTTAATCTGCATACAAAGTTTTAGGTTCGTATCTGTTATAGTTATGGAGATATACAAATTTTTGTAAAAAAAAAGTGAAATTTACGAAAAATTTAAGTTTGATGGTCTTTGAGGGGTAGTCCTAAATTCAGAGGGGTATTTTCTGGTATGCAGTCTTAAGGGTATGTATTTACTGAGTGTACACACAAAATTTGAGGTTCGTACCTTTAATGGTTTTGAAGATATCGTAATTAACAATAAAACACTTTTTGTGGGGAAATAAAGGGCAGGGGGGGAAATTGTAGTATGCAGTTTTATAAAAATTTACATACTTAGTCTACATACCAACTTTCATAGTTCTAGCGTTTCTGGTGTTCAAGTTATAGCCTTTTCAAAAAGTAGGCGTAGCTGGTTGGGCGGGAAGGAGTGGGCGTGGCTCAAAACCGTTCAAACTTGATCTGCTGCCGAGCATCACGAGTCTATCCTCCAAATCTCAAGTCTCTATCTTTTATAGTTTCCGAGAACCATTGGTGAGGACGGACGGACGGACAGACGGACGGACATCGCTTAATCAATTTGTCTTGTCGTCCTGATCAAGAAAATATATACTTTATAGGGTCCCCCTCCCCTCCATCTCTGCGTTACATACATTTCGGCCAAACAAACACAATATACCCTGGTACAGTATGTACAGGGTATAAAAATTAAATTTGATGGTCTTTGAAGCGTAGTCAAACCTATGAAAGGGAATTTTCTTGTATGCAGTTTTCACTGAGTCTTCATACAAAATTTAAGGCCCATACCTTTAATAGTTTTGGAGATATAGCAATTTACAAAACAACACCCTTTCAGGAGTAATCAGGAGAAAGGGTACATGACCGACTTTCATATTTCTATCCCTTCTGGTGTTCGGATTATAGCCTTGTTAAAAAGTTAGCGGTACTGGTTGGGCGGGAAGAAGTGGGCGTGTCACAAGCATCACGAGTCTATCCTCCAAATCTCAAGTTCTATCTATTATAATTTCCGAGAACCATTGGTGAGGACAGACAAACTGACGGGCATCGCTTAATCAATTTTTCTTGTCATCCTGATTAAGAATATATATACTTTATGGGGTCCCCCTCCCCTCTTTCTTTGTATTCCATACTTTTGGTTGAAACAAACACAATATACCCTGGTAAACATTATGTACAGGGTATTAAAAGGTGAAAATGTCCATTGACAAAGAGATAAGTAATAAGAATTGATATCGTTATCATGTTTATATTGTGTTGCAATTAATGTTGTTTTTATTTGGAAAAAAAAAAGAAAAATCAGAATAATGACAAGTTATGAGAGTCTTCTACATATTGATCTTCTTAATTTGACAAGTCGATAATTTTTATGTTTCACTTCTTAGTCTACAAATGGCCAAATGGACAGACAACAGTATGTGATTTGATATGTAAAATGTAATATCATATGTAAAAGTTCCGTTTTGTCCTAGCTGATCTTATATTCACCCGATTAGAATTTCTCAAAGACATCATACTTGCACACACGCTATGCCCAACTGTCCGATTCGTTGGTCAACATATGTGAGAGGTTTGCAATGAATTTCCTATAGTTTCAGTTCGGCTCAAGTGCTTTGAGCAAATTTTACAAAAAAATTATAAAGAGCGTCTTTGCAAATAATCGTAACTAAAATCTTTTGAAATAATGATTAACATTGTCATGTTTAGTCAGCACACGAACAACTCTCGTCGTCAAAAAGCACCAGACGTCTGCAATGCACGGTTCACGGTTCATAATATCTGAGAAGAGCGTATGGGTCGAATAGAAATTAAGCCGCATATTATTTAATTTCTCAGATAGGGTGTTCAATCTCATCCGAATTTCAGACAGAGCGTGCCACAACCAAGTGAGCACAGAAATTCCGCGTAGAATTCACATTTGCTGAATATAAAATGTTCACTGACATCTAATAAAAGCAAACCTATATAGAAATTAGAGACAAAGCTCTGGTGCGTCCATGCTTGTTCAATTGTTCTCATATATTACATATTACAGGGTGTGCCAACACAACAGCCAGAAGAAATAAAGTGTTGTCTTTAAATTTGTTTAATACAGTTTTTGGTTGTTTAATAATATAATTGAGAAATTGTTATTTTGTTATAGTCAAATATTTTATTATTTAAACTTAACAGTTTCTTTTAAACGAAAACGTGTATTATTTGTTTCAGGACAATACAATCGACAAAGGAATGATGTATTGTCTCCTTTCTTGATTGGGAATCACTAACAAGTTGTCGGTCATCATCTTAGCAAATTTCAATCTCTACTTTAAGTCTGGTATATGCCAGTGAGTTTGCTGTGTATGTCATTAAATAAATAAAAAATTAAAATTAAACAAATAAATACTATGAAATTTAAACTATAGTTTTAAATAAATAAATAATCCAATAAATTTACCTTTTTCCGCAGTTGTCATGCCACTATCGTCCGTGAAATGCCTGAGCACAATTTGCGGAAGACCATCTGTCATTGTCTCTATCGCATGTGGAAAATTTCATTGATCAGCTGCCTGTCAAAGCATCCCCGCACTACCCGAATATATTCCCAAAACATTCAAAGATTGATCCTTAGCTTTAGAATCAATTCGAAAGTGGTCATATTTGGCATATTTTTTGCATTGATATGCAGTCAACTGATAAATATTTTCAAGACCTAGAAAGAAATTGCCAGCAATATTCCCGAATCCATATTCCCGAATAGTCCTGCAATGGTCGATCAAAATCATCAGATCCATTAACTCGCTGTAATGCAGTCAACCAATATTTTTTTTTCTGAAAATCGTCTTCTTTATAAATGGAATATATAATTAAATAACGCCAACCATGTCCGCTTCAGCACTATTGGAAAATTCTGTGCAATATATTTTCTCAGTTAACAAAATTTGATTTTCCTTACTAAAATAAAAAAAACCAGTAAGGACGTCTTCTTCGGCCTTGCTGAAGATGTATACTCTTCACGACACCTTTTATTGTACGCCCATTTTATTTTTGGAATCTTATTTCTTTTTGTCCACATAGCCTATAGACCAATTTTTGTTGTACCAGATATGTATATGGCCAGATATATGACATAATTATTGGTTTATGTCATATGTGGGCGATGCCACGCCCGTTTTAATATCACAATAGTTTTTAAGCCACACTATGAACATAAGTATGAAATTTTAAGTCAATTAGCTTAAACAAAGAAGTTTTCCATACAATGAATTACATTTTTTTTTCTCTTCCCCTTCAGCGCCCTATCTTGGAAAACAAAAAAGTTGTTCATACAACGATTGAAATTCTTCTTCTTCTTCTTTTCGTATGGTGGCATTATCTGTTTGAAGTTTTAAGTTCCGCAGCTTATTCTCCAAGACTTGTTCATTAAGATTACACTCAACTTCACCTGACGAAACAACATTACCACCTTCACTTTAACCATAACTTTAGTATAAATATTATAATAGAAAATATCATTTTGATATAAAGGCAGCTCTAAGAACGAAACTAATCACAACGATTTAAGCACCCAGAAAGAAGACTTTACCATATTGGATTTTGATGAGTCTTCTATAGCAATACACGAAATTAAATGTTAGACGAATGTTCCGAGAAAACGATTGCGAAGATTACGACAAAAGTAGAACGGGGTTGACGATTATTATTGGTTGCTGCTGGATGAGGTCAAATGATTAGGAAATTCAGACGATTTTATAAAAAATACTTGTAATGGCGGTATGGTTGAGTACACTCAACCTTACAATACCCTGCACACACTGTTGGAGATGTGACGTCCCAATTAAAGAAAATTGTACATCGTATTTGGCATCGCCCATTTAAATGGAAAAATCTGTCAAAAATGGGGAATTTACGAAAAAATCGAGTTTGCGGGTCTTTCTGATATGCAGTTTTGAAGAGGTGTATTTACTTAGTCTACGTACAATATTTCAGGACCGTATCCTAAACGGCTTTAGAGATAAAGCCATTGACAAGTAAACACTTTTTGAGGGGTAATTAAGGGAAAGATGTAAATTGTGGAATGAAGTTTTAAAGAAGTATATTTATTTAGTCTGCATACAAAGTTTCAGGTTCTTATATTTCATCTTTATCCGCATCTTTTTAGTTTTGAAGACATAGTAATTTACAAAAAAAACACCTTTTGTGAGGTAATAAGAGGAGGGGGAAAAATTGTGGTATGCAGTTTTGTAGATCTTTACTTACTTAGTCTATACACCAGCTTTCTTGATTCTATCGCTTCTGGTGTTTAAGTTAAAGCTTTTTCAAAAAGTGGGAGGTGTTGGTTGGGCGCGTAGGAGTGGGCGTGGCACAAAACCGTTTAAAATTGATCTGCTGCCGAGCATCATGAGTCTATTCTCCAGATCTTAAGTCTCTATCTCTTAAAGTTTCCGAGAACCATTGGTGAGGACGGACAGACGGGCGGACATCGCTTAATCAATATCTCTTGTCGTCCTGATCAAGAATATAGATACCTTATGGAATCCGCCTCCACCCATCTATATGTTACATACATTTCGGCCAAACAAACACAATATACCCTGGTACACAGTGTGTACAGGGTATAAAAATATTCCATTTGATTAATAAAACATTTGATTCTTTGAAAGATTAGTTGGGATTATTTAGAGGAAATAGTTTTTTTTTTTTGGTAACGATAAGAACAGCAATTAAACACTAAAGCAAAAATAACGCGCTTAAAAATAATCCTATGGTCGGGGAGGCAACAATGCTAAAACCCGATTTTCTCCTGCGTCGTTGGGAGAGGGTGCATTTTGAAGATTACATATAATAAAAAAAACAGATACTATGGAATTTGTTATTTAGCGGTGGGTTCACCGTCAAAGGGAGTTTTAAAATATAAACCGTCCGATTAAGAATGTCCCTTCTTATAATTGTTAGGATATGGAACAGCACGACTAGGACACCATGCTGAACCATCTGTATGAAAATTTGAAGCGCAGGAGTAACTAAATTTGACGGTTTTTATTTGTAAGTTTGAACCCCTCCCATTCCCTCTTGTCTCACTCAAAATCACAGATATCTTAATCTGCCACGCAGGAGTAAGTCAGCTGTTTTTACGCAGTTCGCAGTTCAGCAGGTTTTTACTTGAATGCGATTTAATTTATGTGAAAATTGCATTAAAACTTGACGCGGCCGCCCCTTGCTTTGCATTATGCAAAAACTCTACCCAAAATATAACTTTAGGGCAAATAAACCAGTAAGGACGTTATCTTTGGCCTTGCGGAGGATGTATACTCTTCACGACACCTTTTGTGGTACGGCCATTTTATTTTCGGAATCTCAGTTCTTTTTGTCCACATAGCCTACAGATCAATCTTCGTTGTTATACCTCATTGGGTGCCAGATATATGGAAATTATTGGTTTTAATCATATGTGAGCGGTACCACGCCCATTTTGATATTAAAATAGTTTTAAAGCCTTACTATGAACATAAGTATGATATTTGAAGTCAATTAGTTAAGAAACAAAAAAGTTTTCCATACAACGACTTAAATTGCAAAGTGCTGTCTGTGCAAAATTTCGATAGCTTCAAAACTGAGGGAGGAGTTTGCATACATACAGACAGACGGACAGACATCCAGACAGACGGACATGGCTGTATCAACTCGTCTTGTCATCCTGATCAAGAATATATATACTATGTATAGTCAGCCACGCCTCCTTCTGGGTGTTACAAACTTCGTGGCAAAACTATAATACTCTTAACTTTGTGAAGAGTATAAAAATGTAATAGACAATATCTATGGATACTTCTCAATGATAAGTAATGGCATTTAAATAATAATTATAATTAGTTGAAAAAAAACGAAAAAGTCGATATTTCCTTTATTTTTACCAACTATTATTTTGTTACATAATAAAGGAAGATTTTTCTCAAATAAGTCGTCTTCGTTTTCTCTAATAGACAATTTGAAATGTTATTCAAAAAACGTTTTTGTTGTAAAGTAAATAAATATGTATGTATGTATATAGAGAGACGCACGTACATGTATGTAAATGTGTGCGTTTTTATAAATATCGCATTACAGTTATTGTGTTATAAAGAAAACTTTAAAGATATTTTCTTTGAAATTGACATCACTCTAAAAGAAAACATCGAAATCACCATTTTGCTGAGCGTAAAGAGGAGGAACTGGTCGTCGTTGTTGTTGTGGTTGTTGTTGGCGTCTGACGACAATGATGTCATTTATCTCATGTACGATACCATTGGTAGCGATGACGTCGCACTTGGTGACACCAGCGTTCTCGATTTTTGGACGGCGATCGCGGGTAATACGCAAATGTTGGCCGTTAAGCGCCTCAATCGAACGGACAAATGGCCAATTGGTCGGTATAATACCGGCGCAGCAGACAACATCGTTAACAATATGCGATTTGACAAGTGAGACGAGTTCCTCCTTGTTCTGGCTGATCTTATACTCGCCCGATTGGAATTCCTCGAAAACATCATTCTTAGGCACAAGCAATGTGAAACTGTCCGATTCGTTGGTCAGCAAATGTGTAAGATTAGCGTTGCGTACGAGTTCCAAGAATTTGCTATAGTTTGGATTCGCCTCAAGTGCTTTGAGCAAATTCTAAAAAAATTGTAAAGAACGTCTTTGTAAATGAACAGATCTCATATATTTCAAATAATTAACTTACATTCTCAGGTTTAGTCAGCACACGATCAACTTGATGCAGAACGGAACCACAGCTCTCGTCGTCAAAGTGTACGAGACGCGCGCAATTAACCGTTGCGCGATTCATAATGTCCGAGAAAAGTGCATGCGTAGAATAGAGATTAAGGCGGACATTTGCGCCAGCCACGGTAGGCAGGCTACGCTCAGAGAGATCGCAGGTCTTGATCATTGGCTTCACAACGTGATAGTTAAGGAATTCCAATAAATCAATGTTGTCCTTCAGCAATTCGGGTTGTTCATTCAGTAACTTGACCCATTCGGTATTTTGGAGTGCTTTGTCAGTTGGCGCAAAGACTGTTACATTAAACAAATCATCAAACTTATTATCATAACCGGAAGCTTCCAGCAAGCGCTTGAAGAGCGTTAGATTCTTTTCCTGTATAAGCGACACAATGGGCAAAGCGGACTGCGTCGGCAAAATGGTGTCAATTACATGTAAAACACCATTCGTGCCCATAATATCAGCTTCGGTAACCTTGGCAACGCCGTTGATAATTATGGGTTGCTGACCGACAAGATCTTCGACTTCACTAGGTTTGCGTGGGCCACCGGCGACACGAGACGAGGTCGAACGATTGAATAGCAACGCTTCGCCGAGCAGATTATAAGCGGTGGTCTTGGCATTCGGTACGGAAGCAATCGAGCAGAAGGTTAAGTCAAGCATGTGATTTTTCAGTATATCTGTTTGGATTTGTTTGTGTGGCAACGCATATGTAAAACAATATTGACTATGAACTTAATGTGTTACTCACTTGAAGCACAGCCCTTGCCCTCTTTGAGCGCGCGTCGCAAATGTGGTTCCAAACGATCAAAGGCGTCATCAGTGGGCACGAAGATTGTTACAGGTGTTTCACCTTCAAGCAACTCATTGAGCTTCGTCTTCTCGAGCACGGTACGCATAATGGACATGTCAGCACGACCGCGTATTATATCCATGACATTCTTTGTGACAGGCTTCAGTACACCATCGAGTGTATGCACCAAGCCCTGTTCGGAGAGCATATCATGTTTCTCAATTGGTACACAATTGGCCGCATATTTATACGGTTCGAGTCCTAGAGCCGCCGGCAAATGATATAAATTAATACGTATGCTCTGTTCGGGCATTTTGGTCTTTAACAATTTCTCATTGTTAACATCCTCGAGCAAAACTTCACCATCGACAGCGTGCAACATATAAGTGTTTTTCAATGACTCATCAGCCTTTGGTTCGACAACGTTCTGTTGAAATAAACAAAAGAATTAATCAAATTTGGATTTGCCGTCACTCGATTCAAACAATCGTACATTTTCGGTTTGCAGTTGTGCTCTATACTCATTAAATGCAGCATCTTTGGGCACGAAAACCGTAACTTTCTTGCCACCGCTCCCCAGCATGTTGCCTAATTCGTCGCTGCTCTTTGCACTCGCAATAAACTGTTTAGCACCCAAATCGCTGGCCGCTGCCTCGATTTCCTTAATTTCAATCTTCTCACAAGGTGTATTGAAGTCACTATTACGTGGTCTGCCATAGCCGTGGCAACATTGGCGTGTAATCGTCAGCGTCTTCTTTTTGCCATTTTGATTAATACTAAAATTATTACACGATTGTTTATTGTAATTTTATGTAATAAACACGAATTGCAAAACATCTATTGCCTACTTACATTTTCGTACAGACGTGTTTATTTGGTTTCTCATTGCAGGAGTTCACACTGAAATGGAACTGACCAAACAGCTGCGCACGCGTCACATCACGTTCGCCATCTTCGCCAGCTGCTGCTCCGATTTGTTCGTTGTCAGCTTCGCTGTCTGCAGTCGTCTCATCTTCTTGTTTTTCGGTGCACACATTGGGACTGAAAGTTGCAACAAAAGCGTAATGAGCACGTAGCTACAAATGTATGTACACACATTGTATGTGCGTGTATGTGGGGGAAACAATCTTTGAGAAGAAAAGGCAATCTCAAATTCTGTAACCGTTTTTTTTAATTCGATTTCAAATCAAGTGTTTAATGACTTGATGTGATTAAGTTCGTAGTTGTCAATTTGTCACACTCATAAAAAATAAAACAAAAAAAGTACTCAATGCCGAGAACATTTAAAGTTTCATTAGACTTAATTGATTAACACTTAAAGCGTATCTCACAATGAATAACAAAGCCTCAAAGGTTGATAATTATTTGGTATATGTGGTTGTATGTAGTAAGTACATATTGTGTCAGAAGTACAACAAAAACTTAAATAATTATAAATTAAAATTGAAAAAATAAAAAAAATAAATTGCAATTGACTGCAATTTCAACCGGCCGGCAAGTTGCTTTCCATCTTCCTCTGCTATTTGCAGTAACGTTCATGTGCAATGAATGCAATAATTGCTATACAAGCAAGATATCACAGTGTTGGTGAGGGCATGCGAACTGTAAGCGGGTGCGAAATCAAGTGCTCACGAATGCATGCAAGCTTTGCAATATGTTGGGTACTTTTCAATTGTTTTAAATCGGACATGGAAAATTATGAAATCAACACATTTAAAGTGTATGAAAAGTAACTGAAAAAAAAACCAAAAATAAATAAAGGGAGGAAAAATTAAGCGACGAATCAAAAGCCTCAGCACAGAGTCTATGCAATATTTGGCACTTTATGGGAATGACGCTCTCTCACTTTAATGAAAGTAAAGCTTGTGTCGTCAATTGTGGGCAGAGCAAAGAGAAAAAGGGGGAGATGCTGATGTTCTCTCGCCTACTGTGCAAAATATTAGTGTCAATAAATTACAGACACATACACACACATTGCAACATGCGAAATTTCGAAATTTTTCTAGAATACACACGCCGAACAAATAAAATAATAAAATAGAAAATAAAAAAAGACCTGCAAAAAGCATTTCTCTGTTGAGATACGGTCGACCGGCATGATGATTTGGACACGGACATGGCTGCGGGTGCACGGTTTAATTGAATTGAAGGCAAGCGTTTTTGTTAAACTGATTTGATTTGCACATTATGCGTGATAAGTCGTAAAGTTTTCACTAACGACATAGTGTGTAAAATACATGTAAATTGAAAAAACTAATAAATCACTAAAATGTATCTACTGAGGCTTTACTTGTACATATAAGTAGATATACAAATCGCGCTGACGGGTGCTTGAACTCTTTGTTTGTACGACTCATATTTTTTTTTGCTATTTTTTAACATTTATTATGTTCGTGCTAATCATGCAACAGTTGAGGCCAAAAAGAAATGCAAAAACAACGCGTTTTATTAGTCACCATTCTAGTCTGTTGATAATTATCATTACAAAAGCGCAGTAAAGTCTTTCGAAATGAGTCATTCACTTTACGTATTATTTTAACTTACCCCTTCCACCAGGGCTCACGTGGTCCATTGGAGAAACCGAAACCGCTGAAGGAGTTCAAGAAGTCATTGCCAAAGAAGGGAAAGCTCTGTTGGAAGAAGATGCCCGGATTGTGACCATTCACTTCGCTTGTGACGACATCGACATCTGGAAAAAGTATTTTTATTTAATAAATCATTTGTTTTTGTGGTTGTTGTCATTCGTTGGCATTATACGCACTGAACGGTTTCTCCTCAATGCCTGAGCCGCTCGAGGAGGGATTTGGTTCATTGCGTCCTTGCTGTTGCGGCTGTTGTTCGAGTGGCACAAAGTCAGTGTCGCTGCTGTCACTGCTGAAGCTGCTAAAGTGTGGCAATAGTGGTATAGCATTAGCATAGGGTGTGTATTGTTGTTGTTGGTGTTGATGTTGCAGTTGTTGTTGTTGTTGGGGCACAGGCGCTTGTGGCCAAATGGCGGCAACACGTTGCGTAGCCTGCGACCGTAACGGTTCTAATGGCGGTAATGGTGCTAATGGTATGGGCGCGAGTAGTGTGCGATGTTGCAGCATTGATGGTCGTGTTAAACGTTGCATGAAGCTATAAATGAGCGTGTGGGGAACGGAATAGAGTCGTGGTATGTGCCAAATAAAAATTTTCGTTTTATGTCAAATGTTAAATTGCCAATTTTCAATTTTTTTTTTCAAATATTTTAGTAAACTTTAAAATGTTTGATCTTTTGTTTTGTTATTGTGTTAGTTGTTTTTCTGTTAATTTGTTTTTTTTTTTTGCAGACATGACTTAAACAAAGCTTAAAGTATCTTAAGCTCATTGATTTATGTTGTATGTGCTTTTTTGCTGCTTAGCATTATAATAGATGTGCGAAACAAATCGATACTTAAAAAAAAATGTTTACAAAAAATACATTTTCGTTGCAGATACTTTTTGATAATACCTTTTGTTAAGCGCAAATTACGTGAGTGGCAAGCAAAGTTTGTTTGAAGACAACAAAAACAAGTCAGAAAAATATAATAATAAAAATCAAATAAACATTAAATGCTTTTGTGCTCAGCTTATTTACTTGTCTGACATGAACACTTGTATATTTTTTGCACTGTCGACACTTCAGACTCGTGTCGAGTTGAGTCTTCGTTTAGTGAGATTCATCGAAATTACGTCGTCGAATTGGTTTTGAGATACCTTTTTTTCTTCGTCTTCTTTTAATGGCGTTTGCGACATTTGCGTCTTAGAAAATTGATTTTCAACGCTAGACTGTTATATGTGTTGTGTAATGCCATGTTACTTAAAATAGTTTCGAATTCAGAAAATAAACACAAATGCAGAGGTAAAACAATTGGAAAACGAGAAAATTAATTTCCATTCCTCAGAGGACAATCGAGCATGTCTATAACAACGACCCTTCTTAAGCTGAATATAAAATATATACTTTTTTCTAGGTGTGACGTACCTATTCACAAAACCAATAAGCTCGCTTGTTTCCCTTTGGGCACATTGCATTTTGCTCGCTAAATCAGCTCAATTTATGTGACACAATTTTGTTGTTGTTTGTCTTCTTTTTTGCTTTTTGTTCTTTATTCGAATTATTCAATTTGCGAAACTAATAAAATAGAATCATGCAAAAATGCAAACCACAAAAATATATGTTCTGAAAATTAATGAGCAAAAAAACCAAAAATCCTAAGAATTCACAAATTTTGTGATTCATTTAAATCGAAGTTTTACGTATAATTCAACTCAACAAAACAGAAATAAAAGTATCCCAACATATTTTTGACTTTACAAAGGCTCAAAAAGTAAAGATAATGAACATGTCAACAACAACAACAATAAAAACAAATCATTAGAATGCTTATGGCGGAAGTTCATTAAAATTTTGACGAAAATTCGTATAATAAACAAACAAAACCAAAACATAAACAAAATATATATGTTCGGTCAGCGATCCGAAGCGATTTTTTCTTTGCGTTGAAGTCGAGACTTGTTCTATACTTTATTAGAAACAAAAACGTTTCAACCAAATGTCTTTCTAATTGTATTAGTGTGTGTATGTGTGTGTGTGTGACTCACGTTACGTGGTCAGAAGCCGCCGCGCAGCTGATTGACTAAGGAACCCTTTCGGAAGGCTCATTAGCATACTTCACATTAGTATATTATATATACGATTATTTACATACATATATAAACAAGTACTTATATGACAAAGTCTGTATTTGCTTGAGTGCTTTGACTTGCGACGTGCTCATTTTATAGTCGTTATTTTGTACGCGGAATTGTGTGAAGATAATTAAAATTGAGAATGAATTAATAATAATTTTGATATTACATAAGATTGTTTGCTAAGATAAGAAATGTCTTCATAATTTCATAAGATGTATGGTATCTTAAAAACGAGGTTTTTAAAAAAATTTGCCAAAAGTGTTATATACGTTAGGAGAATATGAAGTGCCAAATTTGAAAATGCAAAATTAAATTTCAAAGCTGAATGTTCTTCACAAATGCTTGTAAGTTCAAGCCACCTAAACAAAGCGGCACGTCGCCAACGCGACTTATTTAATTGCCTCGCCCACTTGACAAAAACAACACAAAAAAGCTGGAAAACATAAACAATAAAAAAATATAAATGAAAAGAAAGACAGAAATAACAACTTTCCACAAAATAATTTCATTCGTTGCAGTCATAAAAAAACTGTGATTGATTCGATTAACGAATGCAAACTAAATGACGGTCGATCGAGCAGATTAAAAAATGTGTGTATCAAGACCGATCAAAGTATTCAAACTGCTGACCCAATTATGTTTCAAGCTTAAACCAAATAATACTGTACAATAAAGTGAAGTGTCAAAAGTCAATTTAAAGTATTTTACTTGAAAGCCCTAAAAAAATCGGCAGCTAAGTTGATTTTCTCGCCGTGTCAAGAAAAGAATTTCGCTTACGCTTCACTTAAATGGTGATTTAACATGTTGCTGAGAGACAATTTTCAGTGCTTTAACTCAAGCAGACAGACCGACAGACACGAACAAAGTAGAACACCAGTCGGTTTCAAAAATGAGGCTTCAAATTTGTGGTTTTGTTTTCTTTTTTTTTTCTTAAATGTTAGGAGGCGTTAAGTGCAGCGATGTGTAAAACTGAGATACAAACTGTCAGATATTTATGTACACATGACGGCCGTGAAACAATCAAAGAGATCAAAAAATGCTAAAAGAAAAAACAAAAACTCATTTCGTTGTCTCGTCACGACTTTGACCGACAAGTTATCCTGAGGTGAGGAGATTTTATGCAGCAACCAAGCACATTAGCGCCCCCTGGCAACCAGTAAAGTCAACTACAGTAAGCCACATTGGGAGCCATCTTGGAACGGATGCCCTACTTTACTGGTTGTTTTTGGTTTAAGTTGCGCATAAATTTGTGCAATGTCAGTCGAACAGTTTGAAGATTTAATGCTTTTTAAGCATTTTGTAAAAAAAAGAACATTTAAATTATCGAAGAAAAGTCTCAAAATCAAAAAAAACCTTGCATCACTTAACTTTACTAAATATTTGTTGTTTTTTTTTTCCACATTATTTTAGTTTTAAGTTTATCAATTGAGGTCATAATTTCGTTGACTTTTTGTGGTTTGACTTTCTTTCTTGCGATTTTATTTTTTTTTTTTTTAACGGTTTCTGTTTGCGTTTTAGCTTAGTGCGAAATTTTGCTTAAGAAATTTCTCCAATGCAAACATTACTGTTTTTGGCTGACAAAAGTTGCACTTGTAATAAGGTTTACAACTTTATTGTGAGTAGTATTGAGACCAAGTATATTTACTGTCACAACAAGTTTTTATTATTTCATTTTTTTTTTTTTCAAGAACTTTGTGTGACTTTTAACCACAGCTACCCAACTTGGGAAACATTTTCTCTCTAAGCAACATATGTTCCTGAAGCGTTAACCACCACTTACGGCAGCCTAGCGTTCAAGTTGCTTCGGCTATAGTACGAGAATAACTTTTGATGGGAATTTGTTTTTTTTTTATGAATGATTTTGATAGTGAAGCAAAATTGCTGATAACGCATGTTTAATTTCATACTTCAATGTTAGAAATTTTAATTAGATCTTTAAACTTTGTTTCTGTTATGCATTTTAATTTTAGTAAATAATGTTTTATTCAACTGAAAATGATTATTAAATACAAATATTATACTCACTCATCATAAAAGGGTTCCGCATTGCTGTGCGCCAAGAACAATGCGAGACACGTTAAGACACCCAAAATGCCCACATTGGACAACATTTTAATTTACTTGTCAATTTCGAATTTATACGAGAAATGCTACAAAAAAAGATATATAGATAAAATTATAGAACCTTTGAGATTTTGTGTTGGAATAATTTCCTTCGCAAAGTGAAAATTGACAAATAACAATAATATATTTTTTTTCCTTCTGAAAGTCTTCTTTGAGGCTTTCTACGCTGCAAACTGAAGTCAGCTGCTTGAGAAACTTGTTTGCGTGTCGGTAAGGCATTGATACCAATTTGATTCGCCATATTCGAACGTTTTAACATTAAGCAAGTCTATGTTGTAAATGTATAAACCTCCCATCTAATAGTTCACCTTTGAAGCTTGATCATTGTGTCTAAACTCAAAAATGCCGCATGTGTGTAGTTTGTCGATATTTTACATAGGCGTACTCCACACTCAGAATGTTGAAATATAGCGAACTAAATTGGGATCAATGTGTGCAAAGTCTTATTTGCTCGTTAAATGCCACTTTGATTGCTAAGTAACACAAAACTAACTGCAATGTGTATTTAATGTGCATGTGTACTTTTTTTCCACTATCTTCACGACTTAATTACATTTAATGGTCTCTAATAAGACTCGCTTGCAAAATAAGGTCGATATTGTCACTAGAGCGAACGAACGAACCAACTAGAAATATTATTTGAAATTTTCTTTCGTTACACTGCTTTTTTTTGTTTTTGCTTTTACTTTGTTGTTATTTACTTTTGCTCAGACGTATTGTTTTCTTGATCTTTTTCACAGTTGCCTTAGTTTTGTTGTTGTTCTTTCGATTCCTAAATCTTCCAAATGAGTTACACACGTTGCGTTACACTGTTTTCTACTAACTGAGCCGACAGGGCGCAATCGCTCGTATTTATAAGCTGAGCTCAAACACGTCGAGACAACATCACTCAGTTTGTTCGATGCGGCACACGAATGATACATGAGCATTTTTGTGCCGCACTCTACATTAGTATGAATGTATTTACAAATACATAGATATATCTTATACCCTACATTGTCAATTTCAATTGAAAATAAAGAAAATCAAATTATTAATTGTTTAAAGAAAGATACAAATTACATCACTTATATTGTCAATCAGTTACATTGCAAGTGAGCGAGAGAGAAAGTAATCTTCAATACTTGGGAGGGTATGCCACCTGTCAACTCAGTCCAAATTTGTCAAACTGAAGAGCAAATAGATGAGCTTGCCTAGCCGCTCAGTTTGAGCTCAAGTCTAATAATCAACGAAATGTCTCGTTGGTGTCACAGGTCACCTAAGCGCAGTCGCTGTGATAAGCAGCGACAAGATATGTTCGTCAATGACTTTTTTTTAACACCGCACATTTTGTCTTCTATTTTTCAATGTTTACAGTGTCGGGTAGTACGTTATATAAAATTATCGTATATACAAACAAAAAAAAGAATTTATTGAAAAATTAAATTTGCTGCGCGACAAGTTGTTGTTTATATTATACACACAAAGGAAAATCGCAATTTTATGGTTTATAATATACAAGCATACAACAATACTTAATGTTCACCTTCACCAAGCAACACTTTGTATACCTTGCCAAATTCATCCTAATTTCGCATAGTGGCGCTCAGGTAGACAAGCAGGTAGCTGACCATTATTTAACTTAATTGCACGTAAACGACAAACTTCGATAAGATTTGGCTTTAAATTCAACTTATGCCATCAATCATCATATAAAGTACAGTACGTTAGGCAAATTGACAAATGTTCGAATCATACAAAATGTTTCTAGAAATTCCTTCTTATTTTGAACATTTATTTAATAGTTTTACACACATATGCATATACTTTGTTATTTAAAGTCAATAAGTTATATTGATATAATGGAGTTCATTTATCAGTTTTTCAGTGTACGACGATGATGCCAGCACACTTATACACATGCAAGTATTTAATAATTAATTGTTTCAATTATTTTCTACAATCATCAAAAAATAAGGCTTTGTTTAACTTTTTTTAAAAGTGAGTCATTTTAATTTTGCTAAATAAAAAATGCAGACGACATGCAATATTAGTAACACATCGACAACTGCTGCAATACTTTTCATTTTAAATAAGATCTTGTGAGCATGGAATTGAAAATGCACACAAATAATCTTTTGGTATTTATAGAATAATCACAAAAAATAATAATGGATTTTCTGATGTATAACAGTTTTTGAAGAAACTGTCATACAGGTTTTTTATAAAATTGTCGTAAGTGTCGATTAAAGCAGTGTGTATCTGAACTAAATTAACTAAGAAAATTTGCATTGACAACATTAATCGGGAGGATAATCCCAAGGAACGTTTGTTTTCTGCTTGGAATTGTTACTTTGGCTTTAAGCTTCTACTAATTGCTAACTTTAAGCTAAGCCCGTCACCTTCGGCATAAAATTGAATGTCTGGTTGAGGAAATAGATGACCACACCCACTCCAATTAATATAGCCAGTAATATAAACCGGTTGCGCCAATGCTGATTTGAGACTCGCATCATATGGTATATGCGTTCTGCTGATGCCTCCGTATCTTCAATGTTGCCGTTGTTGTCAACAACGAAGTGTGACTTTTCGCACTTTTTGTCGAGTGGCATTTGAGATTCAATGCGCTTGCGAGCATCTTCAGCAGTGTACTCGTTTCGTGCCATTAGACGTTTTAGTTGTTTATCGCTGTCGCTGTGAAATAATAAATCATGTATTTTAATTACAAACACACTCAAATTATTACGAACCAAGTGACTGTAATAACTTTGTGTACAAAATCCATAAGCAGACCTGTTTCGAAGAACAGTGGCAAATCGAGTACAATCCACGATCTTCCGCTCATAAAATGCTTCAAGACTTGTATGAAAATTGCCCGATGTATGGCCGGGTGTGTTATCTGATTCAGTTTCCCACGGAGCTCCTTATCATTAAATATCTTGAGTCCCAAAGCGGCGCGATCAATTTCCCTGCTTGGCAGCAACACGTCATCGCCAAACGCTTCTTTTATTTTCTTCCAACATGGTCTTCCGGGCTCAACAACTTAAAATTAACGAATTAATTAACGCACAATTAGAACTTCCGACAAAACTTACTCTCTCTTGCAATTTTATCCGCATCTACCACAGGAATGCCATTTTTTTCAAACACTTTGCTAACCGTGCTCTTGCCGGACGCAATACCACCAGTTACAACCACAATAAACATTATTAATATAGTGTTTTTTGTTAAAAATTCAAAAATTTTTCAAAATTTCTGCTTTTCCAGCTCCAATTCACAGCTGATGTTAGTAACATTCAGTTGCTCTGCTACTAACAGACGCGAGAAAGAGACGCGACTAGAAATGTTAGAAAGAAGTATAGATAATTTTTGTCGAAATGGGGCTGAACATCGGGCTAACAGTGACGCCCTGGTGTCTTTATTGACGCGTTTCGGCACATGTAAATAGTTACTGCACTGTAAGCCAGCATGTTAGTAACATCCAGTACTGCTTTTGGTAAAAGTCGCCAGAAAGAGACGTGACTAGAAAAGCGAGAAAGAAGTATAGAAAAGGGGGCTGTTGCTTGGGCGCTAACAGGCTGTTAATCATTAACATGAAGCTGAAGACCGTTTCTAAAGAAGAAGAAATTATTTAAGTGGTGAGCAGTGTGGTCAAGTCATCCAGAATTGGAGGAATCCTGACCTTTTTTAAGAAGGTTTTCAGCAATTAATTTTTGAATTGTTGCGGACGTCTATTCTATGCAAAACCAAGCAAGTATAGAAAAACGCCACACTAAATGGGGCTGAAGCCCTGTCAATTAACAGGAAGCTCAAACAGCTGCTTCTAAGCTGGAAGCTTAGAAATCACCCATAATTTACAGTGAATTTTCCAAAAATGGTATGTTCTCATGGGAATTTTTATGGGTACATACAACACCTAACAACAAATGAGACGCAGCATATTTATTTTTGTAATGGACTGAAAAGAAGAAGCAGCACTGACGAACATGCGTCAGTACCATTCTGACGATAATTCTGTTTTGACGCAGCAGGCTCATTATTGATTTGTTGTATGTCGCAGTGCGTTTCATATGCATTTTTCCCGTTCCGTCATTTCTGGGGGTCCCCTATTTTGTGTCCTCACCTTCTTCCTTATGTTTCTCCCCCAAATCGCCTAACGGATTCCGTATTAATTCAACAAAAGCTCCTTGGGATTCATTGAAATCATTAAAAAAAGTATAATTTGGCATACTGAAAGTTTGCAGTAATTCCCAATTACATTTAGAGAGCTGCTCATTCACAGTGAGTCACTCAGTGAAAAAATCACGGTCTCGAGAAACTGCTCATCACTAAATGGTTGCCGTCGAGAGAGCAGAGAGAGCCGATGAGAGAATATTTCAATGTCGCGATGACACGGAAGACACAGCAAGGCTCTTTTGAGTCACAAAAGCAAGAGAGTCTGCGGTTGGTTAACATGCAATAACAAAGTGTTAGCGGGCCTGGGCTAAAAAATTGAAATGTCGCATGTCGCGCTGCATTCGCTGGGCGATTTTCGCGTTCCTCCATTTCTTGGCAGTGCCGATGGGGAGTGCCTTCTTGATTTTCTTCTTTCCCTTCTCCCATTTTTGCGACAAAGACACCGCTTTTGACTCACCTATGTGTCACGCCAAAATAATCCGTTATTCCAAATTTAAATTGTGGAATTGAATTGTTAATTTTTTAATTATTTTGTGAACTTCCAACTCAAAAATCATGTCAGATACCAATACATACAGCTGGGCCGTAAGAGATCCTGTTACAAACACCAACACGTGCAGTATTTGCAAAACTCAGATGAAGGAATCGCGTAAGGATCACTTGCGCGCTCACTCAACGTCAATGAAGCACCTCAGCCAACAAAAGCTTCACTGCCCGACGTGCCGAGGAGAAGTGATTATGATCTCACCCACACCCGGGCATACGAACCCACCCACGCGTACGTCCACGCCTACACCGGCCGATACATACAAACAACAAATGCAGGAATCGGCTTTAAACATGTTCATAGTGATGCACAATGTGCCAATAGGTGCCTCAAACGTTCTGTCGAAATTGTGCAAGGAGCTATTCGACACGCAATCGAATTTATATTTAACCAAGACAAAAAACGTCATGATTAAAATATTGGGTCGGCATTTTCGAAAAGAATTGATGACTGATATCGGCCACAGTCGGCTTAGCCTGCTTTTAGACGAATCAGTCGATATCAGCGGCTCCAAAGTCCTTGGTAAGTTTCATTTAACAACATAAAATAACATCAATTAACTATTTTCTATTTCTAGGGATATGTATAATATACAACAGTGACACAAACAATAAAGTCATCACCACTTGGTTGAGCATAGTGCCAATCAAGTCGAGCAAGGAAGCTGTACAAACCTAGCTTTTATATTGGACCTTGGACATGGCTAATGCCGTTGCAATTGGCACTGACAGCGCCAAAACAATGATTGGTGAATACAGCGAGGTATTCAACCAAATCAAAATGAAAGCAGAACAAGCCATTTCTATCAAATACGCTTCTCATTGTCTTAACTTAGTGGCTTAAATGTCATGCGAAAAGTTTTTATCAAAAAACATAAAATTCATTTTGTGGCAGACGCAGATAACTGCCCAATGGTCAGAGCTAAGATCATTCTTTGGAACGGAAGTGAACATCGAGAATGATGCGTTGGGCGAAATGCTGCGTCAATGTTACATTGATGACGGAAATTATGCTATTATGGTCATCCTAACGCCTATTTAAAAAAAAAAGATCTTTTTGAACCCCAACAAATGCAAGTGAAATGGCTACAAAGCGAACAAGAACCACAATAGCATTCTTAAAAAGGCAAATAAGGCTTCAAAACATCAAAGCCGAAATTATTGACATTGATCTTGTAAGACCAATGGTTGGGCGCTATCGAGCCAGCATCGATAGCAGACTTACACTATCGACTGTGCACTATATTACCGTCGATAGATAGCGTTTCACATCGCTAAAAATGAAAATTTCTGCGTAGATAGATATGCAACGCTTTTTTTCAAAAAGGTATGTATAATGTATTATACAAAAATATTTTGAACAACAATGTGTCGAATTTGAAGATTTTGTACCTGATAGGCAAAGACATTAAGAAAAGAGTAAAAACTCAAAAGTGTGCATATATTTCAAAAGATCCGATGACAAAGAGTTTGCGAAATGCGTTGACTGTAGCAAGGAATACAAAAGAAGCGAAAGAAGCACTCCAGCAACGTCCGGGTTATCCGAAAGAGTTTTTAGCAAGGTGAGCCAAATTATTTCAGAGAGGCAAACCAGGCTCAAAGAGGACAAGATTAATATTCTTTTGTTTTTATATCAAAATTTTTGGATTAAATAAACATTAATTTTCTTAGTTACATAAAAAAACATGTTTGTGGGACAACGACTATCGATAGCACTATCGATGGTTCCAAAAATAACTATCGTCGCATATCGATGACGCTGACTATCGATAATTCTCCACCTCTAGTCTGAAGTGTTCTTGAAAAACTGCTCATCTCTAGTCAGCCATATTGATTTTCATGCGTCAGTACATCATTGTATTAATTACTTTAATTCGTTTTACAGTTCGCATTAAACAGTTCGGTCGTGTTTTTATTTGTAAAACAGTTTCATCAAATCGCGGAATACATAAAAAGAAAAAAGTTGGTGCGACTATACACAAGACGTTAAGCTTTATTATTAATCACTACAAACACAAAAAAGTATTGTGAAAATGGTTGACAAAATTGAAATGAGCTTGGATGATATTATCAAGGCCGATCGCGGCCAAAAGAAGTCGGGAGTAGGTGGCAAACGTGGGCAGACTGGTGCTCGCCGTGGTGGCGCACCTCAACGCGGTCCACGACGTGGTGTTTCAGCATCGCCCCGTAAGCCTCAAGCAAGCGGTGGCGGCACTGGCGGTGCTGTACTTAAAGGTCGTGCCCGTGGCGGTATACAAAAGGCGAAATTCGCACGGGTAATAACATGTTTCTAGATAAACATATAGAATGGAGATACGATTCTTGTGTAGAACTTCGTCATATTATTTTTCGAGCTGAGAAGTCCATCTTGATTTCATTTTGCTGCAAAAATCAAAACGAAAAAAACAACATGGCTGACCAGCAAAAAAAAATCCAACGGTACTCTTTCCGTATTAAGTAAGAGTTAGCATAAGGGAGAGCGAGAATATGCGTAAGAGAAACTGTCACTAAACGTTTTGGAAGCATCGGGAAATAAAGACAACGAAAAAAACAAAACCAAAAATAAAAATAATACAAATAAAAAAAAAAAAAAAATACCTCAAAACATCACCAAATGAAAAAAACGGAGTAAAACTTAGTTTTTCACTCGTTGATTTTACTAACATTCAACAGAATTCACGAAAGAAAATTGTCATTTGGCAAAGTTTTTATTTTAACTATAACTCAAAATCGCATTGTTTCTTTTTCTTATCTAAACCAAACAACCAAGTATTCGTATTCAGTTTGTATTCTTTGTGACAAACATTTCACTACGTAACATAAAATGTACCCTCGCTTGTTCAATTTGAACAATCCCAAGCACACAGGATAAAATAACCCTCGTTTTTTACCCTCGCAACTGCTGATCGACCGAGCAAAAAGAACAGTGGCCTTGAAATCTAATCGAAGTCGTCAAATGGCATCTCCACATGATATCGACTCCACATAAAACCAAACACACGAAACCCCTCGAACAACATCAATCCAACCTACTACTCCTACTTCTCTAGGGTGATGTTAATAGCGCCTGGAAGCACGACATGTACGACGGCCCAAAGCGAGGAGCCGGCGCTGGATCAGGACTAACCAAATTGGTTGTTGGAAACTTGGATTACGGTGTATCCAATACGGACATTAAAGAGCTCTTCAACGAGTTTGGAACTCTTAAGAAAGCTTCTGTGCATTATGACCGATCTGGTCGTTCACTAGGCAAGTTAGTCTAAATTGAGTAATTGTTCAATTTTTCATTTGAAAACTTATGCAGGCACGGCTGACGTAATTTTCGAACGTCGCTCAGACGCACTCAAGGCGATAAAACAATACAATGGTGTGCCATTAGATGGACGTCCTATGAGTATACAACTAGCCACAGACTTGCCTGCTTTGCCAGCAAGAGGTGTCGGGATCGGCGCTGTTAATGCCCAAGTGAAACGCAGACCTTCAGGTGGTCCACCCGCAAGACGTGCTGGTTAGTAGTCCGTCCTTAAATTATAATAACAGCTTTTTTGAAACATTTCAAATTTTGTGCAGCACCTGCAGCTGGTGGTGCACGGCGTGGATTTAATAAAGCGCGGGTTGGTGCCAAACCTGCCGCCGGCCGTACTCCCCGCGAAAGACTGGCACCACCTACAGCCGAGGAATTAGATGCTGAACTCGATGCCTATGTTAATGACATGAAAGCATAGATTGGAATAAGAATTTAAAAAATAAAGAAAAGAGTTAGATTTTAAAATGTAATTTGAGCGTTTGTGTGCTTTGCTAAAATGTTAATAGACACTATTCTTAGTCATAATTATATAGAAACGAACACAAAGTTTTACAAATATCCTAAGACATATGAGAATGTACCGACCGAATGAATTATTACATTATTTGAATTATTACAATCTAAGCAAAAGCATTTTGTCTAAATGCTATCACCTGACAAATTGATTTAAACACAAATTGCATCCACAAACAATGAGAAATATTCATTTTAAGTTTTAGTTTTGTGTAGATATAAGTATGTATAATAAACAAAATTACGATTTCAGGTAATTTATTTGAAATTTGTGTTTGCCTTTTACTTTTTTGTCATATCTTTTAAAGACATGGCTAATAGCCATACGTAATATCGCCCGACAATTAAAAGAATACGCAGGTGCATAAGTCAACGTTTTATTACATTTATTTTTGCACAAATTGCCTTACGACTGACTATCTATTAAAAATGACGATACAAATGAAATCGGTGGCCGGCCGCTCGCCTTTCACATATACAGTTAAGTTGGCAGCTCATACACATGTGTTTGTTTAGTTTTTCTTTGCCGACAGGCCTCCATGTGGTTGTAGAAAGAATAAATTGTAACAAAGACAGCCAAGATGAATCCCTTTGAGATACAGGAAATTGATGGCAAGGTAATTTAATAATATATCGGTATGCCAAATGTAGTGTTTATTAACTTCTGAATCTTTAGGGCCGTGCCATGATTTCAACAAAAGCTTTTGCTGTCGGGGATGTAATTTTCGAAGAGGAGCCTTTTGTCTCGTGTCAGTTCTCGTGGAATGCTGCTTATGGCTACACAGCGTGTGACCATTGCATGCGACCGCTGGAGACAACACAGGAAAATGTACGTCGTCTGGCCAGTAATCCGGCAATAGTGGTGCCGTTGCCGGAACATGATCCGACAGCACAATGGTTGCAACAGTTTACAATATGTCCGAGTTGCAAAATACGTTACTGTTCTGAGGATTGTCGTCGAGAAGCACAGCGTCGTTACCATCGCGTTGCATGCATGGGTGCGTTTCACAACGATGATAGTCATCCGATTAATGTGCTTAATGAGACTTGGAAAAAGATGCACTATCCACCAGAAACGGGCACAATAATGCTTATAGTTCGTCTAATGGCCATGTATCAACAAAATAACAATAAGCAGGAATTTCTTGAACAATTACAGTCCTTTCAATCGCTTATTGTTAATCGGGAACAACAAATTTATCACAAAATGCTTGGTGAAAATTTTGAACATCAAATGGAGCAACTTTTTGTTGCCTTCTGTAATGCATTCAAAGACAAAGAGTTTGCGCTGGTAAGTTGATAAAAATTATAACTAAACATTTCAACTGAACAACCTGTTTTTTAATTGTCAGTTCACCGCGCCAGATGCTTTTAAAACATTGATGGGCATCTTGGGTACAAATAGTCAAGGCATTGCAACCAGTCCGCTGGCGGAGTGGGTGAAAAAAGTGTCTGATCTCCCCGTTTCCGATGCTGAAAAGCTACAACTTGACGAACTAATCGATGGTATATACAATAAAGTGGGAGATTGTAAGTGGTAAAGTAACATTTATGTTTCGTGTAATTAATTGTATCCTTTATGTAGTCGCTGGCGAGTTTCTTAATAACGAAGGCTCTGGACTGTATCTACTACAAAGCAAAATAAATCACAGTTGTGTGCCTAACGCTCAATCCACGTTTCCTTACTCGAACGATATAGTTGTCATGAAAGCAATCGCTCCTATTGAAGTGGGTGATGAAATCTGCATATCGTATTTGGATGAGTGTCAACTCGAACGTAGTCGACACTCACGCCAAAAGATATTAAAAGAAAACTACATCTTTGTCTGCAATTGCCCCAAGTGCTGTTTACAGGTCAGTGATCCAAACGAGACAAGTGAGGATGATATGGACGACGACGATGACTATGAAGATGATGATAATATGGCGTAGAAACTACTTACTATATGGAGACAATGATTCGTTAAGTTTTACTTTTATACAAGGCGTATGTATTTATGTCACAAAATTTGTTAATTTTACTAACAAAATATAAACTAAAACTATAAAAAACGAAATCAAGTGCTACTTTCAGCAGCTGCCACAGGCGTAAGATTTATCAAGTTATTGCTACTCTCTGCCAATTCCGCTATAGAAACTCGTCCACGTTGTTTGATGAACTTAGCGACTGCAGTTAATTCCTCCTCTGACACATAAATAAATTTGCCGCGATCATCTATGACGCCAGTAATTGTACCATTGGTCTGCAATTCTTGTATACGTTCGATAGCTTGTTGCGTTTTTAATTTAAACTCAACTGCAAGATCTTCTAAAACAACGACTTTGTTATCCTTGATATATTTGATAAAATCAGCCAAGAGATTTTCCTTTTCCGCTTCGTCAGCCTCTTCAAATCCCTCTTCTTCGATGCTAAATGCAGCCTTCATTTTAAGGTACTCTTCGTGTTCTTTGCGTTCACGTTCTTCACGTTCCATGCGATCTGCTTCGGATTTCTTGCGTTCATCTTCCGCTTCTCGTTCCTGCAGTAACTTTCGTTCTTCTTCTAACTTGGCGTCAGCCACTTTACGTTTTTCACGTTCTTCTAATTCTTGCTCACGCAACAGACGTTTTTGTTCTTTCGCCTCCATTTTAGCGCGTTTCTTTGCACCCATCTTTTCATCAAGCACTGCACCCTGTGGCACTCTACCAGCTGCCTCGTCATCAGACTCTTCGCCTTGCTCACCTACAGCAGCGTCTAGCGCAGCAACAGCTGCATTCTGATTTTGACGCAAACGATTACGTTGATTTCGCGCAATCTGTGCACGTCTTGGTATACCCTCCTGAGCGCGTTGTGGTGCTCCACGTTGTGGTTGCTGTTGTTGTTCTGGCTTGTCTATGTATAATATATGTAGAAATTTTAAATTTGTATCTTTTGTAATGACATGTTAGCTTACCAGTTTTTTTGTTTTTGTTCTGTAGGAAGATTAAAGTTACTAATATGACTAGTAGACCTGTGGCAATACCAATTAACAGCGTCAAGTCCATTTTCTTGGTATAATTATTATTGCCTTTAAACGTAACAAAATTATAATTGAATAAAAAGATTGACCATCAAAAAAAGTAAACGTCAACAAAAATGCAATAAAAACATATGCCTGTAGTAATGCCAGCCCGATTTATTTTCAAACAAATTTTGTGATGACTGAAAATAAAGGGAATTATATAGCCTGCTTTAATGAATGTTGATTAAACTTAATGTAATAAATCAATTAAAACTGCGAACTGAACGTTTTTTAGTCAATTGAATTTGCTGACTAAAGTGTTTTTTTTAGCATTGGATAAACCGAGTTGGCAGTTTTATTATTTGTTTTTTCGTCATTTGCCACCTATCTCATGACGTGTCGGCGAACGTAGAATTTTGAAACAAATTCTATTTTTACAATTAATTATTGGCAAGTAAACGTTGCAATGTACAAAACACTAATTTTTGCGACACTGCTGCTTTGTGCGCTGCAGAGTACTTTTGGACTATATTTTCACATTTCGGAGACTGAGCGTAAATGCTTCATTGAAGAAGTGCCTGATGAGACAACTGTAATAGGTAAGTGGTCCATTCCGTCCAATTGCCACCAACACTGAGCAACAAATTTTATTGCAATCAATAGTAAATTACAAAGTTGAGCTCTATGACCCGCGCTCAAATGGTTTCATGCCTTCTTCACCTGGCATTGGTATGCACGTCGAAGTACGGGACAGCGACGACAAAGTGATCCTGTCACGCGTTTACAGCTCACAGGGACGCATCTCCTTCACATCGCACACACCGGGTGAACATGTTATTTGTATGTCGTCAAACAGTACGGCCTGGTTCAGCGGAGCTCAATTGCGCGTCCATCTTGACATTCAAGTCGGTGAACATGCCATCGATTATGCAAATGTCGCGCAGAAGGAGAAATTAACTGAATTGCAATTACGCATCCGCCAACTGTTGGATCAAGTCGAACAGATTACAAAGGAGCAGAATTATCAACGCTATCGTGAGGAACGTTTCCGCCACACAAGCGAGAGTACGAATTCACGAGTCTTGTGGTGGTCACTGGCACAGACATTTGTACTCGTTTGCATGGGCTTCTGGCAGATGAGACATCTAAAGAGTTTCTTCGAGGCGAAAAAACTAGTGTAAAATTGACATTGGTGTTGCCCGAGTATATTTTCCTCATACGTTTTGCGTTTAAATTCATCCCATCGCATGTGTAGTTGCGTACCAACAAATCAACCAAACAAACGAACGATCGATAAGTCTATATTTTGTTTTTTTTGCAATAATAAATTAATACTTTTTTAGAGCATCATCTTCTGTTAAAATAGCAAGCAAACAGAAATATTGTCATTTCAGAGAATTTCATGCCACAAAAACCCCACTAACTAACTCACTTTCGTGGTTTTGTTAGTAGTTAAATAAGCCAACATTTTTTGGTTATTATTTCGTAATAATTTAATAAAAGTACGAATTGAAAGAAAAATGTTGTAATTTGTAGTCTATGAGAAGACTCATAGGGCTTTGTCATAGTATCCTTATCGACGTATGCAATTATCTGCACATTCAAGTCAGCAGACCACTTAATCGTCATTCAAGTCCCGTGACTATATTTTCCTTGTGCTATTACAAGACAGTCTTATCACAGCAGCCGGCCATGCACATACATCATAGGCTGTATTTGATTCAGTAGCGTATTTAAGGCGCTTTCGGTTGTCATTTCTAGCCAGTACGATTTGTGTATCTATAGTTGACGTATTCTCAGTCCCAGACTCACCTAGTTTGTCTCTTCAACAGATAACGATGGCTCAACTCTCTTTGGATGTGTAAAGTTTACCGACTTTTTCGTTTGTCTGCGATATCAAAAGTACAATTAACATGAAAGATGAAGACTAAGAGTAGACAGCTTGAAAAGTAATCTAGTCTAATCTCTTTGTAAAACGCCTGAAGCATTTCGATTCAAACGTACTATATTAAAATGCATTTAGTTCTACTTTTGATGTGAATTTAAGTGGACGTGTGTGTTCTGCGGTGCAAACATAGACTGAATTTGCATTACTAACCAAAACCGCTAAACCACATAAGTGCGGTAAATCTCTTACCCCCGATACATAAGTTTTTGCTTTATGATTCAAAAAGTCTTTTTGAAGTCAGTTGGTTAAGAGGTTCGATTAGATACCGGAATGCTACGTGCATCTGTAATTGGCAGTGAGGAAAGTGAGTCTCTCTTCTGATAAGCAGATATTTACCTTAATGAGTGTAATTTTAACTGTATTAACACTCATACACACAGCACTGCCCTTAATTGGAGCACTGTCTCAGTCAGATTATGAAGATGCATCGATCGATGATGCTGGCATCCGCCTTAAGCATGGCGATCAGCGCCGTTCACTGCCAAATTATGGACTGGCAGGTTTACTCCCACCGGTGCCGTATAAGTATCCGGTTGCTGTTTGCTTCGTGCTTGCTGCAAAATTTTTCGAAGCCTTTGCTGCAAATGGCATACGAAGTAAGTGTATCGATGATGATGATCGATTAAATTAAAACTATGAAATAGCATCAATGAATTAATTTATAAGTATGTATAAAGAACCTTAGCACAGTCAATGTTAACAGCTATGTGGTTGCTTACAATGATTTAACATTGTTTCTGAATTACAAACAAACTCGATTACACAAAAATACGAATCAAAGTCGCTTTTGTTTAGTGTAAAAGTATTGCAATTACAAGCAAACAACATAGAATGTGATCGTAATTCCGTCCCAGACAAAAATAAATTGTAGCCGATTTTTTATTGTTCGCTTGTTTCTATAGCCATATTAGCATTGTATCTTCGCGATGATCTGAACTTCAGTGAAAGCTTCTCAACCACTGTGCTGCACATTTTTAATTTCTTTGGTCAATTTACGCCTATTTTCGGAGCTATGTTGGCCGACAGCTATGCGGGAAACGTGCGGACAATATCGGGCTTCTGCTTTATATATGCCTTTGGTTGGTTGCTTTTAATATTAACATCGTTGCCGAACATAGGAATATCAATGGTGTAAGTAAATGAACTAATTAATGATGGGAGACTGTTAGTTTCAATGTTATTACAGTGTCCTTGTATCGGTTTCGTTACTCTTTATCGCTGTTGGCAATGGTTCCATACGCGCTTGTATAACATCGCTCGGTGCGCTACAATTCAGGTTACCGGCACAGGCCAAACAGTTGGCCGAGTACTTTTCCTTTTATTATTTCGTTTACTATTTCGGCATATTTCTGAGTAAAATCTTACCGCCATTAGTGCGTGCAAATACAGAGTGTTTTGGCAAGTTTGGTTGTTATCCTGCAGTTTTTGGCACTCTTGCCGGAGCATTTGGTGCATCGTGGCGTAAGTGACCAGCTTTCAACAATGAATAGTAATATACATAAACTTAATTATTTTAGTTACGTTTTCATTTGGTAAATTTTTTTACAAAGCCGAAAAACTTGCCCATGAAAATATACTGCTTAAGTTTTATGGCTGCTGTAAAACGGCATTGTTGCAGCGTTGGCGAAACAGACATATGGTCAAGCGTCCTAAATATTGGTTGCACAATGCCATTGGCCCTTATGAAGCGAGTTTCGTTGATGATGTTTCCAAAGTGTTACGTGTAAGTTTGCACAAAATGTTGTAGAACAGAGTGACAAGTTTGTTTTGATGCCATTGCAGCTGTTCAAGTTGTTTATACCGTTGCCGGTGTACTTTGCGCTACTATCACAGCAAGATTCGAGTTGGACATTTCAGGCTTCAATGATGAACATGTCCATGTTTGGTATAACGCTACAACCAGATCAGGCAAAAGCTATGGGTCCAATATTTCTCTTCATACTGATACCATTATGGCAATACATACTTGCACCTTTGCTTAAACGTCTTTTTGGCTGGCAGTTGCAGCCACTGCCTAGTGTCGCAGTCGGTGGAGTCTTCTCCGCATTGGCTTTCATATGTGCGGGCGTACTGCAAGACCGCATTATGGTGAGTACTTTTCTTAAATAAATAAGAAACTCGTTAATTTGTTTTCTATTCTAACAGAAATTTCCGATAAATACAATAAATATACTTTGGCAAATACCACAATTTGCTTGCATCATGTTTGGTGAACTGCTGCTCTCCATACCCGGTTTGCAGTTTGCATTTACACAGGTAATCCAAGAATATTTCAAATGTGTCATTAAAGCCTAGCTAATCGATTCATCATTAGGCGCCTCAATCTATGAAGTCTGTCGTGACGGCTGCTTGGTTTCTAAACAATGCTTTTGGCAATCTGATTGTGGTGCTCATAACGCAACTAAACATACTAAACACGCAGACGGGCGAGTATTTTTTTTATGCGGTGCTTATGCTAATCAGTATCATAATATTTTCGCTCTTGGCCTATGATTATGCATTGCACGAACGCACGGGCAGTTTTTATGCGCATAATGTATTGCTGCCACTAGAGGACGACTACCAGTCATTGACAGAAGAGCAGGCATCGAGTGCTAATTTAGGCTGTGTTAACAAAGATATTGCGAGCACAAGTCGCAGTGCAAGCTTTTAGTATCTGCTTTAATTTACAATTAATTTATATTTTTAAAAAAAAACTTAGTAGAAATTTTTATGTATTGTAACTAAGTACGTGTTCAGTCGTTAACCAAAGTATTGTTGGCTCTAATCAAGGATTTTAAATAAATATTGTAACTCCAAATTAGTATCATCGGGCAGATCCGTGCAATGTACAGCATTCAATATTTTACTTTGACCAAATTTGGCGCGTAGCGTATGCGGTCGCAACAGTTTAGCGATCTCCTAATAATTCAAGTATTATATTACATTTGTACATGTATAAATGAGCTTTTCAAACACTAACCGGATCCATGGGTCCACATAAATCGCGAAACTCTTTATAAGTATTTTTCGACGTATCGGTACTTATGATCTCTAGGCACATGCACAAACCGCTTGCCAATTGAGCCACCATTGGAATATACTCGGGCAGTATACCGCGATAGACTTCATAGAACTCCTCACAGTTAATGCGCGCCAGCAAAAGCATGCGCATAGCATTTATTTTAAAGCCATTCGAAAGAATTTCATCTATAATGCGACCGAGGTTGCCTTCTTTAATGCAATGTGGCTTTATTACTGCTAAAGTGGAATTCTTATGAGCGCAATCTTTTAATATATTATTTTGTGAAAGGAAAAAGAATTTAATGTCCTAAAAAAATGTTATTATTTAATTTTCTGAGGCAAATTCATTGTTTGTCCATTATATTTTACCGTTTCGACTTCTTCCTCATTTTCAGCACAGTAGAACCCGTTACGCATCTCTTCTTTTTCAAAGAAGGCAGCAAGCGCAGGAGGTACAATTATCTCGGTTTTATCTTTATTTTGGCAAGCTCTTATAATTTCTGTAACATTATCACCAATCAATTCAAGTCCAATTGTTGGTCCAGCGAGCAATTCATTCATCAAAACACTGATGAATATATTTATATTTATGTTATACTGAAACAAACTCTTATTGTTTGAATTAATACTTACGAAGCGTGAACATCGCCCTTGTTTTTCCCACCAAGAAACATTGAAATTGCTTTGGGTGTAAACTGCACCATCATGCCATTGTTGACATTCAAATTGCTGTCCATCAAAGCAATCAGCAACTTGCCAAAGTACTTTGTCCATAGTGAGTGCTTCAATAGTACAAATGTTCTGTGTGCGTATGGAATTATTTAATTAAAGGCAGTTTCATTTATGGTAAAACTGACTTTTTACGATATTTTGCTAGTGTATTCTTGGTTATCTCATCTGCATAATCAATTATATCAAACTGACGTCCGAATACATTAATCTTTGATCCAACGAAAAAATCAGTTTCGGATAAATCGGAAATTTTTGTTCGTCGCAAAAAGGTCTTCTTGCTGCGTTGGTCAAACTAAACAAGCAATGATAATATTTTAGATGGTATATATTTATTTTGTAAATTATTATTATTGATGCTGTTTTTAGTCTGCTTGGCCATCTGAATGCTATGTGTTATGTAGCCATATGCAACATAGACGAAGATAAACTTAATAACATTGGATATATATTATTATTCATTTTATATCCAAGCAATGCTTACCACTTCAACTGCATTGTCGTGTGTGTAAAAGGAGATTATAAAATTTCGTGTTATTGCGGCCTCTTGCTGATACCACTCCGCAACAAATGATAAACGCTTATAATTCTACAATTTATATAAATTTTGTTAAACAGTTATTCGGTAATACGTCCCATTTGCACTTAAAGATTTACCATTTTGTGACAAATATATATTTTAAGTTTATGTAATAAAACTTCTAGCTTCTCATCAATCAAAACAAAATTTTAAATTAAAACGTAAGTCAAATTTGTTTTCTTTTAATTTTCATATTTCATATTTGTTGACTGGTTGCTATAAGCAACAAATGCGCGCCAAGAACTGCCAACCGTTTTAATGGAATATCCAAAAATATTTTAATTTGTGTTTGAAACTAAATTTATAATTAAAACAAGGGCAATTAAATAAAGAGTGAATGTAATATCCATGTATTCTCGTTTCAAATTGGTTTTATGAGTGGCGTGAACATTTCTCAGAAATTTTAATGGCCATATATTGAGTGGAACAAGTTGACATGTTTGTTAGCTATGTTTGATTTAAAACAATTTGCGGTTATATTTAAGTCGTTCTTTATTATATTAGTTAAAAAATGAAGAATACAAATCTTGTGTGTATTTTTGCTTCTTTTTCTCTCACTTCCAGTAACAGTTAATTGCTTAAATATTCTCGTTACCAGCCATTTCCTTTATTTACAGGAAAATAAAATGTATAATGTGATTGCGATCAATATATTATATGTTGGTTACTTTGTCGCTTATTGGTGTGTATGGGTGTGTGTTGAAATTTTCCTTGTTGTAATGTTGTTATGGTATTTCATCGTTGCTCTACTGAGCAGGACTTTTCCTTCTTAAATTATGTTGTTTTGTTTGCCATGATCAGAGTTGGCAATTGGGTTGTTGCGAGAGTTTAACAATATGTTAAATTCATATACTTGACATCGACTATCACCTAGGCAGCAGGTTTGTCCTGCTTCTTGTCACCTTCAGCTTTGTCGTCATTGGCTTCATCATCATTTTGGGACAGACTCGGAATTTCATCATCTGAATCTTCTTCTTCGTCGCCAACATTGAAATCATCGAATTTATTGTTCCAATCACCACCAGAGCTGTTCAGGAAATTTCCAAACATGTTGTCCTTAGGTTCTGCAAAACATGACTGTTGAGTGCTTGTTTCATTTAACTATAGTATTTTTTCGAACATACCTTCTTCCTCATCAGACTCATCTCGCCATTTAGCAAAGTTTGCCTTAAGGAAATGCAATTTGGTTTTATCGTTAGTGAGTGAAGGCCAGTAGCCACCGCTTTCTTTCTTGGGTATTGTGAATTCAAGGCAACGACCGATGTTCTTGTTTGTGACCTTTTCCGGATCAACCGGATGCAAAAAATTCAATGTGACTTCATATTTTTTGCTAACATCAAGTACATTCACACCCTTAAAAGTTAAACTGTTTTCTGTTACTCTGCAATAATATAACATATGATTTAACAAATTCATCTTCACAAATTATACGATTTCAATTATGGCATATATTAGTACCACTTACTTATGTTCAATATCCTTGCATTCAACATCAATGATGACATAAAGAATGTCGTTTCTTTGGGCCCAAGATACAGGTGGCGGAATCGTACTGTGTAATATAGAAAATATAGAATGTGTTAATTTAATCAAGATTATTGTTGCCGTCTAAAATAGGGCGAACTGCAAGTGAGTAATGTTAACTTGCACATATCCGCATACACTCCATGACAACAAACATCAGCGACAAGTACTCGCCGCTATCATTTTAAGGCCCGACTTTAAACTATTTGCGACCTTTAATTTTCGATGTCTTTGATTAGCTTTGTATGACATCTCTTGGATAAATCTTAATTCGAATTTTGTGTAAGTAACAGTAGCGCACTGGAAAATTTCTTCGAGAAAATGCTCTAATTTTAAACATAACCTCAAATGCGCAAAACTATTTATCCGACTTCTAGTATCGAACCCCTAATGCAATACTTAGACCACACCCACCCTTGAATGTAATTTAATGAAATCCATAAAATGCCAATAATTCGTACATACTTTTCTTTAAAATGCATTGTCAGTCAGTAAGATGGACGCCGGAACAAAGCACGCGTAAAATCAACTAACATCGTGCCTCTCGTCCCCCGCTTCCAAAAACAAAAGAAAAAAAAAACACCGACGCACAAACACATTGTAACAAGGGTCGCTTTGCGGCGTACTGCATTCTCACAATGCGCTTTAGTTTTAATCCAAGCAGAACTAAAATACCGAAGATTTATAACTTACCCGGTTGCAGACATTTTGTTACAATTTACAGTTTTTTTTCAACAATTGAAGTCGTACGTCAACTTTGAAATCGTCCAATCTCGATCGAAAAATATATTTTGTGTCAGTAATTTAGAAAAGCACACACACAGCAGTGCTTGTTCAAAATTTGAGTGTGAATGTGAAGTTCCTCATGCCGATCAGTGTTGCCAAATCAGCCTTTTGCTCACCTTTTTTGGGTATTTTTGATTCTCGATTGCTTGTAATGCTGTGGCAGCGACTTCAGGAATTATAATTATTTTTTAGCAATTTTCACACCACATCATGATTGTTCAAGTTCATGAGAAGCATGAGTTGCTTCATCACGGAAATTTGTGTGAACGAAAGAAGCAGTGCAACCCATAGAGAATTATTTGTTATAAACTCACAAAAAAATACCAGTCATAGTATCATAAATTCATTTCATACTTTAATGAATCTGCCAAGACGTCATAGGCTCTTAAAGTACAAAGTAATTTTTGTAAATTTATTAAAGATAAGTTATAAGTTGTCTGACATTTGAGGTGGCATCAGTGACGATATCATATGACAAATATACATATCAATCCAAATTCTTTTTTAAGACATTTTCTCTTGCGCCTAACAGCTGAGTTAACATTGCTGTTGGTGCCATGGCTATTAAATGTAACTCTTAAATGTCGAAAATGTATTTAATAAACTTGAAAAAATGATTCGAAGCCAAATTTCTCAAGTTTTCTGACTTTTTGGCAGCATTAGTACGTTCTGTTTTCAGGAGTCGACTATGTTTGACTTTCGTTTGAGCAATTTAGTCAAAAAAAGATAGTCTGTGGTATGTTAACATGCACAGTGCAGAGTGTTGGCAGCGTGCTTACAGAGTGAAACCGTTTCTAGGGACTTTTATTGAATTGTTGTATATTGTTTTAAGTTTTAGTAAAACATAGCAGTACGTAGTGCAAAGAACTATAGAACGCGAAGGCATAAGTTGGCAGCACTATTCAAATCACATTCAATCACAGTGAATCACTGTGATTTGCGCATCACTGTGAAAATAACACAGGTCTTTACAAATTGCTCATCACTAGATTTCTCACCCGAAGTTCCAATTTTCATAATCAGGTTGGTGCGATTACTTAATCAAAAAATATTATAAAAATTAAAATTGATAAAAATTTTTGTCCAGAATGTTGCGTATCGCTGCCGGTAGAATTGCAAACACCATGCGTGGTGCCATTGGCACGACGGGCACACGAATTACCGCCGTCCGCTGCTCTCACGGTTCTGAAGAATCGGCCGAAGCATTTGACCAACGCTACGAGAAATACTTTAGCCGTGATGGCGTAGATGGCTGGGAGGTTCGCAAAGGCATGAACGATTTGCTTGGCATGGATTTAGTGCCTAGCCCTAAAGTTATTGAGGCTGGCTTGCGCGCAGCTCGTAAAGTGAACGATATCGCTTTGGCCATAAGATGGTTAGAGGGTTGCAAGGATAAGTGTGGTGATCAGGTGTCCACAATTTACCCATACTTGTTGGAACAGATCCAGCCTACATTGAAGGAGTTGGGCATACCCACTGTTGAAGAACTTGGTTATGATAAACCTGAATTGGCGTTGAAGTCGGTTTACGACTTGTAAATCTTTTGCAATAGTTAACGATGTTGTGCTATTTAGTTTAATTAATTTCTGTTGAACACTTGAAGATACAAGAAAAAACCAAACGAAATTATAATAATAACGTGAACCGCCAGGATGGATGAACATGTGTATCATTTGAGTTTAAAATTAAATAAATGCTGAGATTGAGTAGAGGCAACAAAGTGTTTTGTGGTTATGTAATTGACTCCCCATACATATTACTACTGTCAACAGCTGATTTGAACGCAAAAAGTTTTGATTGTTAATTCTAAACAAATTCTTTTATTGTGTTAAAGACGTACAAAAATTTCTTAAGTTTTTGAAAAAAAAAGTCAGTAGTCAATGTTTCCATTTTTGTAAAAGTTGTGCTGCCTTGTCAAGGTTTTCTTGCTTCTTAATAAAACAATACCGTACAAAATCCTCGCCCAAGTGCTTATTAGCAACACTGTAAAATGCACTCGGTGGTATGCCCTGTAGTCCCATGTTCTTTGTCATCCACTTGGTAAACTTGTAATCCCGATATTTGTCTGTCTCGGTGTTTATATCAATTTTGTTTGCTAGTTTTGACCAATCAGCCAACATAAAATAGCCACCTTCCGGTATAGTTGGTCGCATACCTGCATCTGTTAAGAATTTGGACATGAAATCCCTTTTTACCTTCAATTCCTTTGGAAGACTTTGAAAATAGCATTCTGGTGTGTTGAGGCGCTCTAATTCGAACTCAAAACTGCGCGCCACAGCTTCCTGCAGAGGAGTGGGGCAAGTATATACAGAGTTCTGATGCACCATTTGAAGATTGGTAATTAAATTGGCTGGTCCGTAGGCCCAGCCAGTCTTCCAACCAGTTACGGAGAACGTCTTGCCAGCAGATCCAATGGTTATAGTGCGTTCCCACATGCCAGGCAACGTGCAGATTCGTATATGTTCAGCACCATCAAAAACGAGCCACTCATAGACTTCGTCTGATAGGCACAGAACGTTCCACTTTTTGCATAACTCGGCAATTCGCTCTAATTCTTTGCGATTAAACACTTTGCCAATTGGGTTGTGTGGCGTATTCAAAATAATCATTTTCGTTTTATCATTGAAAAGTTTCTCGAACTCAGCATCATCCAACTGCCAATCAGCTGAACTAATTGGTCCGTCCGTTTTGTGCTGAAAAGATTTTCAATGGTTTAAATTTTGTTTCTTTGGTTGTAAGCCATGTAATGAGATTTACCAGTTTAAGTGGTATAAATTTTGGAATGCCACCAGCCATCTTAACCATTGGCTCATAACAATCGAAAAAAGGTTCAATTATGATAACCTCATCACCTTCGTCAACATGGCCCATAATTGATGAAAATAGTGCTTCATAAGCGCCCGATGTGATTAGCACTTCTGTCAGCGGATTTAGTTCCCGTCCTATAAGACCGTTATACAGCTTGGCAATAGCTTGTATAAGGCGAACATGGCCCTTAACGTTTGGAATATTAAGCAAAACGATTCATATGTGGATATAATGCGACTTACGAAACCACGTGCATACTGGTGCAGCATCGGATTGTCACTCTTTCCAATTTCAATTAGTGCGTTTGTTACGTATTTAGGCGCAGCGTCGTCTGGAAAGCCTTGGCCCAAGTTAAGAGGCTTATACTGCATAGCTAATTCTATATACTCATTCCATACGCTCGGAGCGCTACCCTGCAGTCGCTTGGGTAGATCAAATTTTTCCATATTTGCTACTGCCGAAGTGCGTTGATGACGATTGAACTGGATTTGTTCTTTTAGATTATGTTGACGAGCTTGGAATGAACGAGACCGTGTTATGGACCGCAACATCTACATAGGTTACAAGCAAAAATAATATTAAATTTTTTGGCTTATCAGAACCCCTTTAGTTTGATTCGTACATAATGATAACAATACACACATTTGCTTCTTGTTGTATATTATAAAATTATTGTTTTAAATCACAGTATTAAATGCATTTGTTACTAATTTAAGATTAAATTAAAAATGTGTTAAAATTAGGCAATTTTCTATATTCTGCGTTGCATAACGAAACGTAAATACGTCGCGTTTGTAAAACTTAAGATCTGCAAAAAGATTTGACTTACATACAAACGCAAAAAATACACACATACATGCATACGCAAATAATACCCTATCGAACTTTAAACCGTGAAAAAGGCACAATTTCGCTGTTCTTTTTTCACATAGAACTACGTGAAAAAATGTGCAATTTTCCTTATCATAACATTGATACATTAACATTGAGTGTCTTAGGGCTGTTCTTCTAGAACGTATTTTAATGTTGGTTTTCATGTAGATTAATCCAGATGATTTGCTTCGGGTAACATTCCAGGGGTTTCTTTACAAAATCAGTATGACAGAAATACTAATTTTAGAAGGGTAACTTTCATTTAGTAAAGTTCGTGCTAACGAATTCACCGTGCCAATTGCACTGAAAATGTAAGGATAAATTTCACGAAGTGAAATTCTAATTAACAAAGTAACAGTGTCATTTGCCCTGAGAAGTAAGGCAACATTTCATGCATTTTTTGTGCGGGTTCAAATCCCAGCTATGGCAAGTCAAATCCCTTCTTAAAAACAAACTTGTGGTTAAACAATTGCTTAAAACAAAAATAATTTAACAAATAATTTAAAGAAATGGAATTTCAACCGTGCTTTAGATTATTTTTTAATATCATTTGTTTAATCTGAAAACTAATAATGAAATGAGGTATTATATTTTATATCTAAAATCTATTACACCGAAATCGCCAAACATTTTAACACCCGCCGGCATTTCTAGGAGTTGGACCTGGTGTCTAACGTCCAACAACTTTGTTTTTTATTGTTTAACCAACTGAGCCACTAGTCCGCGCGAAAAGAGTACGGAAATTTCAATCAAAGCATATAGAAATTATTGGTTTTGGTCATAGGTGGGCGGTGCCACGCTCATTTTGATATCACAATAGTTTTTAAGCCACACTATGAACATAAGTATGAAGTGGCAGGTACCAGTTCCAGTTGTCCGATCTTAATGAAACCTTTAGGAAACAGGACTTCTTAAGCCAAATTACTACTTGTGCGCTCTATCTTAAGAAACAAAAAAAGTTCCCCATACAACGATTTAAACCTTGCTTCTCCTCCTCTTCTTAATTTTGTATGGCAAGTACCAGTTCCAGTTGTCCGATCTTAATGAAACTTTCAGTCATTTGGTTTGGCTACGGTTTACTACTACGTGTATAGTATACAAATACAACGTATGCATTTTTTTCTTCTTCTTCTTTTCGTATGGTGGCTACCAGTTCCAGTAGTCCGATCTTGCTGGTTCCGACGAGTGTGTCATCGAAATAAAATATAAGGGCCTTTGCAAAATTTCCGGTTGCTAGCTTCAAAACTGAGGGAGGAGTTTGCATACATATTGACAGACGGAAAGTGAAGAGTATAAAAAGCAAGACTTACTTGTGAGCGGGTTTTTGAGAATATTCTTATTAGTTTCCTTTTGAAATTTAGTTTTTCAAAGAACAGTGCTAATCATGCTGAATAGAGGAAGACACATTTTCATGTATCACTATTTTTTAGCTTTCTAAAATATCGTAGTTGTTCTCTTATATGACAAAGTAAGTTTTGGATTTATTTCGACTTAAATTTTTTGAAAAAAGCGTGCTAAACACACTTAAGCCACACTTAATTTTCATGTATCGCTACTTTTTAGCGTTCCAAAGTAATGTATATGTTTGGTTTACCTAAAAAAAAAAACTACCTTCACACTTACTCGTATTTCACTTTTTGACTAAACACACTTTTTACCCTTCCAAAGTAATGTATGTTTTGGTTTGGTATTTGGTTTATCTGACAAAATCATCTTCGGACTTATTCGTATTTTACTTTTTGAGAATGTATGCTAAGCACACTGAAGCGACGTTTCATGTATCGATTATTTTCACCCTTTCAGAGTAACGTATATGTTCACTTTATGTGACGAAATCGTCTTCGAATTGACATCTGTTTTCTACGTTTTAAAATAACCGTGCAAATCTCACTGGGCATAGAAGCGACGTTTTCATGTATCGGTGCCGCTTAGCCTTTTAAAATAACGTAGATTACTACTTCATAATTCTTTTTGCCGTACACACTGAAAACAACATCAGTGATTTTTTCCTTTCAAAAAGAACGGTGAAAAACTTAATTTTTTTTGTCATTAAATGACCAAAGGTCCTTCTGGGATGAACCCAGATGCAATCGTTTGAATGCCCGTGTATGTAAACCAGAAGAAGAGTGTTTACAGTTCACAAAATTCTGACCTGTGAGTTTTGCCCGTCACTGATGTAAGGGTTAAATTACAATAAATTAAACTAACAAAAACAAAACAATACTAGAAACTAACCAAAACTAGACAAAACTTTGGTAAGCTCGAATTGATGGTAGTCAATACAAGCTTTTAAATATGTTGGAAATTGTTGAATTGTACTTGGTAGAAGTACGACTGAGTAGATTTAAATTTTATGTACGCTTTTGTGTGTGGCCAGATTTTATATGTTAAATTAGTTTACAACATCTATCTGTTTATGATTTTTTGAATCAAAAAGTCACCGACCGCAAGTCGCAAAAACCGCTAAAACATCTGTTTTTTTTTTGCTTTTCCATCTTCTTGCATGTCTGCCATTCACAGCGCAGCCAGAAATTTTCTGCGACAATTAGCCCATGTGTCAAATTACCACTTGTAAAATAGCACAAAACAATTTGCCAGAAATTTCTGAACGACCAGCCAACAATTCATATTGCCAGATGTTATTCCATATTTTTTAAAATTCTAAAGAACAATCAATTAGTCGGCAAACAGAACGATTTTTGGATCGATAAAATTAAATTTTGTAAGATTAATCATTGACCATTTGTATTTGCTCAAAATACAGTTTCCGGGATTTCCAATAAAATTTATTTTATTTTTTCACAATCGTATTACAAGAAGAATAAAAGAAGCGTTAAAAAAAATGCATGAAATTCAAACAGTGCACTTTTTACTGGTTTAATTTTTTTGTTGAGTTTGCCATAAAGCACTCATTAAGTTTTTGTTCCAGTTGTCCAAGGCTTGCAAACAAATTGTTGGTTAAAAGTTCTGAATGCCCGACATGCAGTTTTTTTATAACATTACCATTTGTAGAAAATTCAATATATGTGCTAAAATTAAAATTTACTTATTTACAGTGAAGAATTATCCTAAGAAGATTTTGTAATTAACCTACCAAAAGTCGGGATAGTCCTTTTGTAGTTTTTCATGTAACATATGCGGGAGCATATCAACTTCGATGTTCAATGACCACTCATTGACTAAATCAATGTTAGCATTAATTAAGGGAGCACCATTCGTTGGGCAACGATACGATGAATATTCTATTAATTTAATAAAGCGGCTGCTAATAAACACATTTTGGGTATTTATAGAGCTATTTTAATTACCGTTTTTAGCACTAAAACATACAAACGTGTTGTCATCCAGTTGGTCATTACGGGTCTTTTCAAAATACTCATGGGGATCATCTTCGGGATCATCTTCACCTCGACACGCATTTTTGAATATACATTTCAGTGTATTTTTTAAAGACTCATTGTTTTGTAAAGGTAAAATAATTGTATTAAATAAATTATAAGATTCGCCGTTGCCCGTAAAAATCTGTTCTCCCTGCTGACCATGTCCCGATAGATAAATTGTTAAATATTTGAAAACTGATAAGTCGGATTCACACACTGCGGCGTAAAATATTATATGTTTTTGCAGGACAAATTATGTTACATGACCACTTACAAGTTTTTATCAGTTCTTCAATTTCCTTAACTGCTTTACAATTACCTTTAGCCACATAAGACATTCGATGGCTCTGAGCCATTTCAATAGTACGTGGCACATTTGCTTTAGAGCCTTTTCGTGTGTTCCACCCAGAGTTGGGCATGTAATCGTGTGTATTTAGTATGACTACTAAATGTGGATTAAAGCTGAATAGATAGCAGTTGTCCGAAGTTGTGTAGCGGACGGCATATGTTTTTGTGTTCGGTACGTTTCTAAGTCTCTTAAATTGTCCAGCGCTAAAATCGAGGACTTTATAAGTATCTTGGCGATATGATTCTGCACACTCCTGCAATGACTTATCTTCAAACAATATCAAATCTAATGGATCCATTTTATCTTCTATAAAGTATACAAACACTTGTATTAGAATTACTTAATTTATTTTATATTGATGAATCAACCTGTCCAACATTTGATAACTGTTAAGTTTTCAATCTTTTCCAGTAAAGTCATATCGAAGGTGTCGCTTGCATCAATTAACATCTCACCCTCGCTCTTGAGCCATTGTTTACCGCCAAGACCTCGCAAACCATTTTTCTTGACATCTTTAAATAAATAGATTCAAATTGGTTTTCAATAGTTTTTGATTTGTTCCCTCTTACCAAAACGCCTTGTTTCGTCAAATTCATTTGTAACCGTTAGTTGCAAATAGAGTAGCTTAACTATTTTGTCAAGTGTCTTGTTGGTAACAATGGCATTGGCTAATTGTTTGAGCAGTTTATTTTTGGCTGCCCGACGACTGTATTCAATGTTAAATACAATGCCTGAATATTTCATATAGTCCTTTTCTGATACTAGTGATCGTTCAAAGTAATAATATTTGTGTTGTGCAATTTTGAGTTAGTTTAAAATTATCTTACTTTCTTTTAAAATCTTTTCAGTATTGACGCTTGTTATTGTTTCAACGTTAGGATCATTATTTTTAACTTCTTCCCAAGTGCTACTCGTTGTAAAGATTAGATAGACAATAACACGCGGCTTAAATATATGGAAGCTATTTAGGTCGATTTGATTCAACTCTGTTGAGTTCATCATATCTAAATCTGTTCACTGATTGGAAAATGAATCATACTAAACAAGATCGGTTCTTTCCCTAATTATCAATGATTCACTCACAAAACGCAGCAACAAGCGATTTTAGTATGTGTTATTAATCGAATCAATCACAATTTTGTATGTTGATTAATCTATTTACTTCAAAACAAAGCTTTTTTACTTAAACCGATTATTAAAAATAAATGATCGCCACTGCTTACAAGTCATATGAATGATGTCGAATAGAAATGCACTGAATCAGGGATACCCAATTTAAATTAAGGTTTTCGTACTGCCATCACTGGGTAAAATTAAAACGTTATCTAGTTGGCTGTGAAACAAAATTTCCTAAAAATGTCTAGTTTTTATGAGAATTCTTACGTCTACATACAACATGTGACAACATACGCTAATTCGCTCGAGACGTCTCATGTAAAGTCGGTATACATTTTTTAATACATTTTGGGGTTTCACGGTCAACTCGGTAACATGGTAAAGTGTTAACTGACAATTTTTTTTGGGTTTTTAAATCCTCTTCTTGATAAGCTTATATCTGACAAATATCAGCAAAAGTTTATTATCAAAATAAAAATTTCGATAGCAACAAAGAGAAAACCGTTTGTGAACACACGACAGGCCGACGGATCTTAGTAACTTTGTCGATTTGTTTGTGTATGTTGATTAAAAATATATAAATTCATATGTAGTCTCTTGTTAGGTCTTAAAAACTTACGTCTATTAAAAAACAAAATTAAAACAATTAGGCTTTTTATTGTTTTTGTTTTTATTAAAAAAAATAATAATAAAATAAAATATGTTAATTACATAAACTGAAAAAAGTCGTTATTAAATTGCTAAAAATGTAAGTCTGTTATAATAATATTATAGATAACATTTGAAATGATTTTCAAGTTTTGTAACGTATTTTTGTATAGTTAAACAAATGTACTTACATATGTTTGCGTGTGTGTTTATTAAATTGAATTTCTTGCAATAATGCATTACATATTTGATTTTAACAAAGTAAAGCTACTAAACTTAAATCACAGATAACACTAAAGTGTTGTTGTTGTTGCTCTACATGGTCTGGTCGCCATTCGAAAAGTTAATTTATTTTTAATTTTAAAATAATTAAAACGCATATCAGACTATGCAAGTGTATTTATCTAAACCAGCATGTTGCTAAATTTGTTTTAAGACTTTTGCTTTTTTAATATAATTATTTTGCTTGTTTTGCCTTGGGTGTTAATCTTGGTTTTAAATGCAACAATTTTTATTTATGTACTTAAGTTCTACAAACAATACAAACTTTTTATTTATATATATTATCTGTATGTATACGTTTTGTTGTGAGTTTTTATTAAATAAAAAGTTTTACAAATGATATGTTTCATATTATTATGTACGACACATGTGTTAAGTTTTGAAAAACCATTTTATTTCCTTTCCGTTACTGTTACTTTAAAGTTTGAATGGCACGTATTAATCGAACTAGTCGAAATGGCCACTTGCGCTGTGAATGGCAAACTGTTCGTCATTCAATGAGTGAGTGTGTGTATGTGAAGACCAAAAAGAAGAACGGTAGCAATTGCAACGGATATTAATGCCAACATTAAATACTACCATGTTACTTCATGTGCACAGAAAGCATACGACAGTTAAACTTAGGTAAACAATAAATGCGCGTGTACGCTGTCGTGTATGATTTTCAATAACATAGGAGTATTCAACATGTGTATATTTTGGATTATATTGTGCTACCAACAGCTAAGCTATTTCAAACTTAGCCGGCCATCCAATCAATGTCAATCTCAAACGTCTAAACATGGACTTCCGGACAATCTTCATCCCGAATTGACGTATATTGAACTTTTTTTGCAACATTATCAAACACAGGCGTAATCATGTATTTTAAGCGATCGCGTGTAACATAAAGTAAAGCAACGATGAGCCCCAATAAAATCATGCTCAGCACGATCAGCATAAAAATAAGTGTTGCGGTATGGCCAGACACTTCACTACCGTGCAACGGCAAAGTACCGTAACGTGCCTCGCCCGTGTCAGTATTAAAAAAAGATGCAGCCGCGGCAATGGCCGCTGCACATTCGCCACTCATGTCCAATTGCATAATGTGCGAGGCACCCAACTCATTACGATAGCACATTAGATTCTCCTTGTTACGTACCGTTACCTTTGTCGACTGTAGCCATGTGTGAAAAGGACTAATGTGACAATCGCACACAAATGGATTCAAGCCAAAATCGACGATCAAATTCACCGAGCGATTAACACGCTCCTCCAACTCATTCAACAGTCGCATGTCGCTTGGCTTTACAAACTCAAACTTGTTGCGTTCCAAATCGAGAAAACGTAAATTCTTCAAACAGCGCACCTCAAAATTAATGTCCTTCAGTAGATTATCGCCCAAATGCAAGTCACGCAAGTTGGGCAGATCACAAAAGACATTGCGGTCCTTGAAGTGCGTTATTTCGTTTTGTTCGAGGTGCAACTTTTGCAACTTCACCAGCTGACTGTTGACAAAGATGTCGTGCAAGTCCTCGCTCAGTTGCGGCGAACTGTTGTCCTCAAACGCGTCCGTTAAGTGCAAACTCTGGAGATTCAAGAAGTTCGAGAAGACACGCGGATGATGATGATTAACTTCGTCTTCAAAACGTGAAATGCTCAGATTATTGTGATTGAGTATCAAACGCTCAACATTCGAGACATGGTGGTACGATTTTCCTCGTATTTCACGTATATGATTGTTACTCATATCGACTATTTTCAGTTTGTTATAGTCATTAATCGAACCGAAGACGTTCCATGGTAGTTCCTCTATTTGATTGCCCGTGAATATAAGTATTTCCACTTCGTCTGGCATGAATTCGAGCACACTGGTATTATGCAAGCCCGCATTGGTACAGTTGACAATATACTGAACGCGACTCTCGTACAACTCCCGGCCGCAAATACAAGCGGCCGGAAAATTTGGTCCACAGGTGGTCGATGTCGATGTCATTGATGCTGCAGAATCGCATAGTAACGCCAGTGTAGGTATTAACAACAACAATGGCATCAGCAACATTTGTGGTTGTTGGCGGTGTTTGATGGAGCACATTTCGGTGGGTATGTTGCTATATTCAAATCTGTAAAGAGCAATGAGAATTACTTGTATAAGTACGTGAATAGAGGTGGGCGCGGGCCGGGCTTTTTTTCGTGGCACGCGGGCTTACACAGGCCCGGAGCGGGCCCGGGCCTTAAAATCAAGATTCGTGCAGGCTTCGTGCGGGCCCGGGCCTTAGCAAAAAAGCCCGGCCCGTAGAAGCCCGTAAAAGCCCGAAATAAGCCCGTAAAAGCCCGAAAACAATTTTGATTTGTTCGTGCTATTTTTCTATATGCTCGAATTAGAACCACCATTTATAGCATTTTAATTGTTTATCAATACTACTATCGATTTGGTTATACATATTTTACTTGTTTGCACACCACTAATCTAAAATTGGCTTCCTATTGTGAAATTGATAAAACTTTGATATATAAAATATGTCGCGACTTAACAGTAAGCTCTCAAAAACACTGAAACAGCAAGTTAAAACACGCTGGAACTCTACATTTTTTATGCTTTTGAGTGTATTTGATGTAAAAGAGGAAATAAAAACTCTTTTACTTAAAAAAGATGAGCTACAGCGAATTAGTAATTTAGATTTTTCATTACTTGAAAACATTTTATGCTTCTTAAAACCTTTTAAGGACTGCTCTGAAGCACTTAGCTCTGACAAGGAACCAACAATGCAAATATTTGCATTGTGGTCAGAAAAATTATGTAAACTTTGCAGAACTAGCACACTTGATTCCCAAATAATAACTGAGTTTAAAACAATGACCCAAATTGCATGTCTTTTAAATTTCCTTATATGTGTAAATAAATTTCGTGCGGGCCGGGCCGGGCCCGGGCCTTGGTAAAAAGTTTCGTGTTTGGACGGGCCGGGCCTCTCAAAACAGAGTTCGTTTTCGTGCGGGCCCGGGCCTCAAAATACAGGCCCGCGCCCACCTCTATACGTGAATAATACAAAATGTTAAGATATTTTTTCCCAAGTACAAACATGTATGCCCAAAGTTACAGTTTTATGTTTTATCTTGTTAGCTGTTTATTTTTTCGGCTTTCGGTGCCGTTTTTCATTTTTTTGTTACGTTTTGAGTGGAAAACTTTTGTGCTATAAATACACATAGCAAAGTTTGTTGCTTTTGGATGGGAAGGCAAACTGGCACTCAAACATATAAACATCCATACAGATTGTCTAAATTGCAAAGTGCAACTTTTCGTGTGAACTATGAACTAAGGTACATGCAATTTATAAACGGCAAACACATTTCTTTATTTCCATAGTTGCACTCGAACATATTTCTTGACACATGTATACGTTTATGTTTAATAGAGCCCACACAACACATGCGGAATTTTTTTGTTGGTCACAACGAATACGCGTGTATACATATGTCAAATTGTTGTATGTATTGCGCAGTCCTAGGCAACGTAAGCGTATTTAACATTTGGAACAAACTGTAATAAAAATTTGGTCAAAACTCTCAAATTACTTGAACACTTTACCCTTTGTAGCGTTTTAGTGTTTAATGCTTCAAAAATGCTGCGCAAATGCAACGCTTACTCTGCATAATTTTACTACTTGACCGAATTAATGAACATAATTTGGTATTTACTTTAATTATGAAAATAAATGATGAAAGCCCCGAGTTATTCGCATAATATTATATATGCTTTCGCCTGGTATTAATTTACTGCTTCCGTTCAAGAAGCAAAGCAAAAGAAATTTCCTTTCCAAACGTTCGTTAACACATGCGTTGGCGTTGCTTTGGCCAAATTCCGTGCGCACGTAAATGCAATTAAAGTCGAAAGCAGCAGCAACAGCAGTAACAGCGGCAGCAACAAAAACAACAACAATTGCTACAATGACCTGTCACGCAAAACGAGTGCAAATTGACAGACGCACTAATTGCGCGCCAGCACAATGCAGCACGATTTTTGCGCGGCCCGTTACTATTGAAACGTACAAAAGGAACGAACGAACGTGTGAGTGAGTGAAATAAACGAAACGAAATGAATGAATGAACGAAACGTAAGGATAACGAAAGCGCAGCCAACGAACTCGAAAATCCAATAAAGACATCTTTTGAAATGTAATTAAATGCACAGCATGATTTAATTTGCACGTTTACTCATGCCGGTAAACTCAATTAGGAAAGTTCAGCCAACAAACAGAAAGTCCTATAGGACACGGACGTGAGGGGGGCAGGTATAAGATTAAATAGCCGGGCATATGTTAGCTTATGAGCTAATTTGATGCATTCAAACACGTATTTATTTATAATTTTGTTATTGAAGGAAACGTGTCCGAGAAATAACATTAACGAAACGGTCATTGGTCATTCTAGTTGCAATTTAGATAAATTAGCAACTTACGAGCTGCGTTTGGAGTGCGAAATAAATAAATCTATTGTAAAGTGTTTTGGAAAGCCCTCAATGGGTCCTGGGGCTAAATCATTTTAGAATAAGAAAAAACAAGATAAACAAAATTTAATAAATAAAAAGAAACGGTGGAAACGAAGACAGGACTCGAACATAGGAAATGCATAAACAATCGCTTATAAATAAAAAAAAAAAACGAGAGAATACAAAAATCCCATAAAAACTGTGCAGTTTGATTTGATTTGTGAATTGTTGTTGTTGATGCATGACAATTTCCCATGGCGACTTTCCATATTTTAGCCACTTTGCCAGATTATAGGAAAGTTATACATACGTACTCACATAAATCTCAATGTGTATGCACACATGGCTCAAGGGATAAGACCTAGTGGGAATCCGCCATTTTCTCAAAACTCAAAATTTTTCAAAAGCGTTCGATCTACCAAAGCATTATGGAATTACCTGTCGCTCTTTTTTTAATTTGAATTCCGATGATCCAGCTAGGAACTAGAGTGATCACCGGAAAAATTTGCTCTACCACACTCATTTCTAAATATTTTGAAATACAATTTTTTTAATTCTTCTTTAACTACATATCTTCCATGTAGAAACACATTTGGTATTCATTATTTTAATGTGTGGCCAACAAAAAATCTTAAAAAAAAACTTTTGTTGCATGATCCAACTCCTATAATAATAAGTAAAAATGTTTCAAGTTAAAATCACTGTGACACTGTAAGACAATCAGAACTAAAAACACTATTTTCAGTAGGCGCAACACGCCCAAGTGTTTACTATAGCGTTTTACAGTGGAGTACATAACATAATTAATATTTGAACGCTAGACTAGTGTGTATGATAAGGGCTCCTCAAGTAACATAAACTACCATTGCGAAATCGGAGATGCAGAGAATAAACTTGTCTGACATGTAAGATAGAATTTATAGAGAATTGAAACACCACGAATTAAGAAAAGGCGACATAAATGTGATTTTAGCATTTGATTTCTCGTGAATATTTGGAATTTGAGACTATTTCAGATTTATTTAACATTTCCCTCGATAAGATTTTTTTTCGATGAAACATAGGCTGAGCTTTTAAAGTTATTTAAACAAAAAATAATCAAAATCTAAAAAACCAAACTCACAACACGAAATTTCCAAGAATGAAATTACATTCTAACTATTTTTATAAAGTTTTTATTCTTATTGTGGTATTTAGTATTTTTGTAATACTGCGTTGTACAATATATGATAATGGATATAGTGTGCCTAAAGCAACGTTCATCACGTATACATCAGCATCGAATAGCGGAAGATATTATGTGAACACATCGCGTTGTCATATGCCGTACCTGAATCCCTATAGTGCAGATGTCATGCGGATTTACAAGCCGGGTAAATATCATGAATGTGCGCCTGACAAGGATTTCGTGCGTGCGATCTTTGACCGGGATATGGAACTCTACCGACTCGAATGGTCGCCAGAGGCAAGAGATCCGGCAAATCAAGTCGAATGTTGTTATCAACGAATTAAGCGTGCGCGTGGCCGAAAGGCTGACAATAGTGTGATGTTAGTACACATATTTCGAAGTAACATATAAGTAGGCCAAGAAAAAAATCAAAAAAGGGAACATTTATTGGTTTCTTTTATGTTTGGTCACAATAAGTAATAACATACAACACTTGCATATTGCACCATTTGCTTATCTGCTTCGCTTTTACTTTTTGTGCTGCTTCATTAGTTTTGCACTTGTTGAATGCACTCTTTGGTTAAATGAAAATGAGAGAAATATTTCTAAGGGTTTTTTTTCGTATGAGTATCAATCCACGAAATGAAAAATGTGAAATATGACGGAAATTGTTGCTAGAATGCAAATAATATCAACAAATATGGAAATTAAAGTTTTGTAATGAAATGATTTGTTTGTTTTTTCTTTTTAATATAGTGTAATGAATTGCGTAGGTTTTGGAAACAATTTTACTGTGCCAAAGAACATCAGTGCAATGCTTATTGACTGCAAGTCGAAACAATATGTACAAAAGCTGGCCTTCGCCTTTGTGCAAGTAAATTCGACTTCAAATTCAAGTTCGAAATTGGGCAACACAACAGCGACTAAAAGGGTGACGCGGTATCCGAATGTTTTGATCTTCGGCATTGATTCGCTGTCGCGCGCCAACTTTCAACGCAATATGCCGTTGACACACGCCTATCTCAAGCAGCGACTTTGGTACGAATTAGAGGGCTACAATAAGGTTACAAACAGACTGATAAAAAGAAAAGAAAAACTATTTTAAAAATCATTGTTTTTGCCAACAGATGGGCGACAATACCTATCCCAATGTCATGGCGTTGCTCACGGGCTATGATGAAAAAGCTGCTTTTGATGTCTGCAAGCCAGGAACGTTAGGAGGTTTGGACAAATGCAAATTTGTTTGGCATTATTTCAAGGCTCAGGGTTATCGCACAGCCTATGGCGAAGATGTTGCCAGCATTGGGACGTTCAATTATGAAAAGCTTGGCTTCAAGCGACTGCCGACCGATCACTATTTGCGACCCTTTATTGTGGCCGTTTCAGAGAAATTAAGGAGGAAAAACGATGGTGGTAATTTTTGCGTAGGACGTAAACACTATGCCGAATATGTGTTGGACTATGCAAAGGAATTTATTAATGTCTATCGCGATGAACCGATTTTCGGCTTGTTTTGGCTAAACTCCTTCAGTCACAATGACTTCAATGCACCTTCAAGTATGGATCAACGTATTTTGACATATTTACGAGACTTTGAGACCGAGGGCGTTTTCGAAAAGAGTATCGTGCTTTTTCTCAGCGATCATGGGATGCGGTTTGGTCAATTACGTCAATTGTCAGGCGGTTTTCTGGAGGCACGTTTACCAATGTTTTTCATATCATTGCCGCGTTGGTTTCAAAACGCACATCCTGATTTCATTGCTGCGCTCAATATCAATCGTAATCGTTTGACATCGCCCTATGACATATACAGCACACTTTTGCATATCGTGTCATTGAATGCAGCAAATGGGCATACGTTTCCGGCGCCGCTCGGTTGTTCGCACTGTCAGAGCATCTTTCGAACAATGCCCGAGGAGCGCACGTGCGTCGATGCCGGCATCAATGAGCATTGGTGCACGTGTGAGCCTTTCGTGCGCATGTCAGTGCAAAGCACAATCGTGCAAAAAGTTGCTAAAATAATAATTACTGAAATCAATAATTATCTGATTGAAAGCCAATATGATGAAGAATGTGCACCTCTTGCATTGCGTTCGGTTGTGAGCGCCGAGCAAAAAGAAAATTTTAGCAATAAGCCCCGTCACATATTCAGACTCAAGTTACTTGCAGCGCCAAGTCGGCCGAAGTTTGAGGCAACGGTTACTTACAATGTGCCGACACAGAACTACAAGATTGATGTTGAGTCCATAAGTCGTTTAAATAGTTATGAAAATGATGCTAATTGCATAGCGAATTCAATTGTTCAAAAGTTCTGTATCTGTTTGCCTTAAAAGAATGTGCAACCTTGCGTTGAAGGTGTGCATATATGCTTGGAAGTGCAAACCACAGGGTGTGGTATAGGGCGCGATTATATTTGTCAATAAAAAATTATACAAAACTATAAAATGAAAGCATTGTACATAATAAGAAATTTTTTTAAAATTGCTTAAAATGAAAAAAGTTAATATTGAAAACGCGTATGTTAAGAAGTGCTACATATTACATACGACAGTCTAGTATTTAGGTTAAGTGCTAAGCTGTAATGTGCTCGTCTAACTATGACACACCCTTTACACAAATAGAAAATGCTCTAGTTGGCGTTGGCAGGCGTGCAGCATAAATAAACTCAGTGACAAGTGTGCGTTTAAGAGTCAAATAAAATAAGACAAGTAAAATAAACAAGAGCAACAACACTACTTCCAATAAAAATGAAAAATCAACAAGCAAAGTAGCAGAAAAACAATGATGTTAGCTGCCAACTCAATGCACAGGAAAACTGTTACGCGTTAACAAGCATAACAATAACAACAACAAAATAATAGCGCGGATAAAAGTGCAGTCGAACGAAAGGCAGAGGCAGAGGCAGAGGCAGAGGGCGACAGTGACAGATGGCCCACACAACTCGCGACGGCCGTGAGCAAAGAACAAAGAGAGAAAAACACACAAGTATGCGAAAGTGTTGCCAGTGGGTGTAATGGGAGTGTATATGTATGTAAGCTTGCAATTCGACTGTGCTGGGCAGTGAATTTTGAGGTTAACAAGAGTTCACTCAAAATGTCACAGCGTGCGAGCAAAGCAAAGCTTAGCAATTGACGACAACGTGCCATGTCTTTTGGGGCATCAAATGATGCAACAGTTGGTCAACTTAGTTTAAAACTTGGTCAAGCATAGCCTGATGATGTTGTTGGTTACGGAGCGTAAATGGCGCGTCACCATGACGTGACAACTGACCGGAAATTGCATTTCGCATCTGCTGTGGCAGATAAACCTAAAAAAAGGCAAGCGTAGAAAACTCATTGAAAAGACCAAAGCATGAGAAATAAAGCAAAGCGTTCATTAAAGTGGAAATGGCATGAATTATATTTTTAGTTGAATATACTCTGCTTACTTAATATAAAGTTTTAGTGGCTTAAGATGGCATAAATCCTAAACAAATTTTGACTTATTTTTTGACACTTTTTGCACATTTGGCCTATGTCAGATACCACGTACCCAACATATACGGCAGCTCAGCTCTCAGGCTTCAAGACAACATAGGAATACTCATTGCTGGCTTAATTGGTAAAATACAATTTATAAGTAGTAAGTACACACACACACTCACACAACGTAGACAGCTGACCACACAATTTTGCAATTAAGTACTCTGCTCATGAACTATAACATATTGAGAAAATATTTGCAATAAATTTTCACATTTTTCGTATTAAACAGAAATGCAATTTTTGTAAGGAGTTGAAAAAGAAGGAAGAAAAGAAGCACAAACGCCGGAAGTGTGTAAATTGGACGACAGTGCGAAAATGTTTGGGCAAATGTCGAAAAGGCGCAAGCTTAGTTGCATAAACAGTGATCAATCTTCATTGTGGCAACAAAAGATCTAATAAAAATGATAAAAATGAAGATGAAAAAGAAGAAGAAAAGTAGAAGCAAACATTTCAAAATGAACGAATATGTGAAAATGACACAGGCAAATAACAGCAAAAATAGAAGGCGAAGAAGAAGGAGCAGAATGAACATATTTGCGCTTGAGGCTCTTGTAGGATGGCTGAATGTAGTGCCACACACACACACACACACACACACAAACGCAACGCTCAATGCACGAACCAACAAACACAAAGTGTCCTCAGGGTTACTTACGCTCACGCAGCTGTTTAGGTGAAGCGAAGTGCGGGGGCGGTGACAAAAAAATGTAAGCGTAAAATAGGCGGGCTTGTTGATAGCGCAGTGCCATTTGCCATTGTCGTCCGCCGGAGGCAATTGTCGGCAATCATGGCACTGACAAGCAACGAAGCGCTGCCAAGCATTGCTTTTGTGTTTGTATGTGTCTCATGAATGTCAGGCAGTATAGAAATATCGGATACACTGTAAAAATTGGAAAAATGTTGTAAATAATATTGCAACAATCAAAGAAATAAAAAAAAAAATCCCCTCATTCCCAATATTAAATACACTTAAGTTATATGACATATACACGAAACATGCTGCAGAATAATGTTAATATTTTGGAATTTAGCTAAGAACGTTGAATTATATTGAGCTTCTCTTGTAGTGTAAAATTGCTTCTTGCTTTAAGCTAAACTTTAACAGCAAATGAAGTACTGCACGTTCAAGAGATAGACAGCAAAAAGAAAGAGAATAAAAAATCAAATTTCTCTCTTGGGCATTCAGTGCGTATGAGCAACATTTGAATTTTCTGTTCAATGCAGTCGAGGAAACAAGAAGTCGATATACAATATAAGATTGATTGGTATTTGAAAGTGCTGTGAGAGGCAAACAACAAAAAAAAAATGAATGCATGTTTCGAATAGCAACTTCAACTAAATTAGTTGTCTTGTCAAACTTTTAATGGCTCGGCCCCTTTGCCCACTGCGCCTTGCCTTCTGCTCAACAAACTCAGCCAAGTTGTACAAAACAAATTGACACAATTTGTAAGTGAGTGCTTGCAATACACAAACACACGGATGCATACACAAACATACACATTCACACATGCACATACACAAACGAATGCACATATAGCAAAAAAAGTTGAAAAGAGAATAAGAAGTAAAAGAAAGCTATGCAATTTAAACAAGCACAAAGACGCGATATGCAAGGCAAAAATACAGTTTAACAAATGCAAAGCAATCACTTGAGAAAAGAAAGAAACAAAACACAAACACAAATACAAAAACAAAGCTGAGGTGGCACACAGACGTTTTCAAGTGTGAGACAAAAGCGCTATTAAAAACAACACAGACACATTCGACGCTTTGCGGCGGGGCACATACAGTTGCGGCCAAAATAATATTACGGAACAACACACTCTCTTTCATTTCATGAATTTCAAAAACTGAGGTTGATGAGTTCGTTCGCGGCTACAGTATATTTTTAAAAATCCGTATTGTCCGGATCGGAGTGTTTACGAATTTCCGAATCGACGTGAGAACAGGATCATGTTGTCTTTAAATTATATGGTGACATTTAATTTATTTGAAGTGCAATATGTATTTAAAAAAGGCTTACAAAAGAGAGGTTTAACTTATTTTTGTAGTTTTTTATTTATATTTTTAAGTTTTAATTTTACCTTCACTTTCTATATCGGAAAAAGTATTTAAACTTGTAATAAATTGTCTGAAATACTGGAACGTTCGGATCACACAGTGTCCCGATTTTCGAAGTTCTACAGTACACCAATTTCGGACTCGTTCGATATTAAAATATGGTAGTTTTACTTTGAATCTTTTTCAAACGTGGTTTATTTGTGGATAATCGGTGTTGTGTCTGTTATTAATAATAGCATTTCTATTTTTTCGACCGGTATAGTATGTGCAAAAAGCCATTGTTTAGCCTTAAAAGAAGTTTAGTGAAGACGGTAGACTCTTGACTCACACGAAAGCAATTCTTTCGTTTCGTTTACGTTTTTAATTCATTCATTTTTTTCTTTCAGTCTTTGTTGTTTTCATTTTGCCTTCTAATATTTTTTTATTTCACGCTTTTAATCCACTTCAATACATGAAGGACATGCTTTCATTTACTATGAAAGCAATAGTTTTTTTGTTTAATGTTTTATTTACTCTGTTCTTTTTTGTTTAACATTTTTTTCTTGTTTTAAATTGTATTTTATTTTTATGAATTTGTTGTTGCCTATTGTCACCGCCGCCATTTTGTAGCTTTTGTGTTTCTTTATATTTTTGCGATGTGCTTGAGTGACCCTGTTGCATATGAGTAGCCCTGTTGCATTCCATTCGATTTCGCGATGAATTGTTGTTTTCCGTTTGTTGTTACTTTTCGTTCAACTCTTTTATGTGCGACAATAAGGAAATTTAATATTTTTATACTCTGCAGACAAATTATGTTAAATTAGACTGAGAACAATGAATGAATTGAAAGAGGGGTCGGGAATGATCTGGACGACTCGAAAAATCAATTAAGTGATATGCGTTCGTTCTTCGCAGTAACTCTGGGAAACTATAAGAACTCAAGAGTTAAAATTTTGGTGGGTAGACTCATCAAATTCGAGAGTAGATCGAGTTTGATTAGAATTTTTACCATGCCCACTACTTTATGCCCACCCATGTATCGCCTCGTTTCTAGAAGGCCGCCTTGGCATGATTTTGTTGCTGCTATTTAATTTTTATGACTTTGCTCTGAATGATTAAATGATTCAACTTCCGCAGCAAGAAATGGCTTAATATATTTTAAAAAAGAAAAAAAAAAACACTTTTTAAACCATGTTTGGCATTCATTAATTTAACACCATAAAACTGTATGCGTGAAAGAGGAGAAAAAAGTTTAATACGCGAAAATATGAAATGAATTCAGAAAAAATCCATAAAACTAACATTAATGCCTTAATTTTGCACTCTCTGTGCGCTTGGCTGAATTCTGCATTGCACACAAATCGCATCCCGCACCCCACCCTCACTCCTAGCCATAATTTCCAATCGAAACTTTTTCTACGCGGCTTGAGTATGTGTGCGTGAGCATGCAAGCGCTTACACACTCCACACACCTCACTCCCTTTTTAAACAAACTTTTCTAAGGGTATAGATGTATATGTGTGTGAGTATGCGTGTGCGTGAGCAAGCATGCAGTTAGTTGGGTGAGGGGAAAAGTTGAGCAGAAAAGAATTCGCCAAAAATGAAATTCACTTAAAATTCTTGAAGCGAAGCAACTGAAACCGAATCGCAGCTAACTTGGTTGCGGTAAATGGGCAAGTGGGCGGCGTTGGCGGTGGCGATAATAGGAAGTTCATGAGTGAAGTGGAGCGGGAAGAAAAGGTGGAAGAAAATAAAAAGCGCGCACAGCTGCGAGCGCGGTAAATGTGAGTGAAAAATTGGCTGTCGACTTTATTTGCCGGCATATAAAAAAAGAGACTGTGCGAATAAGAAGAACAAACATTTTTTTCTTTTCCATTTCGTTCATAATACATTTTTTGGCTATGAAATGATGTACATTTTTTGCATTTTTCGTGTGCGACAACTTTTCGTTTTCAATTTAAGTAAAAAACAAAATCTACAATCATAAAACACCCACACCCCTCATATTCTAGTTTTCTATTACATTTTAATGCTACTTATTACATTCTAAGTACGAAAATACTTGTAAAATTGAAATTTCTATACAATAATTGCATTTTTGTGTCGTGTTTCTGTTGTATTTTTCGTACAAGTTGACGACACTTGCAATCTAATTTTACCTTCTGTTTTATTCTATGTTACACAGGGTCACACATTACATATGACATTAAGTCTGACGTTTAAATTGTCTTAAGTGTTGTTAAGAGCCAATGTGGAATTTCAATGTTGAAAACGTTCGAAAGGAAACACAAATTGGCATCAATACACTCAGGAATCAAGTCGTGCCGGTATTGTTGTTGTTTGGGTTGTAATTTCGCGCATCTTGGGTAATTAGATTATTGAGCATCATGACTTTTGGCTTACTTTGTTTTGCGCCGCAAAGTTTTGCGTTTGCCGCCGTTACAACTAAAAGTTTCTCAATGTTCGTTGCTCGTTACTGATGCAATGTGCCACAGTTTGAGATGAAAGTTTATGAAAGTTTATGACAGTTTTGTCAAAAATTGCAGAAGATTTTTTTATGAATGTTTGTTCGAGAAGTTATTTTTGTTTCTAAAAATCAAGTCTACATTCTTTACTGCGTTACAAATTTCATTAAAGAGTCAAATACCCTTCAGCGACGTATAATAAAATAAATGCACATGAGTCTACATCCTTATTATACAAGTTTGTAGGAAGCACGCAACAACAAGCACAAGCGGTGTCCTGAGTCTGAGTGTGTGTGTATGAGTGTATGCAAAATATATGATAAACGGCAATGAGCACCGATGTCGCCGACGGAGCCAGATCTGAAGCAGAACTGAAGTCGACATATGTCCTGTTGTTGTTATTGTTGTCGGCACGGAAGCGTTTTGACAGTGTTACGACACTTTTACGACAAAGTAATGGCACATTTTTTGTCTGTTTTTATTTGAAAAACAAATAAAATAAAAATATGCTAATACGGAAGCGGAGCTGAGCGTGACAAACTATGTCAACGCCAAGTCTGAAACCAGAATCGCAATGAGCATTGAGCAAAACAATTGGTCGCTCTGCTCTACACTACACTACACTACACTGCAAGATATAAGTTTCTCTTAAAAAGATGGTCAAAATGTTTACAAACATTGTATTGCCAATATTGTGCGCTCTAGCTCCTTGATATTTTCTACGATGATTTTCAATTCAACTCTACATTGACAGATGTTAATGTAACATGTCAGTTAAAGTCTTCTTATATTTCAACGCTGTCAAGTAACATTTTCCGCTTGATGTAACGTATGTTACGCAGCTGACACACAACACAAACGGAAGTTCAGCCATGAAATGACATTATTTTTTAGGAAGGCAAAACAAACAATTTAATTGTTAGTGTGATGATATTTTAGACATGATTAGTCCATTACCAGACCGTTGACCAGACAGACAGGCTAATGTATGGTTAGAATGGCAGACAGTTGGCAATGTCGGAAACGGAAATGAAGCGCAGAGTTTCGTCTGTATGCATGTTCGCTTCTTGACTATTCGAGTTTAATGCATTAAGTCGTCAGCTTTATTTCATTACTGTTGGCAAATGACGTGTTGTGGCATTTCGCCAAAATGGCTTAAAGCACTTCACTGCGCCATCAAGTTATTTCACATATGCCACACGCACACACGCTCTTCAACCATGATTTATATTATTTAATGTTTGCAGCATAAATTATGTCTTTAAATTTTTGCCGAAGCATGCAATTTTTGCGATTCGCCCGCCTTTCCTCCTTCTACGCAGCCATATACCCATGATTTGAGTGCAGCCCGCTGTGTGTGAACTCATACGCCTTCGTTTCATACGCTTACAATTTCACTGAATGTGCGTCCTTGCCTTGGCAGTCCTTCATACTGTCTTTGCGTTAAGATTTTTTTTTCATTTGGCTTTTTTTTATTTTTTTGCCCAAATTAATTAAATACAGGCCAATGCAACTGAGTATGTTGGCCAACAAGTGGACTGACTACTCGGCATTGCCCCTTTTCTGTGCTCTTTTCACTATTTCCTTCTCGGGCTCACCTCCCTTGGCTTGCCTTGTCCATCATGTATTGAAGTTGGCTTATACACTTTCTGTGGGCCTTTATAGTGTGCTCAGTATTTTTGTTTCTTTTTTAAGTCATGAACACTTGTGGCGTTTCTCATTCAATTGCATTAAGTCGAGCGAAGTTTCAATACAAGTTCAGAAAATCTGTTTCTGAAAGCGTTAATTCGTCAAGTGCGAATATTTTAAGCTCAATAATTTTGAATTAGTCTGTTTTTCTCTCACACTTAATTTATGACAAATGAAAAGCATTTCTTTTAAACTTACCAAAATAATAAATCGTTACTTCAAAAAGTCTTTGTTGGAAACAAAATTTTGAAAACGTTTCAGTTCTGAAATGAAATTAAAAAAAATGTTCTTAATTTCTTGTTGCAATGAAGTGGAATAGTTGAAATTATTAGTACAACACGCACACACACGTATGTATATTTAAATAACAGCTGCGAGTTGAACACATATGCATTTGAAACAGCAAAGGAGTTACTTGCTCACTTACAAATACAAGTGGCACATTTGTTCGTTTGACCAAATATCAAAAATAAAGCGAATGGCAGTAAACATATTTAACGTATGAAAAGAACATCTGCACTTCCAAATATGAATGAAACGAATACGAGTGAAAAGAGAACCAAATAAACCGAATAACTTGAAATACCGGATAACTTTCGAATGTGATTGTTTAAGTTAATCATTTTAAGTTTTGGCTTGCTGCATGTTCAGTGGACATTGCTTACACTTGCAACTGGCAAAATGTGACAAAATTAAACGATTATCTCTCAAAGAGAGAACAAAATGCAACAACACGAGCAAGCCACTTGGAAGTGCAACTCGTATATATCTGTATTTGTTTGCATTCCCATTACCAAATACCAAGTTAACCATACACAAATGTTTCGAATGGCAGCCATCCGTTTCATTCGTTTGAAACCAATTTTTCAAATACGAATGAATCGGTGTTTCGAAGAATATTTATTCTGAATGAATAAATTTTGTATGTTTTTTTCTCATTTTGAAAATGAAGAAAAGGCCTGCCCACTTATTTATGTTCATATGTACACATTTTTTATGCAATTCCAAGAATTGTTTTCCACTCTATAAGATAATTACTCTATGTTTAAACAAAGGAGTCCTTTATGTTAGGAAGGTTGACGTTTGAGTGTGAAAATCTGCCAATTTGCAGTTGAACTTTTCTTAGCCATCGACACATAACGAAATTGTGTCATTTAGTCGTACGTTCAGTCCGATACAGAGAGGCGCACTGCAAAGTGCAACACGAATGCTCACGGCTTGAATGCCGCAGATAAACGTTAACCTCGAACATAACGTAAACGACGCCAAAATTAAGCTGCTTTGCGAGACTCATGAAAATTAACACTCGAATGCACAAACCATGGAAATTGTCTGCGTCGATATTAGCTCATGATGATGATGCCAGTCTCAATGGAGTTGTTTATGCTTTTGATAATAACCATGTTACTGTTTTGTAAAAATAAGTTGTTTAACTCTTTATCAAATTACATTTTAAACTATTTTTTTCTTCATTTTTCTAGTATTGATTTTATTTTAATTGAAGTTTGGTTGTATTGCCAGCAAACATTATAATAATGGCTTTGGTCATGATGATAATGAAGTGGATAATGATGTTGCTAATGAAGTTGGTAATGATTGTTAATTATTGCTGGAAATAATGAAAGCAAACAAAGCCCAACTTGGCGGCTCAACGCAACTGCTGTGCACTTCAACTGACAGTCTGACAGACATGCTCATTAAAACGCCGGCTTAAAATGCCAGCGTGTGTGTGTTTGTGTGTGCAACTTAATAATTATTGCAAAAAGAAACGTAACGTGGGAAATGATGTTGCAAAGGTGCGTCAGGAGGGCGCGTCAGGGGTACGGTTTAGCAAAATGTCATATGTAAACACAAAACGAGTGAAAAACTCTCAAACCAGCGAAGAGTGTCAGGGTTAGAGTGCTTGACTGACTGACTGACAGATTTTAATGCAATGCTCGACTTGTTTTCAGCAGTTTGTTGCATTTTGCATGAGTCAACGTGACATTTTCGAAAATATGACATTTGTTTCACACTTGAGGGAACAACTGTAAATGCTTGTTTGTGTGAGTCTTTCTGTTGTTAGTTTTTTTGCTTTGAAAATGTAATGTTCACATGCCGCTCGTCGAACTGCATTGATGAAAATGACATTGCGGTAAATCTCTCGATGATTTGTTTTTTTTTCTGTTTTTATACTCTTGCAAAAAGAGTATATTAACTTTGTCATGAAGTTTGCAACGCAGTGAAGGAGACATCTCCGACTATATAAAGTATATATATTCTTGATCAGCTCGACGAGACGAGTTCAAATAACGATGTCCGTCTGTCCGTCTGTCTGTCTGTCTGGTTCAATGCGATTTGCGGCCAGAGTTTTATAGTTAGCAAAAAAATTTAAACGCAGAAAATTTTCTTCTCTTGCAGGTATTTGGTATGTAAAATTCAGTTTGATCGGATGACTATAGCATATAGCTCCCATAGGAACGATCGTTAAAAAATAATGTTTTTGCTTAAAAAACCGCGTATTTTAGGAGTTATCGACTCAATATTTTGCGCAAAAACTTTTTTGACATCAACAAAGATACCGTGCAAAAATGGTCAAGATCGGGCTGCTATAGCATATAGCTGCCATAGGAAGGATCGGTCAAAAATTATGTTTTTGCTTAAAAAACAGCGTGTTTTTGGAGTTATCGACCTAATATTTTGCACAACAACTTTTTTGACATCAACAAAGATACTGTGTAAAAATGGTCAAGATCAGGTTACTATAGCATATAGCTCCTATAGGAACGATCGGTTAAAAATACAGTTTTTGTTGGAAAAACTTTTTTGTTCTTGAATATAAGCAAACCAAACTTTGCTATTACGTGTCTCTTTGATTGCCTGACTAAAATCCAGAATTTTATAAAAATCGGACATAAGGGCGTGGTACCGCCCATACAACTAAAAACTTAAAAATGGGACTTCTCTGTGAACAGACGAGACACAAGATTGAAAAATGTTGTGAAGTTTGACTACATTGCCTCCTTTAAGACAAATAAGAAAATGGGCGTGGCTGCGTATATGATTCTTATTGGAAAATTATAAAAGGATTTCCTAATTACAATTGCAAGAGTATATAAGTTTCGGCATAGCCGAAAATAGCTCCCTTACTGGTTTTTTTTTCATTTTGTTTTATCCGTTCGATGGTAGTCACTGCAACATGTTTAACAACATTTGCCATTGACATCAGCGATGAGTCATCAGCAACAAATTTTTCGCTTCATATACCAATATTTCTAATATTCGTTCAAGCTATGTTACATCAAGTCGCACACAACATATGATAAGTTAGTGCTCAGTGCTGTGTTAATGTTGGGAACGTTGGAAAATGGAAAGTTTGATCAGCTTCACTGACAAAAGCAACGGGGCCATAATGGGAGTGACACACCATTGCTTGTGGCAAGCCATGACATGCTTTTTGTTGTTGTTACTGTTGTAGATTTTGTGTCAGTCATGCATTAAATAATAATGCATTGCTCAAATTTGCACATATAAGCGCACACACGCACACGCACACTCACACACACATACGACGCATTGTAAGCTACTGGAAAACCGACACACTAACAAGACTTTATTGAAAAAGTTTTCGAGTTTTTAATTTTAAATGAATTTCATGTTTGTGTGGTTTGTTTAAGTGTATGTATGATTAAGAAAAAACGGAATGCGTTTTCAACAAGTTTCAATTTCTTGGCTTTAAAGAAAAGCTTTTGTTTGCTTTACTTGAAATTGCTTGGAAAATGTCATTTAATAAAATGTTATATCTTCTCATACAATACATGTTTGTCATTTAACCACAGCTTAGCAAGATATCTCCAAAAAAAGGGACGTTTGCCAACATGCCAAAAAGCTAAGCAAAAAATGATAAATTCACGCTGAGAAGATACAGAAACAAGAACAAACAAGATTGCGTTGCTAAATTGCGGCAAATATAGAAATACTTCTCCTTTTATCATTTTGTTTTTGTTGTTTTTGTTTTTTTTTTGCCTCTACCACAGTAACAACACTTTGTATGTTGTTTGTGTACAAACGCTGCTGACGACGAATGTGGCTGGCGACAACGACTTCTGAATCAGAATCGTGTTGGCGTCACAGAGCGCTTGAATTTTGCATGCATTTTCGTTGGTTTGCTTTTATTTGTTTTTTTCTGTCTGTGCAATAACTTCATTGGTCGTCGACGTTGTCACTGACGAAGAGTTGCCGCCGCCGCCGCCGTCGCTGCAGTTTTGGTGTTTGCCACATCGTTGTTGCACCTCGTGTTGCGTGATTTACAACGCATGGTTTTCGCATGTGTGTGTGTGTATATCAAAAGATTTATTTTATTTTCTTCTGTTTGTAGAACGCAACATGGCTCGAGCGAATGAGTATGTAAATCTTATGAAAGACGAGCAAGCAAAGCGCTACCACACGTTCAACATTTTTGAGGTAATATTTTTGCATCTTTTTTCCAGCAAACTTAAATAAAACAAATTGTTGTTAAGAACAAATTAATTATTAATTATTACTTCTAACACAAGTATAAAACAAAATTGATTTTTAGTGAAGACGAGAGTGAAGTCTTATGTAAGGTGTTCTAGCGATTGATTAACGGGCTATTGGCATATAAGAAATGCATGGAATGAAACAACGCGAGCAATGCTGATTTATGTTCATTTAAATTGTATTACCGTATGTATTGTGTGTCCTTAGCCAAAATAAGAGAAATGCATACAAAATTTGGCAAATGGGCAATCAAGTTGACATCAATGCCAATGCCGGCTGATTATTAACCTGGCAGCACTTTTTCCCTGAACGGTTAAACAAGTAGCAAACAATCTTATGCAAACACACACAAAAACCGATCATTCAACAAATGTTATTGCGTTAAAGTCAAGAAACACAAAACGTGGCAACAATTGTCGCATCATGCGAGGAAATTATTTCGTGTGTCGACGCTCAATTTTCGTCAGACAAGTGTTGTCGCTTTATGCCATCCCAATGGACTCCATGACGCGTCAACTGTCGAGTCGAGTGGGTTAACGCCGCTTTGTATGCTCCCTCCCAGTCTACTACTGCACTGTTGCTCGTCTGCTCCATCTCTCCATCTGTCTGTCTGTCTGTCTGTCTGTCTGTCCATCCGTGCCGTGTCGTTGCCACCGCAAAATTTTGCATTATTAACATTAAATTTACGGGGCGTTGTCGTTGTTTTCTTCAATCCTTCTTGTTATTCTTAGCATATGCGAATTTCCATTTAAATGAAATGTGCGAGATTTCTGTTTGCAATAATACTGATATGCATATGCATACAGTTATAAATACATATTCATACAATTCAAAAAAAAGAACAAGCTCTGCTTTTATTTCGGTTTGTCTGCTTGTTAAAAGATTTATCGAATTTAAATTTTGCTTCAGGGAAATCACGAATTTTTTTCGTATTAATTTTTTAATAAAAAAAAATATTTTTTATAGCAAGCGGCTTGAATTCTATATCTCAGACCATTTTGTATTATTTTTTATTTACTTCATCTTCTTAAGTTAAAAATTTTGATTAGTTTTATATACATTTTATATTTAATTAATTACTTCTTTTCTTAACTTTTCTTTTTAATTCATTTTTTTTTTGTTATTTGTACTTTTTTTATGTTTTTTTTTTTTATTATTTGTGGTTTATTTTTTAATTTACATTTTATTTTTATGTACAAAATTAATTTTTTTATATTGTTTTTATTATTTTATAATTTATAAATTAATGGATTTGATTTTATTACTTACTTTATTTTATTTATGTTATTATTTATTTTCCTTAAAGTTCCCTAACTAACTTGCTTTAAATATAAACGAGTTCGCTTCTTTTCGTTTTGTTTTCGAGTGTCATTAAAATGCCAACAAAACACGCAGCAAAATGCTATGGAACGACTTCATATGGTTGGCAACGTGAATTTATCATGCACACATTTTCATTATGTGCCATTCTCATGTAATTTTTTCAACATTTTATTGTCGCTGTTGTTGTTGTTTTGTGCCTGTCGACAAAAACGTTTCTTGTCTCTGACAGTGACAGGAAGAACAAAAAACAAAAAATCTGTTGTAAATGAGACAAAACGTACACGTCAAGCGGGTGGTAGAGATGAGTAAGAGAGAGAAAGGACATGAGTAAACGTAAGCGAGCATGAGAACGACAACAGTGACGAATGACGGCATCCCTAATTGCTGCCAAAAATTGTCAAAAAGTACAAACAGTAAAAGACACAAAACGCCAAAAAAGCTGAGCTGAGCGGCACAAAATACAACGGAATGCTTTAAGTTTTTGTTCTACTGAACGTATGCTTAATATTTCTTGTATGGTAATTTATATTAAGTATACGCCGTGTTGTATGGCATGCGAAACTGTTATTGTGAGTGTTGACAAACAATGCGCCAACATAAACAAGAAATTACAATTGTTTTTAATTCAATTGTTAATAAATTAAGTGCAATTGTTGTTGTACTTATTGTTTTTGTTTGTTATGCACTAAAATGGCAGTAAAGATTATCATATGTTAAGTGCTTTTTTCTTCTATTATTACATTTTTCCGACTTTTTCAGTTAAAATAATCTGGTTGCGTTAATTAACACATTCCCAATTTAATCAAGTTAAAAGCAACTGAAAAAAATGGCCAAAAAACAAACATATATTTTTATGTGACAACGGCCAACGTGGAAAACCGCAATGAATTGAAGCCACAAACGTGTGGCAATTTTGTTGTTGTTTAACCTTTTTTTGTTTTTTTTTGGCAAGAGTGAAAAAAAAGCAAAAATCGTTGAGGTCAATTCAATTATTACTGAAAATGAAAATTAATTCAATTCAATGCAATGTTAAAATATTTAAAAGAAAAAATAAATAATGGAAAGGAAAATAGATCTTTTTATTGAACTTAAACGGAATTTAAATTAAATTAGGCCAATGACTGTTGAGATAGTAGGTTGGTGAAAAAACAAGAAACGATCGATAGAACAATTTGTAGATAGTGAATTCAAAAATAGAAAGAAAGAAGATACATGTGACAATTAGAATTAGCAGATTAGCATCCAGATAGATCGAAAGATAGAGGTCTCATTCAGATACAGAGTGAAGTCATGTACAGTCTTGTTCGCTCGAATTTTTTGCATGGGGTACGGGAGGGGACTGCAGCAGATCACGTAGACAGATACGATTGAAAGGCTAAGTCACCAATTCGGGCCTTACTACTCAGGCAGGCAAATCCGAAGGAGGCCTTTAAGAATTTGCTAGGAAGATAGATGAAAAGACAAGAATCCCAGTGGCCAAGGAAACTATCATTAAGAGGACGCCCGTAAACAGACTAGCAAGCCTGTGTTTTTCGGCAGAAAACGTGGAAGAGAAATTAACTATCACTGAATGGTCGAAAACCTACTTAAAAACGGATCAAACACGTTCAAAAACGAATACATACCCGAACCTTCCTCAAACGATCAGAAACTAATCCATTTTCGCTGATTCGTTTTTGGTTCCATTTGGGATAGTTTTTCTTGTTCAAGTGCACCAAATTTCCATTCACGATATCCTCAATGAGGTTTTTGTTCGCTGGGATTCCATACAAACCACATGTATGTGCCTCTCATTGAGTTTAATCTGCAACATATGTGTAATGACCATGTTGGCAGTGATTTCGCATTTTGTACAGTTTTTAGCCAAATTTGTTACGTTATTGTTACATATATAGAAAGCTTTATAAAGTTTTAAACTATTTAGAAGGATTTAAATAATTTAAATAATGAATACAATTAACACTTTCCATTCTCCAATGTGCCTTATAATTGGTATCCCTATGTTGTTTAGGTACACACAATACACAATACAAACAATGTTTATTGGGTATTAGTGTGGAGTTGCCGTATGTGTAGTGTGGCGATATCCGTCATTGGACAAATCTTGATAAATTATTGTCGCAACGATCGCAATGATAAACTTTATAATTATATTTGTTACAGACGCTTTTTTAGTGCACACTTTATTGTGGGCCACCACAAACCAACAACAAAACATGTTTATTGTAGGTATACAAAGTCAACTCATACAGAAGCACACAGACGTGCGTTTGTATGTATGCACGCATATATGCATTTATATGCTTCTTTGGTCGTTTGACTTGACTGTTGTTGTTGTTGGTTTTTTGTTTTTCAATTTTATTGTTGTTGTTGTTAGTTTTGTTTGTGCATGTAAAAAATGTCATTGACATGATTTTTGTTCTTCTCCTCTATGCCGTTTTCCATGTACTTCGCTCTCTTTCCGCTTACTTTGTGCGCTCTTAGGCATTGCAACTTTCGTTGCAGCGCTTGCTTGCTCTTTGTGTGCATGTGTGAGTGCGTCATGTGTGAATGTTTGCGCCCACCTCAGCATTTTCTGTGTAGTTTTCCATCACGTATTTTTTTGTGTTTGTGTTGTTTTTGGTTTTCGTTGTCAACGCCAACGTTTTGTTGTTGCTTCATTTTGGTTTATTTTATGTTTTCATTCTCGCTTCATTGACACAAAACGGAGATGCTATCAGCGGAAAAACGTAAATTTTGTGTCAATGCGTTGGAGAAGTCGTAAAAAAAAAAATAAAAAACAAAAATAAAAAGATGAGCATACAAATATAAAATGCTTATTTTTGAATTTTTTTTATTCATGTCGATTCCGTTATTTAAATGCGGTTATTGATGATCGTTTGGGGAAATGTTGACGTTGACTTTTGAGGTGAAATTTGCTTCCATGCCGCTTCATTAGTTCGTGTGTGCATGTGTCTATAAAAATATGACCCAAATAATTTTTCAATAGCATTATTTCATGTGATTGCTTGTGTCAATTCATGTATTACTTAATGACTTCCAATGAGTTGCTTTACACAACAACAATGCAACAAAAGTGCAGTCTACCTTTTGTTTCGATCAATTAATTAATCAATCAATCAACATAATAAACGAATTAAATCGGTTTAAAGAAACATTTATGTTTACAAATAAGTAAGTAATTTTTTTAGAGCTTGCATGCGTTAGCTATGAAAAACAGAAAGTGTTGCGTTGAACATATTATGTGATTCATACAAAGCACATGTACAACAACGACAACTTTTGCTGGCGACATAATCGGAGAAGTGGAGTGAGGGAGAGAGTGCGTGAGTAATTTTTTTGGCACCTATGCTGCCTAAAACTAAAAAAAGCAACAATAATGACGCAACAACAAAAATCATGCGAATAGAATTAATGTGTTTTGGCACTAAAGTCGAAGTAATTAGTAGCGTACGCCTATAAACATGTTGCTTACTTGCAACATGCTGCTACAACGTCGCCAACAATGTTGATGAGGTTTGAGCAACATGTCGATTTAAAATGAAAAGCATTAATTGCGATTGATTACTCAAAACCACACACAAACACACACAAATCGAATACAATAAAATGAATTTTTAATTACTTTGAAAATTTTATTATCGCCCATTATTATCAGTTTTTCACGACTTTTAATGCATTAAAACTTCAGAAAAATACAAATGGTAAATGCAATCAAAAAAATAATACAAAAAGCAAAAACATTTATTAAATGATAACAATGAAATTGTTACTTTTTTCATGTTAGAATTTTTATTTTATACAAAAACAGATTCTGAATTTATTAATTGAGCTTACATTGAATTACATTTTGTATTGTATGTTTTAAATCAGTCGAAAAGTATCAATTGTTGCAGAATTTTATATTTGATGTTCAACGAATTATGCATGTGTGTGTGAAAAGAAAAATATACAAATTTTTGTGCAACCAATTAAAATTTTACATAAAATTTAACTGCGTTTCAGTACACCTGAGGTTGTCGTTGTTAATCATATTCATATGTCGTTCATTTGTCAGATGACTTGAGAACATAAGCAAAGAATAAGACATTTTTCGCTTATCATATGAAATACATCGGAATTACAACCTGAAATTCTTACACAGTTAAAACCTCATTTAATTGCATTTCTGCGTCATCAACTCAAAAATCTTTTATGAGTCTTGAAGTAAATAAGGAATATGTTTAAATTGGGTAAAGTTTAATATATCTGAACCGCTTTCTTAACTCAAACACTTGATCTTAGTTATTTGAAAACGTTGAGAAAAGAAGCAGTGTAAACTCGATTGCTGGTACTTTTATATTGAATGTTAATTTGCTTGGCACTGTTTTATGCTCTCATAGTGTTAGTCCAACTATCGAAATGAGAGAAATTGTGGTGAAGTAATTTTAATGAAAGCATTTCAATACAAGTTTTTGCAGTGCCATTGGAAAATACGTACAACACTTCAGTTTAAAGTTTACCAGCACTAACACAGTAAATTTGTAGGGCAGGCAAGCACAAATACATTCAGTTAATTTGTCGGCCCTTCTAACTGTTTTTTTCCTTTTGTTGTCTTTGGTTTGTTTTTACAACTGTTGTTTATTTTTGTAAATGCGTGCTTATTTGCTGTGCGCTCACATTAGGTCACATGTCCAAACATCAACCCATCAGTGGAGCAGCTCCAGGTGGTCTGTGTTGTCATCATGTCATAATGCAAAAAAAAACAGTCAATGCATGGCATTGTGTCTTGTGCTTGATGTTGCATAATTAATTAAAAATTAATGTTAAAAGCAAAATCGTGTCGACGTAATTGGAACACTTGATGTCCGATTGGTTGGACAGCAAAGAAAGAAGATACCAGAACGAAAAACAGTTTGAACAAAATGGCGCTGAAAACAAATTTGGAGCAGACAATTTGTCAAATGTGTGCGTGTCAAGCCAAATTTCATTTATGCATTCATTGAAAATTTCGCTGGCGTAAAATTTGTTAAAATTTTTAATTAGCAGCGCAAAGAAGATGTACAACAAAAACAACAAAACGAATGAATACGAGGACGCAGCGCGTGACTTACTAAAGAACTGTGAGTGCCAAAATGTAATTATGCAAGCAGCAACGAGAGTGAGAGAGTGCGGCTCCAGCAACAAAATGAGAAGGAGAAGCAGAAGCAAAGACAAGATGTGACAAGAGTGTTGTGAAGCTGGGCTGTTTTTGCTTTTGTTGTTTTCATAGAATTTTGTGAACAGTTCTAAATTATCAAAGCTTAAGTGTATGAGTTAGGCAGGAGGTGCGGCAGAAACACACTAAGTCAATGAGGTGTGCGCACAAGACGGGCTCTCTCTGCTTAATAATAATTGAGCGATGAGCGCTTGTAATGAAATTCGTATTCAAAATTCGTGCGTTGTCATTTGCTTCAACAATACGTAAAGCTTCTGAGTGTGACAGTATGTGTGTGTGTGTGTGTGTGATTGTTGTTTGTTTGTAAGTACATAAATACATATATATTTTTGCTTTTGGCATTGTTGACTTGCATACATAATGCGCATCCGTCAATGTCGTCGTTGCCTTTGTTCCCCAAAGTACAAAACGGAAAATGTTATAGCTGCTTCTTCTTCGTTTTCTTATACTTCTATTACGTTGTCTTATTTTTAGCAAACTTGATTTAACTTTGGACACTTTAAGACATAAAGACAGACAAGCGCTCCTTTTGTGACTTAGTTGTTGTTGAAAAGTTTTTGCTTATGAAATTTCTATTAATTTTTATGCTCATTTATGCAGCGACTTTTGTGGTTTTGGTGTACCGCACCTTACATACAATCGCACGAATACACAGAAAACTCCTTGTTAGCACACACACACAAGCAAACAAACATGCGTGTTTCTTTTTGTTTGTCTTCAGTGTTGCCAACTTTTAGTCTTTGTTATTTGCTTTGGGATTTTAATATTTTTTGTTTGTTGTTTCTTGTTGGCATTGTTGTTACTGCTTCCGCTAATGTTACTTTGTTGTTGCTTTAATGACATCACTTTGTGTGAAAATTCATTTGAGTGTGTATGTATGTATCTTCTTGTGCATGCAAAATTATAAAGTTTTGTGAAGCAAAATGATTAATGAACTCGTATTTTCTTTGTCTGCTTAAATGTGCCAACTTTCAACTTCTTGTCCGTTTATATACATACACATGTACATATGTACGTTGACGTTTGCATATATTTTCCATAGCGCACATATTAATAAAGTTTTCCCTTCCCTTCCTTTGTTTTTGTTTTTTTCCTTGCTTTGATTCCATTTTTTTGTTTGCTGAGTTGAAGTTTTTGTCTGTTGTCGCTCATAAAATTCGTTTGCATATCATTTTTGCCAAAGTGCTGAAGCATGAAATTCGATTTTTTTCAGTTTTATGGCAGAATAGCAAACATGGTCGACTTTAAAAAAAAAAATAATCGTGCATTTATTGGTCTTAGCATTTATTTTTATGAGTTTGTTGTAAAGTGAATTTGAGTGCATTGCAGAAAATTCGCAATCTTTTTATTTTGTTTTTATATAAAGTATTAACTTTCAACTTCAACTTATTAACTCTTAAAATTAAATTAATCATAAATTGAAAGAACCAAAGAAGAATTGAATTTTTCGGCATGCATGGTTTGATTTATGCCATTATTGTGTTATGTGAAGGTGCCAATATAGGACGATTTCACGCATGACAAATTTTGCAAGAGCTTTACAAATTACATTATTTTGTCTGATGTTTTTTGTTTGGCTCAAAGTTATATATCCAAGTTTATTTAAGGAACACGTCTCAAAGTAAAAAGTGGTGAGATAAGACGTCTGAACATTAAACGAAGATTCAGGCAGCTCTCAATTATTGCCAATCTCACATAAAGTTATTTGCGTTTTATGATTTAATTACCAATGATGCCAGCTTAGAGCAACTTAATTCAAAACTCGTAACAAATTTGTTTTTGCCCCTCACCCTTACTCGCAATTGCAACATTAAATTATGAAATTTCTCGTCTAATTTAATGACAGCTTCGTGTTACCGTGTGTGTGTGCCTGTGCTTAAGTGAGTGTGCGTGTCTGAACCTGTGCCTTCGATCTGAATGCCAGACTCGTGCTTACATGCCTAATAGAATTTTATTTGCGCATATAATTTATGCACGTACTTTCATGCTCTTCTCACATAAGTAAGGCATAGCGAATCAGAGTGAGAGTTGGAAAGAGCCAAAGAAGTGAAGCGAAGAGAAAAGAGAAGAGCTCAGTGCTCGCACACGCAACAAACAAACTGTACTCGATTATGTAGGTAGTGTATCAGTGGGAGGATGCTTCTGGCGAGCAGCTCAGTTACTTTAAGCAATTTTTGTTGTTGTTGTTGCTGTTATTGTAAATTTCTGCATTTATGTATGTGCGTAATCCAACAATTTCCTTACAGAGATTATTAAGATTTTTTTTTATTTATTGATTGCGTTTCCTGTGGCCGTTTTTGTGGTTTATCGAGCTTAGTTTGAAAAGCATAACTTTTAATTTACTGCACTTCGTTTGTTCAGAGTGTGGGGAAAGAGAACTGCGTAGGCACAAGGAACAACAAGGCATAGCAACATGTTCGACGCCGGTGAGTCGTGTGTGAAGCTTAAAATAAAATAAAAAACAAAATACGAAAAACGAAACTTGTTTAACAACATTTTTTCAAGTCTGGAATATTTGAAAAAGGAGTAGCAAAAAAAAAAAAATGAAGAAAAATGTGCATAAAATGCATGAAAACGTGCTTATATTACTTGCTGCAAATAAATTTTGTATTATATTTTCGCATTGAGTTGTGTTGCTTTTTCGGTTGAATTGAGTACCGTTGAGTCTTTGGCAAAAACAAATATTCATGCTGAGCTGCTTTGCATTCAAATCGACGATTCAATTGAAATATAATTCAGTGTTGAAATGAATTTGATGCGCAGAGAGGCATGCATTCTTTATTGCATGTGCAATGGAAATGTGCAGTAGAGCGAGGGAGATAGAAAAATAAGAAGAGACAGAGATGAAGCAGCATAGTTTGCGTTGTTGCTTTAAAGTGTAAAATTTATTTTTGACTTGTTGATAAATAAGTTTATTGCTGAACAAAGCTGACTTGAACAAAAAAGAAAAACATGGGCATGCCAATCAGGGAGCTCAGTAGCTGTTTGAAATCGAGTTGGCCTTTCTTCTTGGAGCTCAAAGAGCTTTGTTGAGTACGCTATGTGAGTAAAGATTTGGCCAATCATATAAAATTGTCTACAAGTTGTTATATTAGATTTTATGAGTTGGTCATACATGATGAAAGGCGCTTCGCTGTGATTTGCTTTCGGCTAGAAAAATAAGCTCACAAATTGACAAAAAGCGCTTCCAGACACACTCTATACTATATTTCAAATTATGCATAAAATGTACTCAATCGTAGTCATGGCAAGTCATAGCAAAAAAACAGAATGATAAAAATGAGACACGCTCATTTTGTATTTCCACTTTTTACTTTTAATGGCACACAATTGTGTCATCAAAGTGTTTGAGCAAAGTGACGCAAAAACAAAGAGCAGATATGCGCGTTGGCATCAACACTGCCGCCATCTTTTTATAACTTTCGTAATGTCACATACGCATATAAATACATATATGTGTGTGTGTGTGTGAAAGTCGAAATTTTGTTAATATTTAAAATTTTAATCACATAATTTTGTATAATTTATATTATGCATTATGATATTTCTCACATTTTCACACAAACGACGACCGACGCAAGACTCAATGCGCGTACCGCCCAACCAGTGCTGCCCATTTTGTAGCTCTTCATATTCCATTGTTTCATACCCGCAGCATGTGACATCAGTGCGCTCACATATGATTACAGCGCTTTGTTTGTTTGTTGCCATTTTGGCCTGTGGCAAACGTGGCTTTCGCACTTGTACAAACATGTTGGCAAAAGCTGTTCGCATTATCCTTCTTTATAGGCCACAAGCGACAATTATAAACATGTGTATGTGCATGTGGTGTACAAGTACATATGATACAACCACTCAAGCCACAACTTTCCTGCGCGCTTCGACAGTTAAGTGAACTTGTTGGTTTTCATGAAAAAAAGTTCAATTTCATATACATTTTTTATGAGTTTTGCTTTACACAAAATTTTCTAATTTAATTACTAACACTTATTGTCTGCTTGTGTGTGTGGCAAATGTAATCGACCGACGTGTGATAATAATCGTCATGTTGGACAAAAGTTGATTGAGTAACATTTTTTCATATTCTTTTGGCACGCGACACATGCGGCAAACGCGCATTTGAACGTAAAAGCTTCTTTGTGCCGAAATTAACAATTTTTCAACTCTTTAATTTTGCGATAATGAGTCGTTCTCTCAGAGTTGAAATATCTAAATGATAATTGAAGCATTGAGATTATTCAACTAAATTATCATATCTTTATAAATTATTAACTCTAGTTGGATCATCGCTAAACGCTTCACGGACAATGAGTCACGATTGTGGATCACAAACAGTCATTTACTTAGTCATTGCGGTTCTGCTATTACAACGGACAATCATCAGGTTGCAAATTAATAAAATGTAACAGCTGATTCTCACTCACGCTTACGTAAATTTCATTCTTACATGATGTGTTCAACAAATTCACTTTACCCCTCTTGGGTCTTATGAAATCTTATTTCTTTTTTTGATTGAATCTGCTCCAAAGAAGGGAAACCTTATTTGGCCATATAGAACATGTGATAACTAATTGATTGGCAATCGTAAAATTGTTATTCTTATTGCTTGTTTACAACGTTGAAGTTGCAATTTTGATAGAAAAAAAAGTTTAATTGCACTTAAAAAAGAACAAAGTCGTATTAATTTTGGTTATTTCGTGGACTTCATTCTGGTACGTTGTTTATTTTTGTTTTTTTTTTTCATTTCTCACACATGAAAAATTTTTAACTGTTTTCGTGCATAATGAAGCATAAAAATCGAACTAAAATTAGCTAATTAAAATGAACAAAATTTGGTCATTACTTGCATGGCACAACATAAAGGCGAAACATCATTAAAGAATTACACACAACACGCACATATAAACACACTAAAGGACGGAAAAGCATTTAATTAAAAACGTGCAAAAAGAAATGAGACTGCCATGCGATGCGATAAGGTGGGAAGAGTTGGCACGGTCTCCCTGGTTGATGTTCCCAACGGCAAGCGGGGTGTACTGTAAGTGGTCAAAAGTTTATGACAGCCACAGCGTTGCGTGGGAACAATATGGCATAGAAACGGCGTTCGTGCGGACGACGAGTGTTAGTAAACACAAAACTCGAGAATTAATCAAGTGAATAAAATGCAGAACATAAAATGCCATGAAACGACAAATGAAATTCAGTTAGACATAAGTGCAGAAGAACATTAAAGAAAGCACAGCCAAAATTGAACTGAGTAAAAACAGTAAAAACAAAAACAAGAACTGAATAAATTCGAAGAGAGTAAAAATACAACAATAAAGCACGAAAAATGAAAATAAACGAATGGAAACTGTTAAGTTAAGACAGAGCGAAGACAAAAGAAAGTCGCTTGAAGGTGATGACAAGGCGGAGATGTGCTGCAAGAGCAGAGGTGCTTTGCTAGCGACAGCGGCGGTGACGGTGGCGTTGACTTGTAGACAAGAACAAACACTAATAAACTCATATGTGGCAACAGATACAATTACAAAGCGAAAATATAAAGCAAGTGAAAAGAGCTGAAGACTGAGTGGGCAGTGCAAGAGAGAGAGAGAGAGGGAGACTCAGAATGAGATGCCAAAGGAGTCTAAGCGTGGTCGATGAGCGTTGAGCAACAACGTTGTTGGAAATGTAATCTTTTTTATTTATTTGCTTGCTTGTTTTCTTTTTGTCTTGTTTTTCTTTTTTTTTATTTGGCAGAAAGCTTGTTATCGAAGCCGAGCAAGTGTGCATGTGCGCGCAAAAGGTTCTATGAGATATAAAGATACACGTACGCGCACAAAGCCGTCTGTGGCCGCCTAAAGTAGACAAGTCAGACGAGTTTTTAGTTTTTTATTCTTTGTTTTTGTTAGTCATTGACGACTCAAGTGTCTGCTATAAAAAAAAAAAAATAAAGGAAATAAAAGACGTGTTTTTAAGGACAGTCATGAAAAAGAATTTATGCGACTTTGAGTTGAAAGCACGTACTCAAAAACTATATGGAAACGTTCGACTGCCATATGTGCCGTGTGTTGAGATGTAACATACGAGTATTTAAGTTAAAAACCCCTTAGGTAAATGGTTTGCTTAAAAGGCTTCATCTTAAATATTATTGAGCTTTATTATTTTATAGCAATTTGGCGAAACAGACAAATAACTTTAGAATGGCATGTTAAAAAGAGTATCTATGCCAACATAAAGTAATGCTTTCTGTCAATTTGATAGTGTAGCAGCATCATTTGATAGTGTAGGGTATTTGTAAGGCAACGGAATTAGTTCAAGAAAGCATGTAAGTTCACTGCAATTGTGTTAAAAGATATTCCTTCGGTTTTGAAGAAAAGTAGAACACACAAACAACATCAACAACATATAATGTATAAAAAAGCACGCATTTTAATCAAGAAATGTGAAATTGAATAGAAATGATGCTTTTAAGCGTTCTACTCATTGGCCCATCACTGCCACCCTTGCTTACTAATAAAGCTTAAACTATCTTCATACCTTAAAATTTAAAGCAGAACATAATGAGTGTAAAAATCTGCCAAAGTGCAGAAGTTAAATTCGAATACAATTGATTTTTTTCATATAAAAACCAAAATCGAATTTCAGTTACGAATCCGCCGAATTTTTTGCTGCAAGAGAAATTTCGAAGTCCTTTATTGCAATTAATTGCATTGAAATTTTTGTAAAAAGAAATAAAATCAAACAAGGAATGAAAAAATAACAAAATTCTGCAAAAATTGCACAAAGAGTATTTACTCAAAGCGCCAAACAAACACACACACACACACACATACAAGCACAGACTTACTCTCGAGCATTCCAGTCCAATTGCACTTTATGCACTTACATTTCAAATATTCACATTCAATGCAGCTAAGTTACTTTCTTTCGCACAGCACATACGACAGCCTACCGTTCAACCACATTCATTGAGTCCAAATGCAAAAGTAGCGTATGCATTCGGTTATTCCAATGCAACATAAGAGCACTTAATGTTTGTCGCTTTAGACTATGTAGACCTCAGGCGAATTATTTCGTACAAACAAATAGTTAATATAATTGTGGTTGTTGTTGTTGTGGAAAATGTTGTGTTTGTATGCACAGCTGTGTGCGCATTTGGCATGTGTCAGTCAATGAAGCAAACCTTACGCTCTTCCCACCGCTCTTCCCTCTATTAAAGTAATATCCTTGAAATACTCGTTTGCTGCATTTTGCCTGTGGCGAAGTTGCGGGACGGAGCCGTGCGATAGTGTGCAGACAAGCATTTGCTTTTGACAACGTCATCAACATGTTCTCGCTTCTCAATCAGACGAAATTTCGGTATTTGGCATTGGCCTTTCGATTGCTTGGTGCATTTATACATCTCTGTGTACGTGTGTTTGTATCTATGTGTGTGTGTGTGTGTTGTAACAAACGCTCCAAGCATCTTAATTAGCTTAACTCAATAATTGCCGACACAAATAAGTATCTCAATAAGTTTTTTTGGTTTCGATTAAATATTTTCAAATTTAATTGCATTTTTGCCTCAAATGACCTCATTGCAAGCTTAAATCCGCCTATGTAACATAGGCACAAACAACACATAGAATTGTTTAGGTTTCAAACTGCTTCATTACACTTAAGCGCTGTACTGCCATATGTATACGGTGCGCGATTTTTAACATAGGCGGAACTAATATTAGAAATGATACGCGTGCTTCATTGTTATTTGAGTCAATTAGTTTGCCTCATGCCTTAATAATGCTAACGTTCAAGTTAATCAAATGCGAAACGACAACGCGATTAATACTGAGCCACCACGCCCACGCGCCCCTTCAATGTAACACAGCACACACACACACCCGTGACATGTAATATAGAATGTCTCATGAAGCTAACAAAAGTATCGCGCATCGCATTACAAAGCGCCGTCACCGGCAGTCACCTTAAGCCCCCAACCACACTGTGTTCGGTTTTTGTATTGTACGTTGGGGTGAGGGGTGAGATGGTGTGTGGGAGGTGGGAGGTGGGGCACGCTTGTTGTCTCTGCCCGCGTTAAATGAAAACAAAGCAAAGTTTGTTTTGTTGGCTTTTGTAAGTCGACTTATTTATTTTTGTAAGTCAACCGGCGTGCGCCGCCCATCATCCCGCCCGACCTTCGTTCACGTTACACGTTTAGGTAAGATTGCAATTTGTGTAGGGTGTATGTGTATGTGTATGTGTGTGCAACTTGTGGCATGCCTGAAAGGCGTCAGACGACACTCAAGAAGAAAGAGCTTACAAAATGCGATGCATTGCCGTCGCGTCTCTTTTTGTTGCCATTCTTTTGCCATTTTTCTTTTTTATTATGTATATATGTATTTTGAGTTTTCTTCATTGTAGTTGTAGTTGCGGTTGTTGTTTTGCCTTCTGCTGACGTTACTGAGATCACTTGGTTGCTATTGTTGTTGTTGCTGTTGCTGTTTTCTATGCACGCTAATTTAGTACAAGTTGTTGTTCTATGCTAACTTTTAGTTGTCTTTAAAAAACAAGTATCTCAGAACATATGCTGAGAAGTGCCAGCATAAAGAACAGAAAAGAAGTTACAAAACTTACCGCTTTGACACGTAACGCCAATTAAGTTTTTGTTATTGTTATTGTTGCTGTTCTTGCAGTGCCTTTGCTTAATAGGCGCAACGTAGATACATACCATAGATACTTTCTATTACAAATGTCTGCAGTTGGCAGTTATGCACTCATATAGAGCTTGTAACACTTGACTTGGCATATGCCAAACGTATCTTTTAGCCTGTTTCCAACAAGGCGTATCTTTTGCAGTTTTCCTTTGTGTTTTTGTTATTCTTATTTGGCAATTTAACAGATTCCAATGCAATAAAAAGTTGTGAGCGCAGCACTTCGATTGTTTTATTAACAGTTCATTCAAGTCTGTAAATAATGTAATAAAAATAAAACTGAATAAATATTAAATGTTTTTCATCATTTGTGTATGTGGGTGTGCATAACTGTACAAAAATAAACAAGTTACGTTTACGTTATTGATTCTTTATGCAAATATTTTTTATTAAAATTTTATCTTTCATAAATTTGTATCTTTAAACATGTGTTCATTTTCTATCTCGCTCTGACTTTATTACTCTGTCTCACTCGGCTTTTGTGTTATCTTTTGTGCATATTTATTTCAAGCAAATAAACTTCAAAGCAAACTCAGCGACACTTCTGAGCAATGCAGCACCTTCATGACGATTACGCACAACTTTCAAAGACTAACTACTCTTATGTTGCTTAGCATTCACACGAAACATACGGCAATTTCGTATTGATGCACAACTTAAAACCTCAAAAGCCAAAATAACCGTATGTCTTGTGTGCTGCTATGTAAAATAGCCTTACTCAATACTTAGAAATATGAAATACTGAACTGAGCTAAATTTACATAAAAGCATGTGTATCTGTGGTAGTCATCATTCAAGATACTTGCCACAAATAAATTTGTGCGTGTTTGCAACTGTGCTAACTAAAATTGTATCTGAAACACTTGGAGCGTCGAAAATTTAGATTGCCTTTGAGCCCATGTTATTTTGTATGTATTTTCATTTCAAGTCGACGAAATTTATTTCGCTTTTTGCTTTTTTTTGGCTAAGCTTTGACCGTAAGTGGAAATGTTGTAACTTTGTGCAAGTTGTTGAGATACATTTTTGTGGCTAATTGTATCTTTGATAATATGATGACTTTGTGTTTGCGTGAAAGTTGTTAATTGCTGTAAATTCACAGTGTTGAGTGCTCAAAATGTTTTTGATTGCTTTGCTTTGCTTTGCTTTTGATGATTGAGCTTTGGTTGTGGCAGAGAAAATCTTCAAATTCTTCCGAATTATTCATTTGCTTTAACAAATGCTATTTGGTTGATGTTTAAGTATAGCATAGCATTAAAGTTTTAGTTAATTTGCTTTTAATTATTGCCTTCTACGCCCACGTGTACGTAGGCATGTGTGTTTGAAAGTATCTGCATTTGTTTTTTCGCTCCTAAAAGTTTTAATGCTTCACATAACTTTTAATTTACGAGCATTTGCATTTCAGTCATCAAAAAAACTTGTGAAAAATAAATACATTTTAAAAATACATACATAAAAAATAGTTTTTTATAAAGCGACAGATACTTTTTCAGTTGCATTATAGTTTGCTGCAAATTTTATAAAAAGTTTGAAATTTTAAACTCGTAAACAATGAGAAAATTAATATTGATCAGTGAAGTTCTCAAAAATGAACTCAGAGGACAACGGAAATGGATGCGTTTATGAGAAAAGTTTAAGATAGAGAAATTAGTAATTAGAGTAATCGAAAATTGTCAAGAGTTGAGAAAAGTTGAACAAAGATGAGTTAAATCGAGCAAAGTAGAGAGAAAATTGGTAAGATTAGATTAGATCAGATTAGCATCCAGCAGATGAAAGTAGAGTGTTATGGAGTAGAACATAGTAGAGTAAAGGTAGTACAACTAATTTTATTGGATCACTTTTTGTTTCCTTCCCTAACTACCTTTTTTTTGTAGCAGAAAAACCCTTCTTTTAATCATTGTAACCAAAACTTCTAAAAAGAACAACTTAATATCACCAAAAGTGTTGGCTTGGCAACTCTGCCCGCGCCCGAACTCATTGCTCCACCTTGTTAATATGCCCGGCTCTTTTAACTTTTGTAGCGCAGCGCAGAAATGTGCGGCTTGGCTCGCTCGCTGACTGACTGCCGGCTTGGCTTATAAAGTTGACAATTAAAAGTTTTATCTTTAAGCGAGTTTGTTTTCAATTCTTTTTTATTGTTGTTTTGTTTTTGTATTTGTATTTGTTTTTGTGCTCTCTGATGACAACAACTGTAACAACAAAAAGAGCGAAACTTTTATTTGAGAAAAAAGAATAAAACAAAATAAAGTTTAAATATTTTGACAAATAAAAAAGTTAAAGCAAAATAGCAATTTAAATATTTTGTAAAATTTGTCTAATGAGTAAAGTTGTTTAAAATAAAGTTGTATTTTTAAAATAATAAATCTTGTCTTATTTGCAACAGAATTGAAATACTTTCAACAAGTTGTCAACAACAAAAATACTAAAAAGAAAATGATAATATCGATGCTTCTTCATGTTTCTTTCCCACTTGGGAGTTCTGTGTGTTTTTTTTTTTTTTGCAATAATGAAAAAATATAAACAAGAAATAAAGAGAAGAGCTTTAAAACCAGAATTCGATTGAAATGATTTCGAATAAAAGATGAAACTTGATGTTAAATTGAACAAGTTTTACCACCCACGCATTTTAACTTGGCTCAAGCTTTTGAAGAGACAGCAAACAAACGCACACATATGGATACACTACGTGTTCAGAGTCTAATAATATATGCAACAACAATATAAGCGGCAAGACAGTAAGAAGGCAAATGAAGTTAGCTAACACACGTTGTGGAGAGACACACATATGTAAATATATATATTTATATAAAAGTTCGAATTAATGCTAAAATAAGGCTAACTGCTAATAACGTTAAGTATGCCTATGTTGCGTAGTGAACCGCGGCACATACGTTACTAACGCTTTAATGCAATTAACACTAAATTGTCATATGTGTTGTGTGGGCGTTTGTAACATAGGTGTATGCAGTATGAGAAATGTTATCATTAATGCTTTTGTTGTTGTGGTTTTTTAACAGTTTTTTTATATTTCATATTCTTCTGCTTACGCTGTTAAGTTGACTCGCACACACTTACAGACATGACCACAGTTTGTACACCGCGAAACAGGCAGGCGGACCATCAGACAGACAAATTGACAGACATAAATATAAAACGGGTTTTTTGAACTTTTTCTTTTTTTGTTTTTTTATTTTTTTGTTTTTGTAATGCGAATTGTTGTTTTGATCTGCTATTTATTTGTTTTTCTGCAGTCTTGATTTGTTCATTCTTTTACTGCTTTATTTTAGATACTTTTGCAAATAAAAAGATGGTTGTTACAAGTTATGAAGGCGTTTTTAATAAATTCATTCCAACTAACCAAAGTATACACTGATGTAGTTGTTGGTTTTCTTATTGTTGTTGACGATGTTTTTATTTTAACTTAAACGACAGATTGATTGAAAAAGTGAAGAAAGCGCGCCATCAAAGATAACAATGAGACACACACACGCGTGTACGCATACACGCGTCAAATACGCACAAACAAACTGACACACACACGAGTTTAAATAAAGTGCGACGCGGGAGTTAAAATGTGTGCGACTCGATGAAGAGAAAATTCCATGTACCGTGCGCGACGACGTTCGTAAACAAACTAATTTGTTTGTACGGCAAAAAGCCAAGTTAAGGAAAACATTTCAATTGCTTCAAACATTGCAACATGCTTGGACACTTACGCATGCAACACGTGTGCTCTGAACATGTTCGAAACACACTTGGAACATGGCTCGAATGTAACACTGTTGACACAAATGTGTCAATAAAAACAATAAGTGAATCACTGCTGGCCTGGCGTATGTTTGCTGGAATTAATGCTATGCATGAGTCAGTTTAATCGTGCCAACTTTTATGTTTTGTTTTGTTGCTGTTGTTTTACAGAATATTTGAATCTTGTTTCGAAAACTATTTTTTGAAAAACTAAACTTATTCGAATCTTAAACCGAAAGCTGCGATTAAATTCTGGAATGTTCAAAGATTAAGAAAAAATGACTGTTAATTAGTTGGTAACATTATTTTTGTTAATTCAATAAGCAGAAGAATATAATGACATCAACAACAGTGTGCCACTTTTGCTATGCTTTCTTGTCTTTTTTCTACTCGATGCACCAAGCAATGAGTCACACTGCCCTCCCTTTCTGTCTTTTGTGCTCTTGCTTGCTTCTTTTGATGCATGCCGTTCTGCTGGTCTTCGTCTTCGTCATCGTTGGCGTTATGCCGTTTTTAAATGTGTGTGTGTGTGTGTGCGTGGATTTTCTTATTGGATGTGTCTGCCTTTCTGTCAATGAGGCTTGTTTCTTTTTATTTTTATACCACGTTGTTAATCGCTTTGGTCGTTGTTGCTATTTTGAAGATTCATATTAGATTTTCATTTCGAACTGTTTATCATGCATAATTTTTTGATATTCGGTTTTGTGTCGCCCCTCATTTATTCATCTCGTGCTTGTTTATTTTAAGAACGTTGACATAATTTGTACACGTCGTTGTGGCCATTGTTGTTGTTGTTGGATTTGTTGGCTTTTCATTGTTGATTTTCCGTTAAGTTTTTGTCTCTTTTCATTGTATCGACGCATCTTTCTTCTTCTTCTTCCTCCCTTTCTTCTTCATGGTTGAGCCTGCATATGATTTCATGCTGTTGCTTCAATTTGCAATGTGCCTAGCGATTGAATAATAAACTGATTTGTGCATGAATTATTTATGACTCTTGTGTTGAACACTACAAGTAAATACAGTGGGTCACAGTTGGCTATTTTCTTCTTGAAGTAACCTTCATACTAAACGATGCATTATAAAAGTTTGCATCGATGCAGAGGCAAAACTGATTATGTAAATAAGCAAAATTAGTTTTTCATAGTTTAGTATGTACAAATAAACAAAAATTATAAGATACTTGGCATCTTTCTTTCTCACTCAAATTAATGCTGCAATTTACTGTACTTTCTTCGACTGTGCTTTAGGCAAAAAAGATATTAAAAGTGCTTAATTATAATCGACTTTGAGCAGAGACCACAAAAGAGTAATTAATTCGCATACGCCATTTGGTTGCAGTCAATAATATTTCTGATTTTGTTGAGCGAAACTAATTTATGTTTATTTATGGCAATTAATACTATATTAATTGTTTTGCCTTATTTTCATTCGGTAGTTTGATTCAGGTGCTAGACTGCGCTATGTGCTGCTTATGTGCCCTATAACATAAGTCAAACCCCCGCCGTGTATCGTGTATTGGTTCGAAGCATAGCGGCATAAAGCGTCAAAAGGATTCCAGAAGCAGAAAAAAACTCAAGTTAATCAAATATTGGCAATACGACAGAGCAAGCAGACAGACGGACGGACGGCACATCAAATTGACCGCCACGAGTTGAAAATGACGGACGGAAGTTGAATATTTGCCAAGCACTTTCGACAACTTTGGCGCGACGAAAAAGAAGGCCAATCATTTCATTGTATGACATACGCGGGTTGATTGATATGCCTTCGTAGTGGCAGAAGGAAAACGACAACGACGCACTCACCAAGAAGGCAAGAGAGGCGAAGTGGAAGCGAGAGGGAAGAAACAAGTTTCAAGTGACACACTTTTGACTTTTCTCTCGGTCATCAAATTGCATTGTTGGCGCTTTCGATTAAAATCAATTTATGTCATTTTCAATCAATATTTTTTTATTTTTTATGAAAAGTGTTGAAAGTAAGAAAAATGTTTACACGCTGCAAATTTGTGAAGTTAAAAAGCTAATGTGTTTTTTTGCATAACTTTTGTGCACATCGAAAATGTATGTAAGAACCAAAAAGAGGCGTGGCAGAGTCTACAAAGTTTATATGTTCTTAATCAGCATCGAAACAACAGACAATTTAGCCTTGTTTGTATGTCTGTGCTTCTGTTTGAACTATAAGCGACTGAATACAAATTTTTTTTTGATCTTGACTCTCCTATTCATTCGGCTGTCCTTATCCTTGTGGCAATCCCCCCCTTTTTGTTTGTGTGTGAGTCGTAAGTAACTGAAGTTCTCACAGGTAGAAAAATTACAAGAGAATCATGCTTTTCAATGGTGTTTTGAGTCATATACATACTTGTATTGCTGACTTGGAGCACAGCAAGATAGATGAAAAAACTAAGCGTGAGAACAGTTTATGCTGCAGGATATTTCGAAGTCTAGCAGTGCCTAAATAGTTGTTGTTTGTTCTGGAAAAATAAAGCAATGAGTAAGAGATATAAAGTTGTGATAAACTCTTGGCGTGCCTGAAATGTCCCCTCGAGAAATAAAAACAAGCCAAAGTGAAAGTGAAAGAATAACAAATGAGAAAGTGCAAAAGTTGAAGAAAGACTATTGCCACTCTGCAAGAGTTGATACTGATGATGAGCATGACTATAAAGATGATGATAACAGTGTTGGTGTTAGTGCTTGCTTGTGGCATGCAAGAAGCCAACCAAACGTTGATATTACCGTAAGCAAAGCAAGGCTAACAACTGTCTTCGCCGGCATTCATTATACGTCATGTTGAACACGTTCATTGCATGTCTGACAAACAAACAAACGAACGAACAAGGCCCTGATCAACATTGCAATACTCGGCAATGAGAACGACGACTTAATTAGTCATCGTTCTGTGCAACTGCAACTGCAAGTGCTCCGACCTCCCTGACTGCGACTTCCCCCTCATGCGCTCCGATTATGTCTCGTTGATGCTCGCAAATTCAATTTGCTACTAAAGTTGCAATGCCGATAATTAGTAGTTTCGCATGTACAGATGTATGTGTGTTTGTGTGTGTGTGTGTGTGTGTCCTTGATTAGTTGTTTGCGTGCGTGAACATTAAACTAACACAAACTGTTGCATACTGCGTGGCGCATGCATACAAAAATATTAAAATAAACTCAATGGCGTGTATATGTGTGTGTGTTTTTGTGTTTTAGAAAATTGGTTTTACGCCATGCTTTTTGGCAAAATAATATTACGCATACGCCGCGTTGACAACGAAATCAATTTATTTTGCATTCGTTGCTATCTTGCCGTCTCTTTCTCTCCGTCACTGCCAATTAAAGTTCATTTTAAATTAAAGGCGCACACGTTTTACTAATTAGTGCGGCAGAGTTGACAAGTGTCCCTCACCAAGGACACAAAATCATTTTACGATTTTGACAATACTGTTTTGGCTGACGATAGGAAATCTCAGTTAGTTTTCTTACATTACAGCATCTTTTAATTGATAAAAATATGGCAACGAAAATCTATAAATATATAAGAAAAAGCTGTTTTAGACACTTTAAGCACGTCTTACTCCTATGCAACACAATGCTCCAGCAACACATGCGGCAGTCTAACATTCAAACTCAATATTTGCTCAAATTGTTTGCTTAACTGTTTTCGTTTTGTTTGCAAATTTGTTTGCTCTTAATTAAACATGCAACCGCAAACAAAAAATGAAATATGTTTTTGTACATAAATCGAAATAATGCACAAGCACACACACACACACACACAAGTGAGACCACTGACACAAAGCGAGAGTAGTAAAAAAAATGCATTAAAAAATTGGTTTGCGCATACAAAATGCGGCGAAATTTACGCGTGGCCTTAATGACTAAAGCGGATTTCTTTTTCACTCTTGTATTTCAAGTGATGACAAAAGCTGCAAAAACGAAAAAATTCACACAAAGAAATAAAAAAAAAGGAAAAAAACATTTGAAAACATAAATTAAAATAAACCCTTTTTTACGACACAGCAGAAAATCCTTTTTTCCATACACACACACGCACACGGACGTAGCAAAGCCGCTTTGTTAATGCGACGAAATGAAATTTAATTTTGCGTAATTAATATGAATTTTGTTTAATCTTCTTCTTCCTCTTGCACATTTTTTCGTCTTCCTTCTTGACGACCGTCGACCCAAAGTTCAACAATGAACAAAAAACAAAAAATTTCAAAACAAAAGTGAAGAATCAAGCAACAAAATTTTGCCTAAAAATCATTAATATCCTTTTTTGTTGTTTGTCATTAAAGGTTTTGTCATATCCTTTGCCAGCTCCTGTGTACTTGTGTGTGTACGTGTGCTTGTGTGTGTGTCATGCATGAGTGATTTTTGTTTAAAAATTTGACCCGAAAAATGCTATAAATGTAACGAAATCACCAACACACACACGCACACACACACACTTACACTCAATAACAAAAAAGCAAAACAGAGGATGAGGGAGCAGAAGAGCAGCAATGAACATGTCGCCCACAGGCGTGCAATACGCCCCTTTTTCATTGTCAATGTACGTATCTGTGTGTTTTGGGTGGCCTCATACACCGAATAACAAACACGCACACATACACACATACTGAAACGCTTAGAAGTGTGCATGCGATTGGCTTTATTTCCGCTGCACTGCAAAAAAAAACGGCAATTCACATGGCGTATGCGTAACCCAGGACTGTTTTTTACTCCTTTTTTTCGCCTTTTTGGCAATAAAATGCATGACATTGCGTATCTCAGATCTTGTTTTGAATGTTTTCGGTTTTGAATGTCGGTTTTTTCCCTCTCTTCTTACTTTGTGAAGCCTTTTGACTTTACCGTAAAAATCAGCATTAAATCATCTTGTTGTCAACGTTGAAAGCAGCAAAAAAATAAAAACAAAACGTATGAAGAGTTAAGGAAAAATGAAAAAAATAAATAACAAGGCGAAGGTTTGAATGAATAGCGCTCAATTCAGTAGTTTCCGATAGCATTTGACTTGTTCTTGCAATCTTTATTTTGCTTTGCTTTGCTTCAAGTGCCATTTGTGGCTTGGACAGACATGGCTTATGCCTTTCTTTTGGGGGCTTGGTATTTCTCTTGTTTTTTTCGTCCATTTTTTAGATTTTTCTTTGCTTTACAGCTTTAAATGTCTCGGTCAGCATATAACTGTCCCCACACACACAGACGCAAGCAAACACACGCGCAGAGACAACTAGCAAACACATGTTTGTTTATAAATATTTGACGTCATGTTTGTTTGTTGTTGCTTAGAACCGAAAGTGGTATAAAAAAACTATGCTCAGTTGCCTGCACTTTGGATGACCATGACTTAATCATGTATACATAAAAGCAGCACTTCAAGTCCACTGTTAAATGCACTACAGTGCCTGCCTTGTTGTACTTCAATTTGGTGTTGTTGTTCCCATTTAATATACGACATCGAATATGTTCGTCAAAATGCAAAAGTGCCGAGAGCCACGCACCTGAATAACAGATTTGAAGGCATTAACGGTAAACTGACGAATGAGTTGTGTCACTAACGCTAACAATACAGAAAATGCAACTGATACAAGTAGTTTCTAAGCAGCGGCGATATCTCTCGCCTTTCGTAGTGCAGTCAAACGAATTCCTCAGAATGTCTTCGAGCCTTTTCTTTGTACATTTAATTCTTCTTAATGAAGTGCTCTTTACTTACATTGTAGGGCGTAATCATCATAAGTAATAAAGGCGTCATTAGTACTAAAAGAAAATTAATAAATCAGAAGCAATACAGAGAGAAAATGCTTACATTTTTATCCAAAATTAATTTATTTTATTACAAAATTAAAAACTAACTTTGAAATATATTATTTTGATTTAACATTTGATTTGATTTAATTTGTCATTTTTTTTAAATTTGCTAAGAATGCAACTATCTGTTGAAATTAATAAGTCGACATTTTCGCATAATCGTTAAGATGACCGATATGTGTAGAACGTGATATATTTTCCCGATTCGTAGTCACCAGTGAGACCACTATGATCGAACCACAAAATTAGTCAAAACAAATGATTAATAATAAATTGAAACGGAGCTGAAATATTAAGTTTACAAAAGCTAAGGGTAAACATGTGTTCTATCGCCAACCATCATTCCATACTTGTGCACAGTGCTTTGGACTACTTTCCGTCATGTAAGTGTCTAAGGCATAGAACCTCGCTGTCTCTGCTATGATTAAAAATCAGACGCGTCGCGGGAATATCTGCCCAAAATTCTTACAGCATAATCGGCACTATTCTTGTCGATTACAAATTTATCATATTTTTTGTATGATGTATACGATAAATGATGAATTTTCCTTAGACCCAATTTGACACTGTGTTCGAGGCCACTTAATCTGACGTCATATTTACGGAGTTCATTATTGAAACCAATAGTTGGATCAGCGCAAAGAAGAACAAACCCCCGTTGTCCAAATCGCAGTAAACTTGAAATGGACCCAGATCGGATCCAGGAATCTCAAATTCGAATATTTCTATTAGGTGTTGTTGCAATTGCAAATATGTTGGCCATGTGAGTTGTAACGCAAAGAAAAGATAATGATGAAAATTTTTAAAATAAAAAGTTCAGGGCCAATAATTGTACCGAAGCCGCAAAGGGAAACCACCATTTTTAGGCTTTTATTTCTTTTAATTTACCCTGTAATTATTTCTTTACGTTACAACTCACATTGGCGACATATTTGCAATAGAAACAACACCTAACAAATTTAGAATATACAACTTGTCGCGTGATTCCATTTCGTTATGCAATTTTGAACGATTGACCGGACACAAACATAAACATTCTTGCCATAACACTGAGGTGGGAATTCGAAAATACCAAAACCGCGCGTATTTGTTCATTTCGCATGTTTTAAAATTTCATTAAGTGTTATTGTCATTGGCTCTCGAATGTTTCGATCGCATAAAAAAAAGACTCCCTTTATAATAGTCGAAGTTAATCTTTCCAATAAATCAAATATTGTTTTAAATAAATCAAACATATAATCTTGTAAAATCATCTGAAAAAGCTTATTGTTTGAACCCGTCAGGCAACGACTAACGATTATCATCAATGGTGTTGCACTTTGGATGCAATAATCAATGAATGGGCACAAATCCCAAATGTTTTCTTGACACAATTGTCAGAGCCTCTAAAAGATAACGTCAGGAAAAGTTTTAATTTGAGTCGAAAAGATACCGAAATAAATCAACCAAAAACAAATATTTAAAATCGCATAATTTTGAGTGAAATAAAGGAAATTTTGACCGAGATTGCAAGCCGTGTTGTGTCTGAGAGGTAAGCTTTGACATGTGTAAAAAAATAATTGATTGACTGTGCTACGGCGAGTTGATGGATCTGTTGATTTCAATCGACCATGGCAGGAATATAAAGTAGGATTCGGCAACAATACTGGCAATTTCTTTCTAGGTCTTGAAAATATTTATCAATTGACTGCATATCAATGCCATAAGTTGATGGTTATTTTAAAGGACTTTGATGATGTTGAAAAATATGCCAAATATGATCACTTTCGAATTGGTTCTGAAGCTGAGGAATTCTTTGAATGTTTTGGGAAACTATTCGGGAACTACAGGAGATTCTTTCAGAGACAGCCGAATCAATGAAATTTTCCACCTACAGATAACGACAATGATGATATCTTCCGTACAATTGTGCTAAGAAATTTCATGGAGGATGGTGGCATAAAAAATGCGGCAAATGGTAAATTTATTGGATACTACTATCCTAACTGTAGATTAAATTTCATAGTGATTTTATGTTTAAATTTAATTTTTGTTTATTGACCTAAAAAGCAACCTTACTGGCATATACAAGTCTTATAGTGGAAATCCATTACTGGTCAGCCATCAAATGGCATACTTGGGCGTTATTATTACTCACTCAAATGCTGCATAAAATGATGGTCCGACCGACAACTTGTTAGTGATTCCGAATTAAAAATGGAGTCAATACATAAATCCTTTGTCGTTTGTCTTGTCCTGAAACATGTAATACACTTTTCCTATGTAAAAAACTGCAAAGTTTCAATAATTAATTATTTGACTAATAACAGAAAAACAAATTTCTCAATTTTGTTAATAAACAGCCCAAAACTGTATTAAATGAAATTGAAAGTTAATACTTTACATTATTTCTTCTTACTGATGTGTTGGCACACCCTGTAAAATGTAATATATGAGTGTAATTGAACAAGCATTGATGCACCAAAACCTTGACTCTGATTTTTATAAAGATTTTCTTTTATTAGATGTAAGTGAGCATTTGACATCGAAATGCGAATTCTACACGAGATTTGTTCCCTCACAAAGTTCACAAGTATTTGAGTTATTAAAAAGTGACTTCGTTGCCAGCATACATAAAATGTAAAATGGTTTCATAATGATGAGATATTGAAGCACATGGAGTACCGCATCTTTGTCGGAACGGGCTTGCCCCTATCGGTATTATCATTTGGTTGTGGCATGCTCTGTCACAAATTTGGATGAGAAGAGACACCCCACCTTATTCTAATTAATTTAAAAGATATGAAATCAGTTTGGAATCACTTTTGCGAGAATTAAAAACAAACAACGAAAGACAACAGAATCTGATAATTTTAAACGACCATGGTAGGATAATAAAACAGGATTCGGAAATATTGCTGGTAATTTCTTTCTAGGTCTTGAAAATATTTATCAGTTGACTGCATATCCATACCATGAGTTGATGGTCATTTTAAAGGACTTTGACGGTGTACAAAAATATGCCAAATATGATATCTTTCAAATTGGCACTGAATCTGAGGAT
>JBAMBP010001292.1:0-66415 GCA_037044515.1 Phortica magna
GTTAAAGAACAATTTCGTTACAATTTAAATTCACAATTTGGTAGTCTGTTTACTCATGTTTTTCGTTTTTTCCACATTATATGATAACTGTTTTATTTTCATTAACACTGCCTATACAGTTTCTCACTTCGCTTGAGGAGATAGTTCTTTATTCCTCTTTTGAACTGTGAGACACTGGAATTTATGAGCGGATATTAATGTAAAAAGTTTATTAAAAGTAGGCGTGTCTGGCACGTTAAAATTATGTTACACAAAGTATTATTAGATTAATTGGTTGTCCGTTGTCGCTGCACACACTTTCGATCGTCGCGGAAGAATGACTCTGTATGCCTGAAGTGTTGTCATTCATTGCGTTGGATCTGTAATCTGAGAGCTGTGCTCAAAGAGCTGCAGATTAGAGGTGGGCGCGGGCCTGTATTTTGAGGCCCGGGCCCGCACGAAAACGAACTCTTTTTTGAGAGGCCCGGCCCGGCCAAACATGAAACTTTTTACCAAAGCCCGGGCCCGGCCCGGCCCGCACGAAATTTATTTACTCATATAAGGAAATTTAAAAGACATTAAAAGACATAGACATTTATAGATATAGATAAGTACATATATGGCCCTTTTTCATTTTGTATCAGCTTTACACATTAACTTTTTGTATTCACAGCGTCCTGAGTGGTTTGTCGCGACATATTTTATATTTCAGTTTTAATCAATTTCACAATAGGAAGCCAATTTTAAATTAGTGGTGTGCAAACAAGTAAAATATGTATAACCAAATCGATACAAGTATCGATAAACAATTAAAATGCGATAAATGGCGGTTCTAATTCAAGCATAAAGAAAAATAGCGCGAACAAATCAAAATTGTTTTCGGGCACGAAGCCCGCAAGAATCTTAATTTTAAGGCCCGGGCCTGTGTTTGCCCGTGGGCCACGAAAAAAAGCCAGGCCCGCGCCCACCTCTACTGCAGATGCTAACAAATGTATCAGTTAAGTCAGTTGTTTCGCTCAAAAATTGTATTGCCGCTCTCATTGTTCTTATGAGGTTCTTATTAATAATATCGATATTCTTCTAAACACATTGTGATTGGTGACTAGTTGACGGTTACTCAGTACAAGCTTTTTAATTAAACTAATAAAATTAGCTCTTTCTGACAAGAACGACATCGACAACACAATTTACAAATTTGGCGCTCACCCATAAGCTAAATCCCGGAGGGGAACCAAAAAATAAACTTGATCTGGGTATGAATATCAGAATTGACTTGAAAATGAATTTTGGTTCTATACATTATAGTTTCCGAGATCGACGCGTAGGGCTAAGTCGACTTCTCTTTCGATATTGTTCAAAAATATATATATACTTTATAAGGTCTGTGACGCTTTATTTTAGGTGTTACATTTTCGACGTGCACAAAACTGATATACCCTTGTACCACAAGGTACAAGGGAAAAAATGGAATTTACTCAAAACTTAAATTTTCTGGCCTTTGAGGGGTAGACAAAATGCAAAGAAGGTATTTAGTCTTTGTACTTAGTCTATTTACAAAATTTCAGGTTTGTACCCTTGACAGTTTTGGAGATATAGGCTTTGACAAGTAAACACTATTTGAAGTGTACTTAAGGGTAAGGGAAAAATTGTGGTATGCAATTTTAAAAAAGTTTATTTGTTAAGTCCGCATACAAAGTTTCAGTAGAAATTACCAAAAATTTAAGTTTGATGGCCTTTGAGGGGTAGTCAAAGATACAAGGGTGTATTTTCTGATATGCAGTTTTAAGGACATATATTTACTGAGTCTACATACAAAATTTCAGGACCGTGCCATATATATGTAGTTTTGAAAATATAGTAATTTTCAGTCAAATATTTTTTGTGGGGTAATGAAGCAAAAGAGGAAAATTGTATTATGCAGTTTTGTAGATCTTCACTTGCTGAGTCTACATACTGGCTTTCATGATTCTATCGTTTCTCGTGTTCAAATTATAACCTTTCCAAAAAGTAAGCGGTGCTGGTAGGTCGGGAAGGAGCGGGCGTAGCACAAAACTATGCAAACTTGATCTGCTGCCGAGTATCACGAGTCTAACCTCAAAATCTGAAGTCTATATCTCTTATAGTTTCCGAGAACCATTTGTAACGGGGGGTGGACGGACTTACAGACCGACGGTCAACGCTTAATTATGTGGGGTCCTCCACCCCACCATCTATGCGTTAAATAAATGTTGTTCAACCAAACCGAATATACCCTGGTTGTTTTACCTGACCATGTCATATGCCAGAAAGTTTCATTTAGATTGGACCACTGGAGGTGGTACCTGGCACACAAAATAACGATGAGAAAAAGAACCAAATTTTAAGTCATTGCATAGAAAACTTTTTTGTATCTTAACAAATTGACTTGAAACTATATACGTGTGTTTTTAGGAATGCACGAAAACCACAAATTAAAGAAGAGTCTCTGCAAAATTGTTTGTTGATAAACATGTGGGAAGACATCGCATATACATATATAAGCAGACAATCGGAGCTGTTTCCATAAATTTCTCCAGTCCTCCTGATCAAGAATATATAAACCTTATATGGTCGGACGTGTTTCCTTCTGAGTGTTACACACTTCTAGACAAAGTGATAATATTATTCACTGTGAGAAGAGCAAACATTTTGTGTGGCAGCTACCAGCTACAGTGGTTCGATCTCAAGGAAGTTTTCAGACATTCGGTTTGGTACGTTAAACTAATAATATTCAACTGTCTATCTTGAAAAGCAAAAGTTTTTCACACAATAATTTCAATTTATTTAGTTTTTATACTCTTCACGCAGTGAAAAATATTATAGTTTTGTCTCGAAGTTTGTAACACCCAGAAGGAGGCGTGGTCGACTGTACAAAGTATATATATTCTTGATAAGGATGAGAAGACGAGTTGATATAGCCATGTCCGTCTGTCTGTATGTATGTAAACTCCTCCCTCAGTTTTGAAGCAATCGTCTTCAAATTTTGCACAGACCCTTGTATTTTATTACGATGACACATTGGTTGGAACTAGCAAGATAGAGCACTGAAATTATATAAGTAGTAGTAAACCGTAGCTAGAACAAATGCTTGAAAGTTTCATTGAGATCGGACTAATGGAACTGGTACCTACTATACAAAATGAAAAAAAAGAAGAGAAGCAAATTTAAGTCGTTGTATGGAAAACATTTTTGGTTCTTAGCTAATTGACTTGAAACTTCATACTTATGTTCATAGTTGTCCAAAAAGTTGGGTGTAATGAGTATCAAACTATCGGCAATGATTCCCGAGGATTTCTTTTTTTTCATTATGTGCTTTCATTGTTTAACTTAACTTACTTCGGCTTCAAGAATACTAAGAACATCACATTTTTCTTCCTCTTTCATTATTTTCCATAATGGTCGAATTTCAGAACGATTTTTAGCTTTATTCAGAGCTAACACCTGAGATATAACATTTTCGTTTTCTAAAATGAATGGTCCGAGTGATTCATCGGTGGCATCTTTAATATTCTCGTCGGTCTACAATTTTGTAAAAAATATATCAAAAAAGAATCAATCGTATTAAGGTAATTCATTCGTACCACTATTAGACTGCGTTCAAACGCTTTAGTTTTATTCCCAGTAAAGTTTCTAGTATTGTCATGCAATTCCACTTTACAGTTTTCAAATTGGTTTAATTCCCGAAGAGCATCACATGTATTTAGGTTGATAGGCGCATTCTTGTAACCAGCGTTTGCAGCTAATTCTAAAAAAGTAAAAAGGTTTTTAGTTTTAGTATGCAGTTTACTATAAACAGCAGTCACCGTTTTTTTAAGAGTTGCAATAACTAACTAAGATTTCTGTAATTGACAAAGTTGAACTCATCAGCTGAATCTTACGATTTGAAAAATCTGCTCAAAAACCAGTAAGGGCGGTTTATTCAAGTACTTAACAATTTATCAATTTCATATGGTGGGCAAATGTCACGCGCAAAGCCAAAAAAAAAGCATCGACCATTTAAATGGTGCTCAAAATAAAAATAACCAGTAAGGGAGCTATTTTCGGCTATGCCGAAACTTATATACTCTTGCAAACGTTTTCACAATTATTCTTATTAGAAAATCCTTTTTTAATTTTCCAATAAGAATCATATACGTAGCCACGCTCATTTTCTAATTTGTCTTTAAGAAGGCAATGTAGTCAAACTTCACTACATTTTTCAATCTTGTATCTCGTCTGTTTACAAAGAAGTCTCATTTTTATACTCTTCACGAAGTGAAAAGTATTATAGTTTTGTCACGAAGTTTGTAACAGCCAGAAGGAGGCGTGGCCGCCTATACAAAGTATATATATTCTTGATCAGGATGACAAGACGAGTTGATATAGCCATGTCCGTCTGTCCGTCTGTCTGTATGTATGCAAACTCCTCCCTCAGTTTTGAAGCTATCGACCTGAAACTTTGCACAGACCCTTGTATTTTATTACGATGACACATTGGTCGGAACCAGCGAGATCGGACCACTGGGAACTGGTAGCCACCATACGAAAACAAGAAGAAAAAAAAATTTCAATCGGTGTATGAAAAACTTTTTTGTTTTCCAAGATAGAGCGCTGAAATTATACCAGTGGTGAACAACCGTAGCCAGGCTAAATGCCTGAAAATTTCATTGAGATCGGAATACTGGAACTGGTACCTGCCATACAAAATGAAGAAGAGGAAGAGAAGCAAAGTTTAAATCGTTGTATGGGAAACTTTTTTATTTCTGAAGATAGAGTGCTGAAATTTCAAAAGTAGTAACTCAGTGTCACCAGGATCAAATGCCTGCAAGTTTCATTGAGATCGGACTGCTGGAACTGGTACCTGCCATACAAAATGAAGAAGAGGAAGAGAAGCAAACTTTAAATCGTTGTATGGGAAACTTTTTTGTTTCTGAAGTTACGGCTGCTGAAATTTCAAAAGTAGTAATTTAGTGTCCCCAGATCAAATGCCTGAAAGTTTCGTTGAGAGCGGACCACTGGAACTGGTACCTGCCATACAAAATGAAGAAGAGGAAGAGAAGCCAAATTTAAGTCGTTGTACGGAAAACTTTTTTGTGTCTTAACTAATCGACTCGAAACTTCATACTTATGTTCATAATGTGGCTTCAAAGCTATTTTGATATCAAAATGGGCGTGGCACCTCCCACATATGACCAAAACCAAAAGCGTCCATATATCTGGCACTCAATGAGGTATAACAACGAAAACTGATCTGTAGGCTATGTGGACAAAAAGAAATAAGATTCCAAACATAAAATGGGCGTACCACAAAAGGTGTCGTGAAGAGTATACATCTTCGGCAAGGCCGAAGATAACGTCCTTACTGGTTAAGTTTTTAGTTGTATGGGCGGTACCACGCCCTTATGTCCGATTCTTATAAAATTCTGGATTTTAGTCAGGCATTAATAAGAACACGTAATAGCAAAGTTTGGTTTGCTTATATTCAAGAACAAAAAACTTTTTCTAACAAAAACTGTATTTTTAACCGATCGTTCCTATGGGAGCTATATGCTATAGTAACCTGATCTTGACCATTTTTGCATTGTATCTTTATTGATGTCAAAAAAGTTTTTGGTAAGAAATAACAGGCTCGAGGTCAGTTTTGGTTACAAGTTTAGTATCCAAACTATTTGCGATTTTTAACAACAAAAATATTGCAAGAACTAGTTCAAAAACTAGCAGCAGGCAGATCGTACAGCTGTTTCGGGAGTTGCCAAACTCCTTCATCAGCGATCTTAGCTTAACGATAAATCAAAAGTCAAGCACTCTCTTTTGTTTTTCGTGATAAGCTGTATGAGAATCATTTTGTTTGTGCAAAATATTGAGTCGATAACTCCAAAAACACGCTGTTTTTTAAGCAAAAACATAATTTTTGACCGATCCTTTCTATGGCAGCTATATGCTATAGTAGCCCGATCTTGACCATTTTTGCACGGTATCTTTGTTGATGTCAAAAAAGTTTGTGTGCAAAATATTGAGTCGATAACTCCTAAAATACGCGGTTTTTTAAGAAAAAAAGTCATTTTTGAACGATCGTTCATATGGGAGCTATATGCTATAGTCATCCGATCAAACTGAATTTTACATACCAAATACCTGCAAAGAGAAGAAAATTTTCTGCGTTTAAATTTTTTTGCTAACTTTAAAACTCTGGCTGGAAATCGTTATTTGAACTCGTCCCGTCGTGCTGATCAAGAATATATATACTTTATATAGTCGGAAATGTCTCCTTCACTGCGTTGCAAACTTCATGACAAAGTTAATATACTCTTTTTGCAAGAGTATAAAAATCAGTAAGGGAGCTTTTTTCGGCTATGCCGAAACTTATATACTTATGCAAACGTTTTCACAATTATTCTTATTAGGAAACCCTTTTTTAATTTTCCAATAAGAACCATATTCGTAGCCACGCCCATTTTCTAATTTGTCTTTAAGAAGGCAATGTAGTCAAACTTCAATACATTTTTCAATTTTGTATCTCGTCTGCTTACAGAGAAGTCTAATTTTTAAGTTTTTAGTTGTATGGGCGGTACCACGCCCTTATGTCCGATTTTTATTAAATTCTGGATTTAAGTCAGGCATTAATAAAAACACGTAAAAGCAAAGTTTGGTTTGCTTATAATCAAGAACAAAAAAGTTTTTCTTACAAAAACTGTATTTTTAACCGATCGTTCCTATAGGAGCCATATGCTATAGTAACCTGATCTTCACCATTTTAGCACTGTATCTTTGTTGATGTCAAATCAGTCTTTGTGCAAAATATTGAGTCAATATCTCCAAGACACGCGATTTTTTAAGCAAAAACATCATTTTTGAACGATCGTTCCTATGGGAGCTATATGCTATAGTCATCCGATCAAACTGATTTTACATACCAAATACCTGCAAGGAGAAGAACATTTTCTGCGTTTAAATTTTTTTGCTAACTTTAAAACTCTGGGTGGAAATCGCATTGAAACAGACAGACAGACAGACGGACAGCTGGACATCGTTATTTGAACTCGTCTCGTCATGCTGATCAAGAATATATATACTTTATATAGTCGGAGATGTCTCCTTCTCTGCGTTGCTAATTTCATGACAAAGTTAATATACTCTTTTTGCAAAAGTATAAAAATCCCCATACCACGATTTAAATTTTGCTTCTCTTCCTCTTCTTCATTTCGTATGGCAATAAAACGTTTCAGGTATTTGAATTGACTGCGGTTTATTATCAAGTGTATAATTTCAGCGCTCTATCTTGGAAAACAAAAAAGTTTTACATACAACGATTTAAGCTTTTCTTCTCTTCCTCTTCTTCATTTTGTAAGACAGATACTAGTTTCATTGGTCCGATCTTGCTGGTTCCGACCAATGTGTCATCGTAATAAAATACAAGGGTCTGTGCAAAATTTCAGGAAGATAGCTTCAAAACTGAGGGAGGAGTTTGCATACATACAGGCACACGGACAGACAGACATGGCTATATCAACTAGTCTTGTCATCCTGATCAAGAATATATAAATCTTTTGTATAGTCACTTTTCACTTTGTGAAGAGTATAAAAATAGAAGTACTAGATTCACGTAGAAAAATATTTTGCTTTAATGCAACATGTAATTGACGGTATTAACGATGTGAGCATTGATAAATCTATATTATACAAATCTATATTATAAAAGATTTTAAAGAAAAACTAAAATGTTACGAAAAGATTCACGCAAAAAATTATGAAAATAAGCACATCGAAAGCAAAAATCGAAATGAAACAGTGAGAAAAGACAAAAACGATAATGGTGACACAAAATGCTATAATTGTGGCGCACTGCACCCAATTGCGAAAACAAAAGCAAAGGAAGAAAATGTTTTAATTGCAATAATTATTGGCACATCGGAAGAGAATGTCCATCAAAGAGTAACAATGTGACGACGATGACAAACACATGTGTAGTAACATCTGAGCTCAAGTCAATGTGCAAACGAGTAAAGATAAGTAATCAGATCTACACAGCATTAATTGCGACAGGCAGCAAATACAGCATTGTAACAAACGTCATCCACGAAAGATTTAAAAAGCTGAAGCTAATAAAATGTAATTGATTGCTCGTTGGTTTTGGAAACAAAACCAAATAAAACCACCCGGTTCGATTAACCTAAACGTTGAACAGTTTTCCGTATTTCTCGACTTTGAAATAATACTAGGCGAAGGAATTCTTTAAGCAAGCAGAAATAACAATAAACGATGAGGACGATTTATGTGTTTTGATGAAAATAAATATTGACGAAGAACACGAAGGAAGCGCAAATATAAGCAATAATGTAAGTCAATGTGCGAAAGATGAAGTGTGACAACTTGTTGAAGACTATAAGCCGCAAAACACAAAATCAACGAACGGCGAAATGAGAATAATTTTAAAAGAAGTTATTGCGATTTATAACTACGAAGTCGAGCACATGGCTGGTACTCGTATTCGACATGCTGATGCACTGACCAGGTTATTGGCCCACAACTTGAACCACACACGTTTGCTTACTTGGACAACATGAAAGTGTGAGTTTTTTAAGAAGGAGCTGAAATACCTGGGTCACGTGGTGACGGAGAGTGGGATCAAGACGGATGCCGAGAAGGTGGCAGCCATCTGGGAGTTGGCGCTGCCACAGAATCTCAAAGAGGTTCGCCAGTTCTTGGGGTCGCGTCCTGGTATCGAAGGTTCGTCGAGAACACCTTCCACTTGACTTCATTGCTGAAGAAGAGCAAGCATTGGAAGTGGCGGGAGGAGCATCAGAAGGAGTTTGAGAAGCTGAAAAATCGGCTGACGAGGCCGCCAGTTTTGGCTTGTCCCAATTTTAGTCAGAGGTTTTGCCTTCAGACGGATGCAAGCGACTATGGGCTAGGCGCTGTGTTGACACAGGTGATGGACGCCGAAGAACGGGAGATCGCTTACGCCAGTTGTCACCTCGGGAAGTCAGAGCGGAATTACTTTCCCACGGAGCATTAGGCTCTGACGTGGTTGAACCGGATTGAAAGTCCTTCAGGGCGGATTGCCCGATGGACCTTGGAGCTGCAGCAGTAAACGTTCGACGTGCAGTACAGTCGGGGTAAGCAGAACGAGATAGCAGACCCCCTGTCTAGACAACTTCTTGGTGCGCTTTACTGCATGGAGGTGGTACAGGGTGGTACTGTCGACTGCCCCTGGGTGCAGCAAAATATAGTCGGCGTGGAAAAACACCCGAAGAGGTTCCCCGACTTTATGGTGGAGAACGGAAACCTATACCGCTACTTGCCCTCACGGTTCGGGCAAGAGGGCTGCCCAAACTGGAAACTTTGTGTGTCAGGGCAGCAGAGATGGAGGGTGACGTGGGACAAGCATATCCCGGAATTGTCGCTCGCTGTTAAGTTTTCGGCAGTTTTGCGCTCTTCGATTTCGTGAAAAATAGTTTAGTTCGTTTTCCAATTTCTTCTACTGGCGACTCCTATGGTGGGGCCCTAACGGTCGTCGGCGAAGCCAGACTGTCACGATCAACCGAAATAGGGGGAATGTGAGGACGCGAATTGTAGTTTAATTCGCGACTCACATGTTGAGATGTCAACACTGTTAATCGACCGCATATAAGTCATCGACGTTGCTTAGCGACGCTGATTAGCGGCTGCACATGATTAAGTTGCGTTGCGAGGGTGATTACCGCGCAGCAACAAATTGTTGATGCTAACAGCGCGTACTTGTGCCGAAAATTACAACAACATAAGTTGTTGTAATATTTGGAGTAAGCAAACCAGCGTGGTTCAGCATCAACAACCATGCGCCAGATTGCGAAAGTGCCGGTGGAAAAGGAATGCAGAAAATACGACAGTGCTTGTTGTTGTTGCGTCTTATGACGGTCAGTTTTATGACTTTTTGCGTGGGCGCGGCAACAACAAAAGCCCGTACTTGGCATGAGCGTCGTCACTGACGCTAGCGTCAGCATGACGGAACGTCAGTTCAATGCATAATGTGTTGTTGGGTTTGGCGCGAAAGATCTACGTTGATCTGTATGACTCGCTTTCCGACAAACAACAACAATAAGGACGATTGACACCAGCGCCTGTACAACAAAACGTGGTAGCGGCAGTTGAGTACAAGCATAGGCAAATGCTGGCTTTTGGCTGTTTATTGTTGGGTCAATGACACAACAGCGGTGGATGATCAGTTGTTTTCGTACACAACTGCGCTGTTTTGCCTTTTCGTAGCATAGCCAATGACAAAAGGCGGTGTAGGGCAGTGACGTCGCTGCAGGCTGACAGAAGTCGCCGCAGTGGTGGCTTGTAGTTTGTTCAGCATTTGAAGCGCTGCGATCTTCTTGGCGCCGCCTACCGTGTATTAATCGACGGTTGGCTTTGCAGCCAGTGGGACGCACAGACGCAGGTCTGGCGGACGGATTTGCGCGAGCAGAATAGCTTTGGATAAATTTGCAATTCCCAACTAGTTAAGGCAGCATTTTATAAGTCAAGTCAGGTTTTGGTAAACAGAGCTCTCTTCATGTTTGGACAAAAAGGAACACAACCTGTGAATCAAAACGCTCACTCTAGCTGCAAGCGAGACTGACCAAAGCTGAGTAAGAGTATATTTTCTAAGTCCCCAAACAATCTCTAGGTATTGCTTGAGTAACCAGTGGCACGTTAATACGCCGACACTGGAAGGAACCCAAAGACAAGTTCTTTGCAGGATTCCGAGCGGCAGCTAGTACCCCACGTACCCCTACGTACCCCATCGGGCGACTGGGTGCGACCTGAAGCTACGTGCGTGGCGCAAAGTCGAGGTGAACAGGCCATCCGACTTGCGCTGACGTGAGCAGCAGCGGTTTGCAACAGGAGTGGCCCAACCGGGCGAGAACCGGGAGTCCTTTACAGTGTTCGCCGTTCATTACAGCTATTGAGTCCATTTCTGTGTCTGTCCCTGTGTGTACCTCAGACACACAGTCCGCTTTCGTTGATGTCCCTCAATTTGAACCCCTCTCTGTCTCGTTACCCCTCGAAAACATATTTTTATCTCTTGGCTCTCCTCGGACACCACCTGTGAGACAATTGAAAAATACGTCGCAAGTAAGGCAAATGTTTAAGTAAATATTTTTAAATTCTTATTATCTCAACCGAGAGAGATTGCATCTTTTAAAAAAAGTGTACCAAATGATGCATTTGAATTACTGTGCGATCCATCATTTTGGCCTATGCACATGGTGGTCCATTATTAATATATAAGCCCATGTGAAGGTCTTTTCCTGTTTCATTGGTGCATCATCGTCAGCCCAAGCTACAGTCTCAAAAACTTAATACGTCTTCTGCTCGGCTTACTATTTTATGCCAAAACGTTAGCGGCGTTTTGTCTAAGCTTAGTAATTTGCATAAAGATAGTTTTTCATTAGATGTTTACATTATTGTCTTTTCAGAAACATGGCTAAGCCCTCGTGTTCTAAATAATAAAGTCTTCTGCAATAGGTTTGTTTCTTATAGATATGACCGGCCTGTTCGTCAAGGAGATGGGGTTCTTATTGCTGTAGATTCTTGCCTTCGCTCTGAAATTGTCTACATTAACTTATCTGATGAAATTGAATTTTTCTGTATAAAAAATAATTTTGCACACTTGTTCATCTATGTTTCATGTTCATATATTCCTCTTGGCTCATGCCCAGAAACTTATTTAAGACATGCAAAAGCGATAAAATCAATTTATGGACTCACCCACGATAAAGAATTTTTTGATCGTGCTTGGTGATTTTAATCTTCCTAATGTCTCCTGGTCATTCAACAATGAATCTAGCTATTTACTTCCGTCTGGTCAAATTGATTTCCTTAATAACCTGTTAGAACTACCATTGTTTCAACTTAATTTCGTAGTCAACTCCCTCAAATGATCACTTGATCTTGTTTTTACTTATGATTGCAATAGTATGGTTATGTCAAGGTGTTACTCAGTATCTCGACCTGAAGACTCTTAGTACCCTACTTAAGAAATCTTCCTTTGCCCGGATAATTTCACAAAGAATCCTTCGTTGTCATCTCCGTCTTGGTCGTCTTGGCTTTCGCAAGGCTAATATTGTGCCTCATTAATGAGACTGATTGGTCACCTTTATATCGCTGTGACAATATGTCTACCACTACAGATTTCTTTTACAATACTCTTAGCGACATTTTTGCATCTCGTGTTCCTTTGTATACCCCACCAGTAACAACGTTAAGGCCACCATGGTTTACTCAGCCCCTTGCATTCGTAAAAAACGTTAAATCGAGGCTTTATAAGTAATTCAAGAAGTCAGGTTTGCCGCTTGATTTTGCCTGCACTCAGTTTTTAACACATAATATTGTGCGCTACGAAAATTATCTGGAAAAATGCAAATTCCAATTCAAGCGCGGTCCAAAAAGGTTTTACAATTTTGTCAATTCTATACGTAAGTCAGCTTTGTATTCGTCGTCGCTTTTTCTGAGCGAAAAGCAAGCTAATGATCCTGGAATTGCTAATTTATTTGCTGAGTTTTTCCAAACGATGTATTCTTCCGCATCATTTACTCATTCCTCATACCCTTATCCTATTCACTCCATCAATAATTTCGTTATCCCTTTGCTTGAGAAGATTCATATTCTCCAAAATATTACGGCTCTAAAGAATTCCTACTCCCCTGGTGCTGAAAACGTTCCTAGTGGTGTGCTCAAAATGTGCACAAACTCTCTATGTAAGCCTTTACACTAACTTTTTAATCTTTTGCTCTTGTTTGGTTATTTCCGGTGATTTTGAATGAATCTTTTATAATTCCTCTACACAAAAAAGGTGACAAATCGGATGTTACAAATTACTGGGTTATTTCCAAATTGTCCGCTCTACTTAATTACTTAAAAAAATTGTTATAGTGAGTATGCACCATTTCTGCAAACCCGTCATTTCGTCATCTCAACATGGTTTTCTTAAAAAGAGGTCAGCAGTTATTAACCTACTGGAGTTCACTTCTTTTGTTAATCGTGATTTCGTCAATCAATCTCAAACCGATGTCATATATACTGATTTCAATAAATCTTTTGACTCGGTTATACATGATCTCCTACTGTTGAAACTAAGCCTATTGGGCTTCCTCCAACACTTTTAAGTTGGATTAAATCTTACTTAAAGAATAGATTTCAACGTGTCTTGTTTCGATCTTCGTTATCAAAACTCGTTCAAGTCACATCTGGTATTCCTCAAGGTCGCCATCTCGGACCACTTTTTTTATTTATGATCCCCCTCTTGCGATGTCTTGTTCTCGTGTTCTAATGCATGTTGATGATGTCAAATTATGTCTGTCATACAATAACCAATTTTCACAGATTCAACTCCGGTCTGATATACTCTTGGTGTTTATCTATATTATTATTTTAGTGTGTTTTGTTTAGTTGTAACTTATTCAGCTGAGAAAAGCAGGCTCGAGGTCAGTTTTGGTCACAATTTTTAGTAACCAAAATATTGGCGATTTTTAACAACAATAATACTGCAAGAACTAGCTCAAAAAACTAGCAGAGCTTTCAAACTCTTTCATCAGCGATCTTTGCCTAACGACAAGTCAATAGTCAGCACTCTTTTTTTGTCTTTCGTGATAAGCTGTGTGAGATTTATATGTTATCAACGAAAAACATCGAGAAATGCTGCTTTGATCTATGGCCATACAAAATTGTTGTTGTTAAGGGCCACCGCTGTTTGTTGGAGTCAAGTTTTGACTCAATCTTTTGGTCTACTAAAAGTTGAAAAGTGAGTCAAGAAAACAGCCAGGTGAGCCAAAGAGATTATGGCTCCCAAAAATTCGATGCCATCAACTATATTCAGTTGAATTAATTACGAACGAAGACAACAGTTAACTGCAAATTTTTTTTAATTTTTGGATTGCTGAGATTTATGACCAACCCATTCGTGCGTTTCAGGTCAAGTTGTTTTCATTTAAGTTTGACGTGTGCCTGCCAATTGGGAGGTCTGTCCATCGTAAGTCCCAAGTATTAGAGAGTGGGTTATATTTAACAACACTGCTGGGCAATGTAAGTCTGATTGTAAATGTGATATGTGCTGATTTAGACGAATTGACGGCTAAATTGCACCTTTCGTGCCTGGATGCCTAGCTGTAGGTGTAGTAGCCTCAAGGAGTAGTGTGAACTCTCTACACATGCCAGAAAAGCTGTTTATCACCATATATGGCAGTTCAAAGATTTAAGCTAGGGTGAATTAGTAGGTAAGCTGTGTAGATGGTGTATGATACAGGTGCCAGAACACTACCTTGTGGGACTCCCGGTGAAATCTGACTTAATTCAGCATGAGCCTGAAAGCACCTGGCATAAAATGCCTTGTTTTCTAGACATAGCTTCAAGAGGAGGCTTCACGTGTCGGAAATACGTATTTTTATTCGAAGAGCAAACCGGGGTGCTGAAAAATATTCTCTCTGCTCAAACGTGTTTACTATGTGCTGAACGATACTATGACACTGCTCACGAGTCCCGTTACTAGAACGGAAGCCAATAAGACTGAATACCAGAAAATACCCCCCTGTATTTATGAAATACCCTCAAAGACCCACAAACTTAAATTTTTCGTAAATTCCACTTTTTTTTTACAAAAATTTGTATATCTCCACAACTATAACGGATACGAAATTGAAACTTTGTATGCAGACTTAATAGATGTATGTCTTTAAAATTTCATACCAAATTTTTCCCCCCTACCCTTTATTACCTCTCAAATAGTGTTTGCATGTCAAAGCCTACATCTCCGAAATTGTTGAAGCTACGGACCTGAAATTTTGTTCGTAGACAAAGTATATATAACTTCTTCAGACTGCATACCAGAAAATACCATTTTGTATTTGGACTATCCATTAAAGGCCCGCAAACTTATATTTTGGGTAAATTCCAGTTTATTTTGATTAAAATATGTATATTTCCACAACTATAAAATATAAATGTCTGCAATTTTGAATGCAGATTCAGTTAATATATGTCCTTTAAGCTGCATACCGAAAAACACCCCTTTGTTTCATGGCTTCCCCCCTCAGAGATCAACAAACTCGAATTTTTCGAAAATTCCTCTTTTGACTGATTTTTTTGATATTTGGAACACCATTTAAATGGGTGAGGGTATGTGCAGGGTATTATATGGTTGAGTATACTCAACTATACCGCCCTTACTAGTTTAATGAAGGATTAGAGGTACTCGTGGCTTCATGTATTTTGTAATTCAAATTCTCTCTACATGTTCTTCAATGTTAATACCTGTGTTGACTTGAACATCAGGTGTTAAATTGTGTGTAAGCCATTGACGGTATTTTAAGATATTGGTGGACTCTTTAATTAAGCGATGCTCTCTTTTTGTAATGTCATCCGGCACATATAGTGTGAGTGAGACAGAGCTATGATCAGAACATAAGTCTCAGCAAGAAGCCATGATCACTTTGGTGGGGTTGATGTCTTTTGACATTGCGATGTCTAGAACGTCTGGGAATCTGCGGCTATCAGTTGACCAGAATGTCGGTTCACCAGAGAAGTGAGTCAGTGAACCTTATTTTCTTATGCATCTGAGAAGCGCGACTGCTTTTCGGTTGCACATCCTAGAACTTCTCCTGCTTTTCAGCGTTTAAGTCACCACATGTTATGAAACAACAACCAAGCCCATTCAATAGTTTCAGTAACCGTGTTGCTTGGGGGAACATTGCCAAGTATTTTAAAATACGAAAGCTCGTTTAGGTGTGTTTTGGAAACAAATAGCACACCTATGTTATTTGTTTTTGTTTGGTCAATAATGATTGGTATATTTGGTAGCCTTTGTTAGAGGCTGTGCGTTCTTCTCTACAATGAAAAAATTTAGCCAGAGCAATGATTTCCTACAATCAGCAGTTGTATGATAAGAACCGTACATGACACAACGGAATGTTTTGATGTAGAAGCGCTGGATATGGCCAAATTCTTGGCAACGATTGCAAGATCAATCAATCTTTTGCGAGGCTCGATGATGACTATAGCGCTACATAGTCAGTCAAAGAATATAGACATTAATTTTTTTACGATTTTTATACTCTTGCAAAAAGAGTATATTAACTTTGTCATGAAGTTTGCAACGCAGTGAAGGAGACATCTCCGACTATATAAAGTATATATATTCTTGATCAGCACGACGAGACGAGTTCAAATAACGATGTCCGTCTGTCCGTCTGTCTGTTACAATGCGATTTCCGGCCAGAGTTTTAAAGTTAGCAAAAAAATTTAAACGCAGAAAATTTTCTTCTCCTTGCAGGTATTTGGTATGTAAAATTCAGTTTGATGGGATGACTATAGCATATAGCTCCCATAGGAACGATCGTTCAAAAATGATGTTTTTGCTTAAAAAACCACTTATTTTAGAAGTTATCGACTCAATATTTTGCACAAAAACTTTTTTGACATCAATAAAGATACCGTGCAAAAATGGTCAAGATCGGGCTACTATAGCATATAGCTGCCATAGGAAGGTTCGGTCAAAAATTATGTTTTTGCTTGAAAAACAGCGTGTTTTTGGAGTTATAGACTCAATATTTTGCACAAAAACTTTTTTGACATCAACAAAGATACAATGCAAAAATGGTCAAGATCAGGCTACTATAGCATATAGCTCCCATAGGAACGATCGGTTAAAAATACAGTTTTTGTTAGAACAACTTTTTTGTTCTTGAATATAAGCAAACTAAACTTTGCTATTACGTGTTTTTATTAATGCCTGACTAAAATCCAGAATTTTATAAAAATTGGACATAAGGGCGTGGTACCGCCCATACAACTAAAAATTTAAAAATGAGACTTCTTTGTAAACAGACGAGATACAAGATTGAAAAATGTAGTGAAGTTTGACTACATTGCCTTCTTAAAGACAAATCAGAAAATGGGCTTGGCTACATATATGATTCTTATTGGAAAATTAAAAAAGGATTTTCTAATAAGAATAATTGTGAAAAGGTTTGCAAGAGTATATAAGTTTCGGCATAGCCGAAAATAGCTCCCTTACTGGTTTGCATTCGAGAGATGCCTAACGGAATGTCCTTGAAGAGCTAATTGTGATTTGATGTGGTCGATGCTGTTTGAATAGCGCAAAGCTTTGTAGTCTGCACGATAAGCTATCTCTTGCTTGAGTTGGTAAGTATAAAACTCTACTCCAGATTCTTGACTAGTACTCCGTATTTTTCAACCCCTTTGACCATGATACGAACCTGATCATCCCGCATAGCCCTGTACGTATAGGCTGTTTCAATCGATGTTATCATAGCTTCAATGTTGCCTATAGCGAAAATGAATATTGGTAACGGCTTGGGTACAGTTCTTACTGTATCTGTGTCCATATTAAGGGGAACCTGCTCTTCATTGTCCAGCAAGGCAAACCGGTTGACTTTGATGTGCGAGGCATATCATTAGATGATGGCAAATTGGGTTGATTGGTTCCACGTAGGGAATGCATGGATTACCCAGGCTCAGCGGAAGAGGAATCTGATGATGATGAAAGCGATCGTAGTACTTAAGAAAGGCTTCATTTCGCCTAAGTTCGTTTGTCAGGTAAAAGTTTATTAAGATTAGAATAACATTTCTTCCGGTTGGTCTGCCATGAATCAGTATTTGGACTATCATCACTACAGTCATTCAACTCAGAGGGCTGACGGTTGTGTCTCTTCGCTAGCAACATACGTGTAGCCTGTTATCACACAGTAATGTATGCGAATTAACTAAAATTGTTTTTATTTGGGACGCCGGATGTTCACATTTGAAATATTTAACCCGTTACTTTTAACAAAACAGTCTATATACAACAAAATAAGAAACTAGTAAGGGCGGTATAGTTGAGTGTACTCAACCATATAATACCCTGCACATATCCTCACCTATTTAAATGGTGTTCCAAATATCACAAAAATCAGTCAAAAGTGAAGAATTTTCGAAAAATTCGAGTTTGTTGATCTCTGAGGGGGGAAGCCATGAAATAAAGGGGTGTTTTTCGGTATGCAGTTCAAAGGACGTATATTAACTGAACCTGCATACAAAATTTCAGACACGTATATTTCATAGTTGTGGAGATATACATATTTTAATCAAAATAAACTGGAATTTACCCAAAATTTAAGTTTGCCGGCCTTTAATGGGTTGTCCAAATACAAAATGGTATTTTCTGGTATGCAGTCTTATGAAGTTACATATACTTTGTCTACTCACTAAATTTCAGGTCAGTACCTTTATTAATTTCGGAGATATAGCTATTGACATACAAACACTATTTGAGGGGTAATAAAGGGTAAGGGGGAAAAAGTTAGTATGCAGTTTTAAAGACATACATTTCCCTAATCTGCATACAAAGTTTTAGGTTCGTATCTGTTATAGTTGTGGAGATATACAAATTTTTAAAAAATAAAAGTGAAATTTACGAAAAATTTAAGTTTGTGGGTCTTTGAGGGGTAGTCCTAAATTTAGAGGGGTATTTTCTGGTATGCAGTCTTAAGGATATGTACACTGCCGCTCAACTGAATAGGTTTGATTTCTTTTTTAGACTTAGAACATAATATCTTCATAACGAACACTCGGATTTAAAGCAAATAATTTTTTTTTAAGTAAAACGATTCATTATTTATAAAATACAAAAGTTTTTTTTTTTTTGGTTTTGTTTTTATATTTTTTTTATTATATTTTCAAAAACATAGCTGAAAATCTACATTATTTTTGGCTCAAGTGAATAGGTTTGACCAACAAAACTATAAAAAAAAATTATTTACAGCAATATTTCATGGCACTTGGTAACTTTAATAATAAAAGACACTATTTCTGCATTATTTAAAATTTGGTATGACCCCCCTTATTCTTAATTATTTCAAACATTTGAGTTGATAAGGAATCGTAATATTTTTCAATTTCACTCAGTGAAATAGTCGACCAGGCTTTTTTAATCGCTTCAACCAGGGTCGTTGAGTCTTGGAATTGTCTTCCCCCATCATATACTCTCCTGGATAAAAGTCTCCAAATGTTCTCGATAATATTTATGTCTGGGGAGTATGGCGGCCACTCGAGCAAGTTGACATTCTAGTCCTTAATCCACTGTTTTGTTACCCGGGCTGTATGGATGGGGGCGTTGTTTTGTTGGTACGTCCATTGAATAGGTCCAAAAATATCGCAAAACTGGGGGAAAAGCTTTTTAGAGCACAGTCTTGTAGACATTTGCATTCATCTTTGATGAAACAAAGCTCGAGTGGCCGCCATACTCCCCAGACATAAATATTATCGAGAACATTTGGAGACTTTTATCCAGGAGAGTATATGATGGGGGAAGACAATTCCAAGACTCAACGACCCTGGTTGAAGCGATTAAAAAAGCCTGGTCGACTATTTCACTGAGTGAAATTGAAAAATATTACGATTCCTTATCAACTCAAATGTTTGAAATAATTAAGAATAAGGGTGGTTATACCAAATTTTAAATAATGCAGAAATAGTGTCTTTTATTATTAAAGTTACCAAATGCCATGAAATATTGCTGTAAATAATTTTTTTTTATAGTTTTGTTGGTCAAACCTATTCACTTGAGCCAAAAATAATGTAGATTTTCAGCTATGTTTTTGAAAATATAATAAAAAAAATATAAAAACAAAACCAAAAAAAAAAAACTTTTGTATTTTATAAATAATAAACGTTTTACTTAAAAAAAATTATTTGCTTTAAATCAGAGTGCTCGTTATGAAGATATTATGTTCTAAGTCTAAAAAAGAACTCAAACCTATTCAGTTGAGCGGCAGTGTATTTACTGAGTGTACACACAAAATTTGAGGTCCGTACCTTTCATGGTTTTGAAGATATCGTAATTAACAATAAAACACTTTTTGAGCGGTAATTAAGGGGAGGGGGAAAAATTTGGGTATGCAGTTTTGTAGGTCTTTACATACTTAGTCGACATACCAACTTTCATAGTTCTAGCGTTTCTGGTGTTCAAGTTATAGCCTTTTCAAAAAGTGGGCGTAGCTGGTTGGGCGGGGAGGAGTGGGCGTGGTTCAAAACCGTTCAAACTTGATCTGCTGCCGAGCATCACGAGTCTATCCTCCAAATCTCAAGTCTCTATATTTTATAGTTTCCGAGAACCATTGGTGAGGACGGACGGACAGACGGACAGACAGACGGACGGACATGGCTTAATCAATTTGTCTTGTCGTCCTGATCAAGAATATATATACTTTATAGGGTCCCCCTCCCCTCCTTCTCTGCGTTACATACATTTCGGCCAAACAAACACAATATACCCTGGTACAGTATGTACAGGGTATAAAAAGTGAAATTTACGAAAAATTTAAGTTTGATGGTTTTTGAGGGGTAGTCCTAAATTCAGAGGGGTATTTTCTGATATGCAGTCTTAAGAATATGTATTTACTGAGTGTACACACAAAATTTGGTTCGTACCTTTCATGGTTTTGAAGATATCGTAATTAACAATAAAACACTTTTTGAGGGGTTATTAAGGGGAGGGAGGAAAATTGGGGTATGCAGTTTTGTAGGTCTTTACCAACTTAGTCGACATACCAACTTTCATAGTTCTAGTGTTTCTGGTGTTCAAGTTATAGCCTTTTCAAAAAGTGGGCGTAGCTGGTTGGGCGGGAAGAATTGGGCGTGGCTCAAAACCGTTCAAACTCAAGTCTCAAGTCTCTATCTTTTATAGTTTCCGAGAACCATTGGTGAGGACGGACGGACAGACGGACGGACATGGCTTAATCAATTTGTCTTGTCGTCCTGATCAAGAATATATATACTTTATAGGGTCCCCCTCCCCTCCTTCTCTGCGTTACATACATTTCAGCCAAACAAACACAATATACCCTGGTACAGTATGTACAGGGTATAAAAAGTACTGTTAGCCAAGGGTACTGTAATTATTTGTGGGTTGTTTAACAAACAAGTATTGCCGATTATTTGATCCAACCTTGTGACTGCACTTGTCGAGATTTCAATAACGACTTATTACATAGTAAAAGTTAACAACGCTCAATATATTAACAACGGAAATATTTTGGAGCTTGTGAGATAAATTACTAGAAGTCTCAGACATGTAAAATACGAGTACTGTATTAATACTATACATTTAATGAGCACGCACTGCATTTATAAGTTGGCTGATCGGCCAATGCGGACTCAAAGTGGGGTCTTTTGAGTTTTTCGTTGCGAAAATCATAACATATTTTATGAACAAATAAACATAATTGCATAAGATAAATTTTATTTGAAAGGTAAATCTTTAAGCTCTGAAAAATCCCATTGTTCAATGTTCTTCGATTTCTGGAAACGGTTGTCAAACTTTAAATTTGATGCCAGTGCAACATTAACCTAAGAAAATTACTAGTTTCTCATTTTTTTATATTAAACGGACATTTGTGACTACACAAAGTAGGTATATTCTTGATTAGTATAACAAGACGAGTTGATATAGTAATGTCCGTACAACCGCCCGCCTGCTTGAGCACACTCAACCATATAATGCCCTGCGAACACGGTAGGAGGTGTGACGTCCCAATTAAAAAAAATCGTATATTTGGCATCGCCCATTTAAATGGTGTTCCAACTATCAAAAAAATCGGTAAAAAATGCGGAATTTACGAAACGTTCGAGATTGCGGGTCTTTGAGGGAGAAGCTATAAAAAAGAAAAAAGAAACTTATATACTCTTGCAATCGTTTTCCCAATTATTCTTATTAGAAAATCCTTTTTCGTAATTGCAAAATTTGGTCTGTTTATATTGAAGAACAAAAAAGTTTTTCGAACAAAATCCTTGTTTTTGGCGAATCGTTCCTATGAGAGCTATTTGCTATAGTATCCTGATGTTGACCAGTTTTGCACCATATCTTTGTTTATGTCAAAGAAGATTTTGCGCAAAATATTAAATCAATAACTACAAAATCACAATATATTTGAAACAAAAACGTCATTTTTGACCGATCATTCCTATGGGAGCTATATGCTATAGTGCTTCGATCAAAATAATTCCGAGATATACAATTACTGGACATATCTGAAGTTTGAAATCTGATAAGTTTGAAACTTTAGGAGGAGTTTCCACTGAAACAGACAGACGTAGAGACATCCAGATGGACAGACGGACATGCCTATATCAACTCGTCTTGTGATCCTGATCAAGAATATGTCTACTTTTTATCGAACAAGACCTGCTTCCCCTTAGAGTAAAGTCTAAGGCCAAGACTTTGTCTCAGCCACCTGATTCGTTGAATTCACCTTCGCCGTGTTCGCCTTGCAATCCAGCTATTGAGTCCATTTCTGCGTCTGTCCCTGTGTGTACCTCAGACACACAGTCCGCTTTCGTTGATGTCCCTCAATTTGAACCCCTCTCTGTCTCGTTACCCCTCGAAAACATATTTTTATCTCTTGGCTCTCCTCGGACACCACCTGTGAGGCAATTGAAAAATACGTCGCAAGTAAGGCAAATGTTTAAGTAAATATTTTTAAATTCTTATTATCTCAACCGAGAGAGATTGCATCTTTTAAAAAAAGTGTACCAAATGATGCATTTGAATTACTGTGCGATCCATCATTTTGGCCTATACACATGGTGGTCCATGATTAATATATAAGCCCATGTGAAGGTCATGTACTGTTTGATTGGTGCATCATCGTCATGCCAAGCTACAGTCTCAAAAACTTAATACGTCTTCTGCCCGGCTTACTATTTTATGACAAAACGTTAGCGGCGTTTTGTCTAAGCTTAGTAATTTGCATAAAGATAGTTTTTCATTAGATGTTTACATTATTGTCTTTTCAGAAACATGGCTAAGCCCTCGTGTTCTAAATAATAAAGTCTTCTGCAATAGGTTTGTTTCTTATAGATATGACCGGCCTGTTCGTCAAGGAGATGGGGTTCTTATTGCTGTAGATTCTTGCCTTCGCTCTGAAATTGTCTACATTAACTTATCTGATGAAATTGAATTTTTCTGTATAAAAAATAATTTTGCACACTTGTTCATCTATGTTTCATGTTCATATATTCCTCTTGGCTCATGCCCAGAAACTTATTTAAGACATGCAAAAGCGATAAAATCAATTTATGGACTCACCCACGATAAAGAATTTTTTAATATTGTGCCTCATTAATGAGACTGATTGGTCACCTTTATATCGCTGTGACAATATGTCTACCACTACAGATTTCTTTTACAATACTCTTAGCGACATTTTTGCATCTCGTGTTCCTTTGTATACCCCACCAGTAACAACGTTAAGGCCACCATGGTTTACTCAGCCCCTTGCATTCGTAAAAAACGTTAAATCGAGGCTTTATAAGTAATTCAAGGAGTCGGGTTTTTCGCTTTATTTTACTAGATACTCGGTAGACCGCACTTAGTTTTTAACACATAATATTGGGCGCTACGAAAATTATCAGGAAAAATGCAAATTCCAATTCAAGCGCGGTCCAAAAAGGTTTTACAATTTAGTCCATTCTATGCGTAAATCAGCTTTGTACCCGTCGTCACTTTTCCTGGGCGAAAAGCAAGCTAATGATCCTGGAATTGTTAATCTATTTGCTGAGTTTTCCTCTCTTCTGCAGCACTTAGGTATTTCGTCATACCCTTATCCCATTCACTCCATCAATAATTTCGTTGTCCCTTTACTTGAGGAGCATCATATTCTCCAAAACCGTTCTAAAGATTTCATTCTCCCCTGGTGCTGATAACGTTCCTAGTTGTGTGCTAAAAATGTGCGCAAGCTCTCTATGTAAGCCTTTATACAAGCTTTTTAATCTATCGCTCCTGAGTGGTTCATTTCCGTTGATTTTGAAGGAATCTTTTACAATTCCTCTACACAAAAGAGGCAACAAATCGGATATTACAAATTATTGGGTTATTTCCAAATTGTCCGCTATAAATCTTATTTAAAGAATAGACTTCAACGTGCCGTTTTTCGATCTTTGTTATCAAAACTAGTTCAAGTCACATCTGGTGTTCCTCAATGACTACCTTGTATCACTTATATTTAATCTCTGTATCAGTGATCTCTCTCTCGTTGTCTTATTTTCGTGTCCTAATGTATGCTGACGATGTCAAATTATGTCTGTCGTACAATTACCCGTCTTCACAGATTCAACTCCAATCTGATTTGGATTCACTATACTCTTGGTGTTTATCTAGTTTATTAAATCTTTATTGTTCTAAGTGTAAGTTCATGACTTATCAGCAAAGTATTTCTATGTACGTGTTGACTTATAAGATTTATAATGTCAAACTGGAGCGTGTTTCCACATTTAACCTTAGTGTTATTTTCGACTCAAATTTTAACTTCTGTCTTCAAATTTCTACTGTTGGTAATAAGGCGAATGGGGTTCTTAGTTAACGTTAAAAGTTGGCCAAGGCAATTTAATAACCCGTACATCAGAAAAGTTCTTTTCACTTCACTTGTACTCCCATTTCTTAAATATTGCTGTTGCGTTTGGGCCCCTCAGTATAAAAAACATCAAGAGCGTATTGAGTCAATTCTAAAGCAATTCCTCTTATTTGCCCTTCGAGGCCTCAACTGAAATCCTATCATAAAGTTGCCGTCATAACAGGATAGGCTTCTTCTTATTGATCTTCCATCATTGGCACATCGAGGAATCGTTTTAGGATCCGATGGGATGGGAACGATTCGGCGGCACTGCTTTGGCGTTTTGGTCACTCGTGGATTAATTACGGAACGGCCCACGTTTGTTCGGACGGTTTTAATGAGGCGGATTAATCGGTTTGGAGTCTTTTACAGTCAGTTAGTTCGGCAACGTTCCCGGGCGTTTTTTTAGTAACGTTTTTCTCTCTCGATCTCGCAACACGAAGCCAAAACTTCTTTACTTGGCTTTGTTTTACCGATCACCAAATTATTTATCTCGATTTACTTTACTCGACTTGCTGCCGCGAAGTCCCGAATTCGAATGTCTTCCGCCTCCTGTTTAATTCTGTCCGACACCGCTGTTGCCTATCGCCAACGGTACCCTTCCTTTTCGCAAACACGTTAAAACCGCAATCACCAATCTAAACCTTGAATGCGGTCGTTCACCCCAACGGTGCAATTGTGCCTCCCTTCCAATACACTTGGTGCGCAGACATCATATGTTTTGGCTGTCAGCTGTTAGTGTTGCTGTTACCTGTAACTGTTATGTAATAGCGACAGGAACGTTACACTTCGTTGCTCGAGTTGTTGTGAGGGGTGAATTCACTATGAAATTTCACCCCTTCACACTTACCCCTTTCTTAGGGAACGGTCGGTGCCTGCTGCTAGTCCTTCAATGGTTATCCACCCGCACATCATGCAACATTCGTGCTTACACCTAATCCTACTCTATTACAAATCGCCTATTTAAAAAAAATCCATTATCTAGTTATTTTTATACTCTTGCAAAAAGAGTATATTAACTTTGTCATGAAGTTTGCAACGCAGAGAAGCAGACATCTCCGACTATATAAAGTATATATATTCTTGAGCAGCACGACGAGACGAGTTCAAATAACGATGTCCGTCTGTCCGTCTGTCTGTTTCAATGCGATTTCCAGCCAGAGTTTTAAAGTTAGGAGAAAATTTAAACGCAGAAAATTTTCTTCTCCTTGCAGGTATTTGGTATGTAAAAATCAATTTGATCGGATGCTCCCAAAGGAAGGATCGGTCAAAAATTATGTTTTATATACATAAGAGCGTGGTACCGCCCATACAACTAAAAACTTAAAAATGGGACTTCTCTGTAAACAGACGAGACACAAGATTGAAAAATGTTGTGAAGTTTGACTACATTGCCTCCTTTAAGACAATTAGAAAATGGGCGTGGCTACGTATATGATTCTTATTGGAAAAATAAAAAAATGATTTCCTAATAAGAATAATTGTGAAAACGTTTGCAAGAGTATATAAGTTTCGGCATATCCGAAAATAGCTCCCTTACTGGTTTTCATATGCCTATGTGGCCCATTTCGTGTGCAGGAGGTGAAGCATCGTGTGTGTCGGCCGCGTCAGCAACGGCAGCCAAAACTTTGGACAACCGAAACCTAAGGCGCGCTTCCACCTCTTCTCACGGCTTTTCCTGAGCACTCATCACAGGCGACAGCATTCGCCGTAAAGGGTCGACTCGAGAGTTAATGAATTGCTTGTTGGTTTGTTGTGTGGCCAGAGCGCGCTTATAACGACTGCCCCACATATCCCCGGCGTAACCAAAAGGAAATGAAGATAATGCGACTACGAGATTCGCATTCTCACTCAAGCACCACAGCACGGTTTCTTAACCAATTTGGACGGTCCGTCATAAGTTCGTGTCAAATCGACCAAAATGAATTGTCCACTCTAAAGATCAAATTTCAAAAAAAAACGAAAGAGAGCGCCTTGTTGACTTTCTTTGTTTTTTTATTTCCTTTTTTTCCCCCCTTTATATACTCTTACAAAAAGTCTATTAACCTTGTCACGAAGTTTGCAAAGCAGAGAAGGAGACATTCTCTGTGGCTACATAAGTCACTCATAGGTGTGTTACTGTTACCCACAGTAAGTAGGTGGTTGTTGGTGATATTGCCGTAACTGTGTCTGATGTTGTTGCATCTGCTGCTGTTGGTGTTGTCGCGATGCTGCCTGTGTTGTGACACGCATTACGGACTTGTTGAGGCAGCGTTGGCACCGCTTGGGCCACTCGGACAACGCTAATGATGACTGTGTGGGGCTGTTCCTTTGCGCTGATGACACCACAATATGGTTGCTGCATTTGACATCGCCGCGCAGCCACCAACTGGGATCAGCACTGGATTGGTTTTTAGTCCGCAAATTGTGCAATCCGCAAATTGTGCAAAGTATCGCCCATAAATCATCTGCCAATTGGGTTCACATTTTACCTGCTGCTTTCTGCTGACTAGTCTTATATTTCTGGCATGATACGCATTTCGCGACACGTCTCTAAACAACCCTGGCCAGTAATACTGACGCAAAAAGCGCACAATTGTTTTGCGTATACCCAGGTGTCCTGCCGTTACAGCTTCATGGTTTTCCTACAGCACCCGATCTCTCATTGGGCATGGAAATCACAACTTCCACCTGGTCCTACCATCTTCCCCAAATCGCTCTGGTATATACCTATATAAATGTTCGTTTTCTATCCAGTAGTCGGGGTATCGCTCACAGTACTTTTCAACTTCCGCCATTTTGGCGTCTGTCCATGCGTATGCCCGCCTTTTCCCCTGCGATATTCCACATCAAAAGCATGTTGCTCAAGTTCTAATGCCAAGCGCGCAATACGTCCTGACGGACTTTCGATACTGTTCAGCCATTTCAATGCCTGGTGGTCAGTGATGACTGTAAATCTGTACCCCTCTAGATATGACCGCAGTTTCCTAATTCCGCCAAGCATTCCTTTTCAGTCGCAGAATAATTTCGTTCACTCTTGCCTAAATGTCTGCTTGCATATGCAATAACTCGTTCCTGACCCTCTATCATTTGTGTAAGCACTGCGCCCAACCCAAAGTCACTTGCGTCGGTTTGCAGCATGAATCTCTGAGTGAAGTCTGGGCCTGCTAATACCGGTGCCTCCATCCACCGCCTTTAGAGTTCATCGAACTCAGTCTGGTGTTCGACTTGCCATCGCCAATGTTTACCCTTTTTTAATAATGCAGTAATGTTGATCGCTGCCTTTGAAAAATTTTGAAAAAATCTCTTGTACCACGATACTACACCCAAAAACTGTCGCACCTCGAGTAAATAAGTAGGGGGTTTCAATTGCCGCATCGCTGCAACTTTGTCGGGGTTGGTTTTAATGCCTTCCTCGCAGATATCATTCACTAGATATTTCATCTCCTTTCGAAAAAAATCGCATTTGTCCCTGTTCAATTTCAAGTTTGCTGCCCTAAGTCTGCCAAACACACAAAGCGCGCTGAAATGTCGCCGGTGCTGAGTGTAACCCGAATGCCATGACTTTCCACTAATACAGCACCCTCCCTGGCGCCGTGAATGCTGTGCATGGTCTGCTTGCTTCCTCAACTGGTATCTGCCAATAACCGTTTTTCAGATCTAAGTTGCTGATAAGTTTGGCATTCCGCAAACAATTTAGAATATGGTTGATGCGCGGAAGTGGGTATGCGTCGGGTACCGAATTTGTGTTGAGTTGTCGATAATCGACGCACATACGCCAAGCCCCATTCATTTTCCTAACTAACACAATAGGCGCAACTGTGAGGACTCATTGACGGCTCGATTCGTCCACCTGATCATTGACAATTTCCATCATTGGCGGATTCTTCGAAAAATAGCGCTGTTTCGGTCGTTTTTCATGTTAATTTTATGCGTTGTGATGTTAGCTGTCCCCGTCATACCGTCAGACAGCTCGAGTTCAGTACTGAGAAACTTTTCCACTTGCCGCACATCGGATTCTTCTTTTATCACGCGTGCTATGCACGCTGCGCGGATACGCCGCAGATACGTAGGACGCACCTATTTTGTCTTGCGTTTGGGTCGTATAGAGTCTGTTAAGTCCTAAAAGCCTGTAAGCCCCGTCCTATGTTGACCTGTCTGCTGTGGTTTGGGTTCACCCATATTAGGGATGCCAACTAGGGCCTAGTGAGCCGACCTTGGTAGAAGAGATCTTGCTCCGGCCAATCCCATCGCTCACCCTCTGCGCCTCGGGCGTGTCACCATCCCCTGCTGTAGTCCTACGCTGGACTAGAATTGTCGTTCTCCACTGCTGGGCCATATCCAGCTCGTGTCCGTTGATTATCCTTATCCTTACTACCTCTTCACCGCATTTTAACTCGGAATCAATGCTTTTCAAGAAATCCATCACAAGGCCACAAGGTCTGCAAGCCGTGCGTGGGTTGATTGGTCGTTCGGACACTTATGTCACCTGTCTGTGCATGTCCCCTTGGGTCCGTCCGCCATTTCGCATTGGGTTCTTCTCACGTTTGCGCACCACGTCGAATTCATCCACCAGATCAAGCAGCTCCTCCAGCGTAGTATCGATGCTCGCACCGACTGTTCTCGTAGATCTGCGTGAGCTGTTGCGACCGGGTCAGATGCGAGTGCCGCATAAGGCGCTTCATTGCCAGGACATAACCTGGAAACGACTCATTTTGGCCCTGCAACCTACCCCGTATCTTCCACTCTAAGTCCCGCGCGTAACTTCGCGAGACGAAGAATTTAATGAACTCCTTCTTAAATGAGTCCCAGGTGTCCCACGGCTGCTCGTTGCAACAATACCATGATCGAGCCCTGCCCTCCAAGAGTTCCAACGGAACGGAAGCTTGTTCTGCGGAATCTTGTATACCCTCGCCATGGTCTCCACGGTGTCCAAGAAATCCGAACTTAAGTCGAACTTAATCCTCCATTTCTGTGCCTCGTGCAGATATACCGCATCTGGCATCCTGAGTCCCCTCCCGTACTGTCCATGTCACCCACTCACCCCCAGAGATCGATCGCAGCCGTGGCCGACGACTAATGGTATCTGACAGCGCGTCAGGCTTTCTCCTTCTACGCCGCAATAGATAGTGTGTCTTCTCTTAAAATCCTTGCTGAACTTTTATTAGTTCTTACCATTTTCTTAGGCATTAGCGATACTTGCTACTTGCAGGACCAAAAGAAAGGTAATGTTCGCTTTTATTGGCGTTATTTTTGCTGCCCTACTGCAGCATTGCCCTTTGCGACTGGTTCGTTGTTTTGATCGTTGGCTTGTTCGTCGCTGTCTTGAGTTGGCAGAAGACAAAATTTATTCAACGACCTTTGCATTCCTCTATTTGTTGTTACTGTGACAATTAAGACTTTACTCGTCCTTTATATTGTCCTTTGGTCATTTAAGTTATTAGTCCAATAGGCCACCTAGCTGAGTGCGTGTTCTCCTGTTTAATTAGAAAAAGTTGTCCCTCCTTAAGGTTCGGCTTTTCATGACATCATTTTGATCGTTGTCCTCTTTCCACTTTCTCCAGAATTCCCCTCTGATGCGTTCCAAGTGTCTCCATCTATCCAGGGTTCCAATTCCTCGATTTTCATCAAAATGTTGTGGAGCTTCAATTAATGATCTTCCCACAATAAAGTTGTAAACTCTTTGAATTTGAAACTAATTTCGACGATGACTCGTCTGAGATGGTGTTTCACTGAGTTTACCCCAGCTTCCCATAATCCTCCCACGTGGGGGCTTGCCGACGGGATAAAGTGCCAATGGATTATTTTTCGAGAGCCGGCACTAGATTGTTGTTTCTTTTAACTGCCGCGACGAGCTCCTTGTCTTTCTGGCTGCTCCCACGAAGTAAGTGCTATTGTTCAAGTACGGATCCGTTCTGCTGACAGGTCGCTGGTGGCTTCTAGGTGTATTGCCTCTGTTGTCATACAAACAAAGAGGCATATATATTCTTTGAACGCTTTTTGACCTCTGCCTTTTGAAGATTGGAATTGAAGAGGTCCCGGGTACACCGGCAAATTCCCTATTAGTTGGCTGGCCATTTCCTTTTTATACTTAATGCAGGTAAAACATTTTTATACCCTGTACATACTGTACGGGCCAAACAAACACAGGGTACATTGTGTTTGTTTGGCCGAAATGTATGTAACGCAAAGAAGGAGGGGAGGGGGACCCCATAAAGTATATATATTCTTGATCAGGACGACATACCAAATCGATTAAGCGAATCGATTATCGATATGGTTCTCGAAAACTATAAGAGATAGAGACTTGAGATTTGGAGAATAGACTCGTGATGATCAGCTGCAGATCAAGTTTGAACGGTTTTGTGGCACGCCCACTTCTTCCCGGCCAACCAGCTACGCCCACTTTTTGAAAAGGCTATAACTTAAACACCAGAAGCGATAGAATCATGAAAGTCAGTAGGTACACTAAGTATGTGTTTTGAAGCCGGCCTCCTACTCGTAACACGCTATCTCCATCCAAAAAGGGATTGACCGCCCGTAATTTACTCTTTGCTTCTAGCGGTCGTTTTCTCTACCAAATTATAGTTGTTTTTGTAGTTTGACAACTGCTATTTTGGCATTTTTTAATTCGTCTACGGTCAAGTGTGTCGATTGTCCTTGTAGTTTAGCTATAAAGCGTAATAAGAATACTTCCAGAGTAATTGAATTAGGCTGTTTTCTTTTTCTGTCATAGTTGAAACTACAATAGATTCTTCCGGTTCTTCAGGTTGTACCTATTGACTTTTTGGAGATATTGGTATGAATGGTATGTAGTTCCATTTTACGCTTTGCAGTTTTTTGTTTATATCGTCAACTCGCGTTTTCACGAATTTTTCTTTGCTGCGCTTATTCTGTATCCAAGCCAGAGTAATTTGAGAATCACTTCTTGCCTGTAATTTACTGTGATCTCCTATTATAGCTTATATTTTAAATACGCGTTTACTAAACAAATGAGCTGCGCATAGTTCCCATTTGGGAATTGTCTTCTTGTTCTACTCTTGCAAGAGTATATTAACTTTGTCATGAAAATTGCAACGCAGAGATACATATATTCTTGAATCAGGTTTCTGATTGCCTTCGCCCAGAAGTAATTGAGTTGAACATAGTTGCTATTATCGAATTTTTGTGTGCCAAGATCTCTTTGGCTCAGCTGGCTGTTCCTGTTACGTGCTCATATTTTCCACCTGGTTCAGGACAGGAGGTCTATATGAAGCACGCTTTAACAATCAAACTGACATATGATATTTGTTTGCTAAGTTTATTCCTTACTCCTTAACTCCTTACTCTTCTACAATATATTCGGGATGCCCATACCCATACCCGATAACCCTGTGAATGGCTTTGTATCCCATATTTTGGATGAATAGTATACTCTAAAAAATTGACTTGCTGGGAAAAATGCTGTTACTCCTGGCCTCCTGGTTGTGTCCTTAAAGGGTATGGTTAAGCCTTTATTGAAGCTATTAACTCGTTGTACGGAAACTTTTTTTGTTTCCTAACTAATTGACTTTAAACTTCATACTTCTGTTCATAGGGTGGTGTTAAAAAATATTTGGATGCCAAATTGTGCGTGGCTCCGGCCATTTATAACCAAAACCAACTATATCTCTGGCATCCAATAAGGTTTAACAATGAAAATTGAGATGTTGGCTAAGTAAAAAATGGACGTGACAAAAGGTTTCGTGAAGGCAAAGCCGAAGATAACGATTTTGACTGGTTATACTTTTCACAAAGTGAAAGTAACACTCAAAAGGAGGCGAGGCCGACTATACAAAGTATATATATTCTTGATCAGGATGACAAGACGAGTTGATATAGACATGCCCGTCTGTATGTATGTATGCACTCTCCCTCCTCCGTTATTAAGCTATCGACCTGAAATTTTGAACAGACCCTTGTGTCTTATTACTATGACACATTAGTCGGAACCAGCAAGATCGGAACACTGGGACCTGTACCCCATAGGACAAGAAAAAAAAACAAAATTTTAATCGTTGTTAGAAAGATAAAGCGTTTGTAAATAGAGGGCTGAAATTTTAAAAGTAGTTCATAAGCGTAATCAGACGAACTACCTGAAAGTAAAGTGCAAAAAATTGTCAAGATCGGCCTACTATAGCATATAGCTCCCATAGGAACGATCGGATAAAAATACGGTTTTTGTTAGTAAGACTTTTTTCTTCTTCAATATAAACAAACCAAATTTTGCAAATACGTCTTTTTTTAAAGCTTGATTATATTCCACAGGTTTATAAGAATCGGACATAAGGGCGTGGCACCGACCATATAAAGAAAAACTTTAAAATGAGGTTTCTGTGTAACCAGAAGAGATACAAGACAACAAAATATAGTGAAGTATGAATTGCTGCCTTTAAGATATATTATAAAAAAAACGTGGCTACGCCCTTAAATCTTTAAAAACGTATGCGATTCTTGTTGGGAAAACGATAAAAAGATCTTTCCAATAGTATAAGTTTCGGCAAAGCCGGAAATAGCTCCCTTACTGGGTTTTTTGTTCATACTTTTTAAATTTTAATTTAACACAAAAATCATAGTGCAACCTAAATAAACACCAGAAAGGATTCCAATTTGTAACGGCTGTAATAAGTCGTAGTCCATACCTAACCACCCTGAAATCGAGGCGTTCACACAGAACGACAGACGGACGGACAAGGCTAAATCGACTTCTCTTTCGATACTGATCAAGAATATATATACTTTATAGGGTCTGCGACGCTTCCTTTTAGGTGTTACATTTCCTACACAAAACCCTTGTACCATAAGGTTCAGGATATAAATGGATGAATTTACCAAAAATTTAAGTTTGATGCTCTTTCACGGGTTGTCGAAAATACAAAGGGGTATTTTCTAATAAGCAGTCTTAAGGACATGTTTTTACTAAGTCTACTTACAATATTTCAGGGCCGTACCTTTTATAGCTTTGAAGATAAAATAATTTACAAAAAAAAAACACATTTTTGAGGGGGAGGGGGAATATTTTGGTATGCATTTTTCTAGATCTTCATTTACTGAGTGTACTACTTACCGACTTTCATGATTCTATCGCTTCTGGTGCTATCTGGAACAAAACCAGTAAGGTATTACATTTGAGAGTGCTAGACTTTAACATATCCTGTTACTGATCATCGTAACGGCTCTTGTAAGGTGTTGCTCTGCCCACTTTTCAAGCGGAACAGGGTTCGTTTCCATCCAACATCATTTATGAGAATTTTTAATATTCTAACCAAGTTGGTTCCACAGATGTAACGCTTATAATTTCTTACAATTTGTGGAAAATTTGCTTTTGTGTCTATTTCTAAAATGAAGCGAATTCATAAAAAAACTATTAAGGGCGGTATAGTTGAGTATACTCAACCATATAACATCCTGCACATACCCTTACCAATTTAAATGATGTTCTAAATGTCAAAAAAATCAGTCAAAAGTGAGAAATTTACGAAAAATTCGAGCTTGCTGGTCTCTGAGGGGGTTTCAAAAACGTATATTAACTGAAGCTGCATACAAAATTTCAGACACGTATATTTCATAGTTGTGGAGATATACATATTTTAATAAAAATAAACTGGAATTTACCCAAAATTTAAGTTTGCCGGCCTTTAATGGTTAGGCCAAATACAAAATGGTATTTTCTGGTATGCAGTCTTAAGAAGTTATATATACTTTATCTACGTACAAAATTTCAGGTCCGTACCTTTAACAATTTCGCAGATATAGACATGCAAACACTATTTGAGGGGTAATAATGGGTAGGGGGTCACATCGAAGAAGTTTTTTTTATACCCTGTACATACTGTACCAGGGTATATTGTGTCTGTTTGGACGAAATGTATGTAACGCATAGAAGGTGGGGAGGGGGACCCCACAAAGTGTATATATTCTATATTATATATTCTATGACTTATTACAGCCGTTACAAATTGCAATCCTTACTGGTGTTTATTTAGGTTGCACTATGATTTTTGTGTTAAAAAAAAAAAAAAAAAAAAAAAAAAAAATTTAAAAAGTGTGAACAAAAAACCCAGTAAGGGAGCTATTTCCGGCTTTGCCGAAACTTATACTATTGGAAAGATCTTTTTATCGTTTTCCCAACAAGAATCACATACATTTTTAAAGATTTAAGGGTAGCCACGTTTTTTTTATAATATATCTTAAAGGCAGCAATACATACTTCACTACATTTTGTTATCTTGTATCTCTTCTGGTTACACAGAAACCTCATTTTAAAGTTTTTCTTTATATGGTCGGTGCCACGCCCTTATGTCCGATTCTTATAAAACTGTGGAATATAATCAAGCTTTAAAAAAGACGTATTTGCAAAATTTGGTTTGTTTATATTGAAGAAGAAAAAAGTTTTACTAACAAAAACCGTATTTTTATCCGATCGTTCCTATGGGAGCTATATGCTATAGTAGGCCGATCTTAACAATTTTTTGCACTTTACCTTGGTTTATGTCAAAGAAGTTTTTATGCAAAGTATTGAGACGATACCTCCAAAAATAAGCTTCGGAGGAGTTTGCATTGAAACAGACAGACGGACAGACGGACATGGCAATATGAACTCGTCTCGTCGACGTGATCAAGAATGTATATACTTTATTGAGTCGGAGATGTCTCCTTCTCTGCGTCGCAAAATACATGACGAAGTAAATACACTCGTAGAAGAGTAGAATGAGAAACAGATACGTTCTTAAGCATTAAGTGCTTTAATTTGTAAATTGAATCTTTATACCCCATACATTGTGTATATTATGTTTGCTTGGACGAAATGTATGTACCGAATAGAAGATATATTTACTAAGTTGAAATTAAATATATTCTTGATCAGGCGCTCCGCACATACAGAATAAAATTTTTAAAAGAGGTTTTTTCTGTAAGCAGTCGAGATAGTAGCGCTTTTCAATGTTTCTTCAAAACCTATATGTAAGCAAAAGAGCATACCTTTACATCACAAATTTGCACAGCTTAATTTATTTGATTTTCGATCTTAATATTTCGCATTGATTCATGCTTCACTTCACCCTTGCACAAATTAGCTTTGCGCACACAAGTCAATTCAAATCATTTATACACAATTTCAACATATGCTTTATAAATTCCTTTCACTTGCAGCTTTTAACACAAAATCGTTCTTTTTGGAAACAGGCAATAAAAAAACGTTACTACTTCACGCAGGGTCTTTTATGTACATAAATCGATTAAATTATGTAAAACGGACTCTGTCGGCGAGCTTTTTCCAGCCTTTGTTCAGTTGTTGTTGTTATTGGAAATTGTTTCAAACAATAGTGTTTTCTCATTATCAATACTGACAAATATAATAACTTTTACAATTACAAAAATTGAAATCAACTTTCATTGTATAATATATATGGAAAACTTTGAAGAGTTCGAAAATTTTTTCGCGGATTTATTTTTTAACGATTGTTGACGGCAATAAAAAAAAAAACAAAGTTTTATAGTTTATATGAAAATTAAGAAAATAATTGTCTAAGCTTTTACTGATTGATTTTAAATCAAAGCCAGGGATTGCAATCTTACCTGCTGCCGCTTTACTATCTGCAAGTGCGCCTTCAATCTGAGCCCTCTTTCGCTTAGTTTGGCTCCTATGAAATAAGGTAATGAAGTCTTCATGACCAAGTTCTAAGGCTTTGTCGAAACATGACATTGCAGATGTTTCTCTTCCTCTTCGCGAATAGTAAACGCCCCAATCTTTAAAGATTCCTCGCTTAATCTCGAAGCTCCAGTCGATTTTATCCCATGGTTGTACTGGATCGATCAAGCCCATTGACCCTAAAGCCTGCGCCATATTTTTTTTTATTTATTGATTTGTTTGTTCTTCTCTAATATTTACAATAAAAATGTATCTATTTTTATTTAATATTAGAAAAAACCAGGATTGCTTCGATGAAATATAATTAATAACTGTGTCAACATTTGAGAAAGTCAGGGCTCAGCCAGAGAGAGGAAAGATATGGTGATTAACTAAACGACATTTACAGTTTTATAATGTTTAATGACACTGTGCATATTTGTATAGAATGCTAGCTGACCCGGCAGACAGAAAAAAAAAATTGTAAGCACTTTAAATCCGTTTCAATCATCGGTATCCGCGGGATCAAGACATCCTCTCCTTTGTATTTTCCTTTTATGATTGTTGCCCCAATGATTTATTTATTATTGCACATTCGAGGTTGATAACTAATAACATTATTAACCAAAAATAAGATGACTACTAATAATTCGTCATAGAATGAACTAATATGAAATTATATGATAATAAATAGTTTTGAAAAAAAAAATTATAAATGCTTTGTTTATAAATATTACATTTTTGGAAGTTTTAAAATTGCATTCATAATTCAAAATTTTCAATGATAAATTCAAATCTTATTCAATGACTTAAAATGCTAAAATCATATTTTCACAAAACACTGAAATTTTCTGAAAGAAATCAAAATCAAGATAAAAATTCAGTACGCAAATTAACAAATTCTTTACTTTAATTTTGATTTTCTTTTATAACTACTAAGCACTAGTGCTGTAATAGTTTTTATTTTAAAGTAACACTTAATTTAATTTTGGCACGTCTGTGCCACTAGGAGTCTAACTTAGAACAAAAATATAAATCTTAACATAACTTAAGCTAAACCGAGCTGCCTTTTCTGTTATAATTGCGTTTAAGTGTAATTCGGTTGGTGTCTCTTTGCGTTCTCATGAGCGGTTGCGCGACGGTCATACGCACCCTGTGCTGAACGGCCGGACGGACAAGCAAAGCTCTTATTGGGCGGGCGGACGGTCATAAATCGCACAAGCAAAAGAAACTTGGCAACGTCTCCAAAACAAAAACAACAAATGTAAACAACAAAGATGAATGGCAGGCGTCTTGTCGAGTGAATAAGAAATACGTTTTTATCTTTTTTCTCTGTCAGAAATTTTCACCGTTTCCCAGAATTAAGCGATAAACATATTATCCGCGCATATTGGGAAAAACCGAAAATTGGTATTAAATTTATATCTTATACATTGAAATATCAGCAATTTTTATACAAAACTAGTAAGGGCGGTATAGTTGAGTATACTCAACTATATAATACCCTGCACATACCCTCACCCACTTAAATAGTGTTCCAAATATCAAAAAAATCAGTCAAAAGTGAGGAATTTACGAAAAATTCGAGCTTGCTGGTCTCTGAGGGGGTTCAAAAACGTATATTAACTGAAGCTGCATACAAAATTTCAGACACGTATATTTCATAGTTGTGGAGATATACACATTTTAATAAAAATAAACTGGAATTTACCCAAAATTTAAGTTAGCCGGCCTTTGATGGGTAGTCCAAATATAAAATATATGCAGCCTTAAGAAGTTATATATACTTTGTCTACGTACAAAATTTCCGTACCTTTAACAATTTTGAAGATATAGGCTTTGACATGTAAACACTTTGAGGGGTAATAAAGGGTAGGGGATGAAAATGTGGTATACTGTTTTAAAGATGTACATTCATTGAGTCTGCATACAAAGATTTAGGTTTGCATCTTTTATAGTTGTGGAGATATACAAAATTTTGTAAAAAAAAAAGTGGAATTTACGAAAAATTTAAGTTTGAGGGTCTTTGAGGGGTAGTCCAAAATACAGACGTATTTTCTGGTATGCAGTTTTAAGGACATTTATTTCCTGAGTATACACACAAAACTTAAGGTCCGTACCTTTCATGAAGATATAGTAATTAACAATAAAACACTTTTTGAGGGGAAATGAAGGGGAGGGGTGAAAATTGTGGTACGCAGTTTTATAGAAATTTAGATACTTAGTGAGCTATTTTATTGATTTTAGCGTTTCTGGTGTTCAAGTCTTTTCAAAAAGTAGCCGTAGCTGGTTGGGTGGGAAGAAGTGGGCGTGGCTCAAAACCGTTCCAACTTGATTTGCTGCCGAGAATCACGAGTCTATCCTCCAAATCTTAAGTCTCTATCTCTTATAGTTTCCGAGAACCATTGGTGAGGACGGACGGACGGACATAGCTAAATAAATTTGTCTTGTCGTCGTGATCAAGAATATATATACTTACTTTATGGGGTCCCTCCCCTCTTTTTATCCGTTACATACATTTCGGTCAAACAAACACAATATACCCTGGTACAGTATGTACAGGGTATAAAAAACAATGTGAACTTCACTTATTAACCATATGTCGCACTCATTCTGGTATTCATTTAGATATTTCCGTCTGGATAGAGTTGTGACAAAATACTGTTCATTAAAATACAAAATACTTTTAATAATACAATTAATTAATTAAATAAATATTTAAAAGACGATGTTGTCATTGTGCTGTGAGTCGCAGCACCAGACGGTCTGGAATAGTCTTTTACACAACATGCGGCATTGCAGTTTTGAAACCTCTCTTGTCATACTAACACGTGCTGTAACACTTCCGCACAATGTCAATATTTAGTGCATTTTCTTTTCCGCAACTTAGGCTTTTTAAGGATCACCTGTGTCCAATTGTTAGAAATACAACCAAATTGTTACAAAACAAGTGAAATCCAGCTCAAAGGCAATTAAATTATTTTAGTAAAAATGCAACTAAAGACAAAGCAGTTTAAGCATTTAAAGAAAAAACAAAGGAGAGTAGAGACGCCGCATCGAAGCAACTAATTCACAACAATACCATGACAAACAAGTAAAATTAAATAAGACAATGAAAATATTTAGAATGAAATTAAATCGACACCGCCATCGGCCAAACAATTTGCGGAATAACACTCTTTGCCTCGAATAATGCTTATATAATGCAGTGTCATCAATGTTCCACCTGGGACACACCGATGCAAGACAAACGTTAGCCCATTATCAATTGGCCATTATCAAAAAATGTTTTACATCGCTGTGATCGGCCAAGATGCTGTATATTTTGTTGACAATTTTTTTTTCCTGGGTAAACACCAGAGAGGCGAAATCAATTAACAAAGTTGTTTTGTAAAGGCCATAACCCATCAATAATTTGGTAGTATCATAAACGTTTTTAAGTATTCGGACACATCTTTCTTTTTACTTTTTGAGTATTGTCATGGATCTCGGACCGGCTCATTGTGTTCGCTACTATATACTATACTCTTGCAAAATAGAAAATATTAACTTGTATTAATATTAGTGTGTTTTTACAGCTATCGACTCAATATTATCAACATAGATATGGTGCAAAAATGGTCTTGATTGGGCCACTAAAGCATATAGCTCTAATAGGAACGATCAGTCAAAAATAAGGTTTTTGTTAGAAAAACTTTGTTGTTCTTGAATAACAGACCAAATTTTTCTATTACGTATTTTTATTAATGCCCGATAATGATTCAACGTTTTATAAGAATCAGACATAAGGGCGTGGTATCGCCCATATAGCGTAAAAATAGGATTTCTCTATAAGCAGACGAGATACAGGATCGCAAAATGTAGTGATGTATGGACCACATTGCTTTCTTTAAGAGTAATTAGAAAATAGGCATGGCCACGCATACGATTCTTTTTTTCTAACAAGACTTTTTGGGATATCGTTTGCAAGAGTATATAAGTTACGGGAAAGCCGAAAATTTTTTTGGGATTAAAATTAATTTTTTATACCTTGTACGTAATAGTACAAAAGTTTCTTAGTTTTATGAACGTCGAAAACGTATATAACATCCAGAAGGAGACATCACTGACTATACAAAGTATATACATACATATATTCTTGATCAGTATCAAAAGATAAGTCGATTTAACCATGTCCGTCGTTTTGTATGAACGCGTCGATCTCGCAAACTATAACAGATAGAACCATGATTCTTTTTCAGGTCGATTCTGTTATTCTCTACTCAAACAAAGTTTATTTTGTATTTCCCTTCCGGAACTTAGTTTAAGATTGAGTGGCAAATTTGTTTTTACCCTAGGTAAAAATAAACAAAAACGTATTTTCTCGGATGTCTTTTTAAATAGATACATCAAATTTGGATTGTATATAGCTGACTCGAACTCCAACAAGATAGAATAGATAATTGGGCATGGCCACGCCCCTATATAGTTATTATTTAAGATACTTATATCTTTAAAAATGTTTATCCTACAATAAAGAAACTTTGCATGTATGCTATTGGAATTAAGAGTAATATGATTCAATCATAAAATGGGCATGACCACGCCCTCTTAATAGAAAATAGAGAAACGTTATATCTCAAATTGGCATAGAAAAGTAAAATTTTGTATGGATAATATTGAAAGGAAATTTAATCTGATTAAAAAGAGTTGCTTTTACAGCCGTTACAAATTGAAGGTACAGGGTATGTCGATGTCGCGAACTCTTAACTGCAACTCCTTACTAGAAGATACAGGGTATAATGAGTTTTATTTTTCTATTTTTTTATACTTTTTTTAATACGAGTATAAACGCATTGCACCCCGTTATTATAAGTGCAGTGTAAGCGTTACACCACTGCTTTAGTTTAACAGTAGATTAACACCAGGCATGTAACGGGACACTACTTCGACCGTGAAATGACCAAATTGCTAGCACTGTAAGAACAATGAGAACAGCGCTGTCCTATATAAGTAGCGGGTGACCGTTTATTAAAGCTATTTATTTATTTTCCTATTTCAAAGTAATCTTTTATTATTCTTCTCTATAAAAAAAGTAATAAGTCAGATGTCACCAAACATAGGGGCATAGCTAAACTATCTGCGATTCCCAAGCTTTTTGAGAAAATCATTATTTTGAGCATACAACACTTCTGTAAATTAGTTACGTCACTTTCTAAGCATGGGTTTTTAAAATGGAGGTCAGCTTGTAGTAATCTTCTTGAACTCACCTGCTTAGTAGATGATGGTTTCGTTAATCACTCTCAAGCCCATGTCATATATACTGACTTCAGTAAGGCTTTTGACTCGATTAACCATGATTTGTTATACCCTGTACATACTGTACCAGGGTATATTGTGTTTGTTTGGCCGAAATGTATGTAACGCATAGAGGGAGGGGAGGGGGACACCATAAAGTATATATATTCTTGATCAGGACGACAAGACAAATTGATTAAGCGTTGTCCGTCCGTCAGTCCGTCCATCCATCCTCACCAATGGTTCTCGGAAACTATAAAAGATAGAGACTTGATATTTGGATAATAGACTCGTGATGCTCGGCAGCAGATCAAGTTTGAACGGTTTTGAGCCACGCCCACTCCTTCCCGCCCAATCAGCTACGCCCACTTTTTGAAAAGGCTATAACTTGAACACCAGAAACGCTAGAACTATGAAAATTGACATGTAGACTACGTATGTAAGAAAATGTTATAAAACTGCATACTACAATATCCCCCCCTCCCCTTTATTTCACATCAAAAAGTGTTTTATTGTTAGTTACTATATCTTCAAAACCATGAAATGTACGGACCTGAAATTTAGTGTGTACACTCAGTAAATACATATCCTTAAGACTGCATACCAAAAAATACCCCTCTGTATTTAGAACTACCCCTCAAAGACCCACAAACTTAAATTTTTCGTAAATTCTATTTTTTTTTTTTAAAAATGTGTATATCTCCACAACTATAACAGATACGAACCTAAAACTTTGTATGCAAACTAAAAAAATGTATGTCTTGAAAACTGCATACTAATTTCCCCCCCCCCCCCCCCCCCCCTACCGTTTATTACCCATCAAATAGTGTATGTATGTCAATGCCTATATCTCCGAAATCAATAAAGGCACTGTCCTGAAATTTTGTAAGTAGACAAAGTATATATAAATTCATTAGACTGCATACCAGAAAATACCATTTTGTATTTTGACTACTCATTAAAGGTCGGCAAACTTAAATTTTGGGTAAATTCCAGTTTATTTTTATTAAAATATGTATATCTCCACAACTATGAAATATACATGTATGAAATTTTGTATGCAGGTTCAGGTAATATACGTCCTTTTAACTGCATACCAAAAAATACACCTTTATTTCATGGTTTCCCCCCACAGAGATCAACAAACTCGAATTTTTCGAAAATTCCTCACTTTTGACTGATTTTTTTGATATTTGGAACACCATTTATATAGATGAGGGTATGTGCAGGGTATTATATGGTTAAGTATACACAACTATACCAGCCTTACTAGGTTTTATTTAAATTAAATCTAATGGGTTTTCCGCTGAATTTTCTAAATTTGATTCAGTACTATTTAACAAACAGAAACCAACGAGTGCTATTTAGATCTACCAACTCTGAGCTGATTCAATTTAATTGTGGTGTCTCCCAAGGTAGTCACATTAGTCCTCTCTTGTACCTTTTTCAAAAACCAAGCGGTGCTGGTTGGGCAGGAAGGAGTGGGCGTGGCACAAAACCTTTCAAACTTGATCTGCTGCCGAGCATCACGAATATACCCTCCAAGTCTCAAGTATCTATCTCTTATAGTTTCCGAGGACCATTGGTGAGGACGAATGGACGGACATCGCTTAATCAATTTCTCTGGTCGTTCTGATTAAAAATATATGTACTTTATGGGGTCCCCCTTCCCTCTTCTGAGCGTTACAAACATTTCGGCCAAACAAACACAATATATCCTGGTACACAGTCTTATTTGTTTTTTATAATATTCAAAATATAGTATATAAAAACGCATTTAGATTGCAAAATATATGTTTTTCTTGCTTATGCAGGCATCAAAATGACAGTAGTTTAACAACTGCACGAAATTAGTATATATACTAGCAAAACGGTATCAGTAAATTTAACAGGTGCTCAACAGGAAACGGTTTAATGTCGTGTGTTTTACAAGCAATACTCATGCTCACTTCTTTTCTTTTAAGGACCATGGCGAAAAGTGGCAAAAGCCATATAAAACTCCATGTGAAATTTGAAGAAATCGCAAGGGCAGATCCATGCAAAAGAATCCATTCTGAAGGCAGTTGGAAGGCATTAAATTTCCCGCTGGGAGACTTAATTGTTTTTTTTTCTTATGTATGTATGTACCCATCGTACCATCGTTTTACCTGTCAAGAAAACAAAACTTTTTAATTGGATCCATGTTATAATCTAAACAAGTTGCAAGCCAATTCCGTCCGCTTACTTGTCGAATAAAATACCTTACGCATCTTAGGTACTTTCCCCTTTTCTTTTTACCAAATAGGCCACTTACTATTTATGCCATAATGCCAACGCATCTCAAAGCAAAGCAACTTTTTTCCATTTCATGAAGTTGAATTAAAGAAAATAAAATCAACCATATTGCAGCAATGCGGCGGTCCTCGGTTACAATTGTGAAAACGAAAGCAACTCACGCCATATAACGGCGAGACTCTACAAACCAAAACATAATGACCAAGTTGTTGCCATTGGGGTTTTCTCCCCCAACGGTCTTTGTTGCTCTTGCGGACTTATCAATTGATCCGTGTTACTTTCCGCCGTCGCTGTTGTCGTGCACGTTGTTATTACCTCTGTTTAGTGAAACTTCCGTTAATCTTTATTTGTTCTGCAAAACGTAAATTAGTTCTTCGATTCTTACCTTGTTCTTCGTACCTTACTCAATTTCTTTTTGGCTTTATTTTAGTTTTATGCACGTCGTTGATCAGTATCGAAAGAGAAGTCGATTCCGATGCACACGTACGTTTGACCATGCGTGGTAGTAAACATATGTAGGTTGCAGTGCTGCCACTTTTTATACTCTTGCAAAAAGAGTATATTAACTTTGTCATGAAGTTTGCAACGCAGTGAAGGAGACATTTCCGACTATATAAAGTATATATATTCTTGATCAGCACGACGAGACGAGTTCAAATAACGATGTCCGTCTGTCCATCTGTCCGTCTGTCTGTCTGTTTCAATGCGATTTCCGGCCAGAGTTTTAAAGTTAGCAAAAAAATTTAAACGCAGAAAATTTTCTTCTCCTTGCAGGTATTTGGTATGTAAAATTCAGTTTGATCGGATGACTATAGCATATAGCTCCCATAGGAACGATCGTTCAAAAATGATGTTTTTGCTTAAAAAACCACTTATTTTAGAAGTTATCGACTCGATATTTTGCACAAAAACTTTTTTGACATCAACAAAGATACCGTGCAAAAATGGTCAAGATCGGGCTACTATAGCATATAGCTGCCATAGGAAGGTTCGGTCAAAAATTATGTTTTTGCTTAAAAAACAGCGTGTTTTTGGAGTTATCGACTCAATATTTTGCACAAAAATTTTTTTGACATCCACAAAGATACAATGCAAAAATGGTCAAGATCAGGCTACTATAGCATATAGCTCCCATAGGAACGATCGGTTAAAAATACAGTTTTTGTTAGAAAAACTTTTTTGTTCTTGAATATAAGCAAACTAAACTTTGAGAATCATAACCGTAGCCACGCCCATTTTTTTATTTGTCTTAAAGAAGGCAATGTAGTCAAACTTCACAACATTTTTCAATCTTGTGTCTCGTCTGTTCACAAAGAAGTCCCATTTTTAAGTTTTTAGTTGTATGGGCGGTACCACGCCCTTATGACTGATTTTTATAAAATTCTGCATTTTAAGTGAGGCATTAATAAAGACACGTAATAGCAAAGTTTGGTTTGCTTATATTCAAGAACAAAAAAGTTTTTCTAACAAAAACTGTATTTTTAACCGATCGTTCCTATAGGAGCTATATGCTATAGTAACCTGATCTTGACTATTTTTACACAGTAACTTTGTTGATGTCAAAAAAGTTTTTGTGCAAAACATTAAGTCGATAACTCCAAAAACACGCTGTTTTTTAAGCAAAAACATAATTTTTGACCGATCCTTCCTATGGCAGCTATACGCTATAGTAGCCCGATCTTGACCATTTTTGCACGGTATCTTTGTTGATGTTAAAAAAGTTTTTGTGCAAAATATTGAGTCGATAACTTCAAAAACACGCGGTTTTTTAAGCAAAAACCTCATATTTGAACGATCGTTCCTATGGGAGCTATATGCTATAATCAACCTATCAAACTGAATTTTACATACCAAATACCTGCAAAGAGAAGAAAATTTTCTGCGTTTAAATTTTTTTGCTAACTATAAAACTCTGGCCGGAAATCGCATTGAAACAGACAGACAGACGGACAGACGGACATCGTTATTTGAACTCGTCTCGTCGTGCTGATCAAGAATATATATACTTTATATAGTCGGAGATGTCTCCTTCACTGCGTTGCAAACTTCATGACAAAGTTAATACATATACTCTTTTTGCAAGAGTATAAAAAGGATTTTCTAATAAGAATAATTGTGAAAACGTTTGCAAGAGTATATAAGTTTCGGCATAGCCGAAAATAGCTCCCTTACTGGTTACTTTTCTCAACAAGGATCGTCCGATCGCAACGCAGAGAAGGAGACATCTCCGACTATATAAAGTATACATATTCTTGATCAGCACGACGAGACGAGTTCAAATAACGATGTCCGTCTGTCCGCCTGTCTGTCTGTCTGTCTGTTTCAATGCGATTTCCACCCAGAGTTTTAAAGTTAGCAAAAAAATTTAAATGCAGAAATTTTTCTTCTCCTTGCAGGTATTTGGTATGTAAAAATCAGTTTGATCGGATGACTATAGCATATAGCTCCCATAGGAACGATCGTTCAAAAATTATGTTGTTGCTTAAAAAACCGCGTGTTTTAGAAGTTATCGATTCAATATTTTGCACAAGGACTTTGTTGACATCAACAAAAATACAGTGCAAAGATGGTCAAGATCCAGTTACTATAGCATATAGCTCCTATAAGAACGATCGGTCAAAAATTATGTTATTGCTTGAAAAACTTTTTTGTTCTGGATTATAAGCAAACCAAACTTTGCTTTTACGTGCTTTTATTAATGCCTGACTTAAATCCAGAATTTAATAAAAATCGGACATAAGGGCGTGGTACCGCCCATACAACTAAAAACTTAAAAATGGGACTTCTCTGTGAACAGACGAGATACAAAATTGAAAAATGTATTGAAGTTTGACTACATTACCTTCTTTAAGACAAATTAGAAAATGGGCGTGGCTACGTGTATGATTCTTATTGGAAAATTAAAAAAGGATTTCCTAATAAGAATAATTGTGAAAAGGTTTGCAAGAATATAAAGGTTCCGACATAGCCGAAAATAGCTCCCTTACTGGTTTTTTTTTTTTGGATAAACGGAACTACTGAAGTACACCTACAAAACAATGTGAACTTCACTTATTAACTATATGTCGTACTCATTCTGCTAACTCAATTGGACTTTTCCGTCTGTAGGGTTTGATTTTGTTGTGTTTTTCTTTTTGTATCGCAACTCTGAATTCTCACTAAAGTCCAGTCTTTTGTTTCAGGTATCATCGTTTAAGTTTATAAGTTAAGCAGCCATGTCCCCTTGGAATGTTTGACATGTAAGCTCGCAATATACCTCCTACTTCCACCTCAATCATTGCCGGGTTTTTTAGTAAGTAGCGTTAATAAGCGTTAATTCAATGCATTGTAATGTTTAATGTCCCTGTCAAAAACTTAAATAGCTCGAGTTCAACACCCAAATTTCTTTCACGTAAGTTAGTATATTAGTCTCAACTTGTTAGAAGAAATATTAAAATGGGCAATTCTATCGCTTGTCACACCCCCTATTGCTGCTACTGTCTGAACCAAAACTGGCGTTCACCACTGCGGGTCCATAAACAACCCGTGTCGATTGATTCCTCGTATCTGTACTATCTCTTCACCGCATTTTAATTTAGAACCTCTTCTTTTCATTTCAGGATCCTGCATTCTTGGTCGAGGCGGTCCTATGGACTCCGAAGGCCTCGTTTTTGTCGGGGTCCTTCGCCGTTTCCCGGCCTTTCACATCAATCGCAACTGTTGATTCCTCTTCTCCTGCTGTCCCAACTAGAGGTGGGCGCGGGCCTGTATTTTGAGGCCCGGGCCCGCACGAAAACGAACTCTTTTTTGAGAGGCCCGGCCCGACCAAACACGAAACTTTTTACCAAGGCCCGGGCCCGGCCCGGCCCGCACGAAATTTATTTACATATATAAGGAAATTTACAAGACATGCAATTTGGGTCATTGTTTTAAACTCAGTTATTATTTGGGAATCAAGTGTGCTAGTTCTGCAAAGTTTACTTAATTTTTCTGACCACAATGCAAATATTTGCATTGTTGGTTCCTTGTCAGAGCTAAGTGCTTCAGAGCAGTCCTATAAAGGTTTTAATAATTATAAAATGTTTTCAAGTAATGAAAAATCTAAATTACTAATTCGCTGTAGATCATCTTTTTTAAGTAAAAGAGTTTTTATTTCCTCTTTTACATCAAATACACTCAAAAGCATAAAAAATGTAGAGTTCCAGCGTGTTTTACCTTGCTGTTTCAGTGTTTTTGAGAGCTTACTGTTAAGTCGCGACATATTTTATATTTCAAGGTTTTATCAATTTCACAATAGGAAGCCAATTTTAGATTAGTGGTGTGCAAACAAGTAAAATATGTATAACCAAATCGATAGTAGTATTGATAAACAATTAAAATGCTATAAATGGTGGTTCTAATTCGAGCATATAGAAAAATAGCGCGAACAAATCAAAATTGTTTTCGTGCTTTTACGGGCTTATTTCAGGCTTTTACGGGCCGGGCTTTTTTGCTAAGGCCCGGGCCCGCACGTGCCTGCACGAATCTTGATTTTAAGGCCCGGGCCCGCTCCGGGCTTGTGTAAGCCCGCGTGCCACGAAAAAAAGCCCGGCCCGCGCCCACCTCTAGTCCCAACAAAACTCGAAAAAAGCGTTTCTGCATTCTTTGGACCAGTGGCCATCTTGACCACAACGTCTTCAAGTCGTACGTGGGTTGATCGGTCGGTCCGACACTTGTGTTACCTGTCGGTGCAAAACTCCTTGCAACCTTTTACTACTTCACTTGACCCGGCCTTATAACTCCTCCAATATGTTAAAACGGTCCCTAAGTGCATAAAACTGGTACTAGCCCAGATTCGGGTAAGCAGTTACTGCTGAGTCAGTTCGAGTGACTGTCCCCTGCAACTCACGGATTTCCTCCACCAAGTCTGTTGCGAAGCAAAGAAGTCAATGAATGCAGCTTTGAACGTCTGTTCAATTAACATGTGCAGGATTAAGTCCTGCTCTCCGGTCCGGCATCATGATCAACAACTTATCCTGGGGTGACCACTGTCTCTTAACCTTGTTCGCCACCACGTCTAAGAATTATATCGGCTTAGGGCCCTCGTCGAACATTATCATCCACTTTTCCACCACGTACATGTAAGCTGAATTCGGCGACCTGAAACACCTTCTATCTCTGTTTCCCACTCGTCACCGAATGTCGTCAGCGTCGGTACCCGACAGCTGATACTACCAGATGCCGATTCGCCACCCGTCGCAGCATTAAGCCATTCGGCATTATTACCACCACCAGTAGCCACCAGACGATGTCCTTTACGTTCCCTTTGTCAGCAGATGGGTGACTTCGGTTGCGGCAGTCGATCCCGTTTCACTTCAAGCTTTTGCACCAGTGCTAAGACTTTTGTTTTATAGTCTCAGTTGGTAAGAAATTTTGAGAAACGACTTCTCAGCTCGTCCACGGTACCAGACGTGGTATTGCGCTAACTCCAAGCAAAGCACAACCTGAACTGAACGGAAAACATCGTTGTCTATTTCTACCTATTCCAACCAAATTTTCTTTTGCGCCACTATACGCCCAATATATTCGTAACCACCTTTTTTTTTGTTCATAATATAGCCAATAAAATTATATATTTCTAACCAAACCTTTGAATTGTAAACATGTGCTGGCTTATCTAGAAAATGTTACTAGTCCCCTCAGGGTCCCTGCTCGGGTACCGATGTCAAGGACTCCCGGTCCTACAGAGTCCGTTTTACATAAATCGATTTATTGAAAAGACCCTGAGTGAATTAGTCACGCTGTTGGTTTAACCTGTTTTGTCAAACGGTCGCAAGCGAAAAGAATGTACGATGATTGTGCTTCAGAATTTAATAAGTAATAATATAACTCAAGACAGGCTGGTTTTTACTTAAAACTAGAAGCAAACGTCTAAACCAAAAGGCTTCTACGCACGCTAGACTTACGATATTTCCTACTTTATATATGTATATATAATCCAAAATATTATAATTAACTTATTCACTAAGGTGGCTGTGGGGTGATGTGTGGCGATTTGGTAGCGCTGCTGGCCAGGAATCTAGACATCCCGTTGACGAAACCAGTTTGGCTGCATTGATTTTGTGTTTGGGTTGCTTGTTGGGCAATAACGGCACGGCTTAGAGCCAACGTACCTTCGTACCACGATACCTCGGCTTATGATATGACACGATCCTTTTTCACTTTTCCAAATAAAATCCATCCAATTCTTTATGTGTCCTCGCTTGACCTGCCGCCTCAAAATCCCGAACTGAAGTGTCTTCAGCCCCCTGACCAATTCTGTCCGAAACCGCTGTTGCCTGTCTCCAACGGTACCCTTCCTTTTGCAGACCGTTAAATTCGCAATATGCAACGCAGACCATGAAGTCGGTCATTCACCCCAACAGTGCAATTATGCTTTCCTTCCTATGCACTTGTTGTGCAGACATAAAACAACAACCAACCAGGTGTCAGGTGGTAACTGATAATGCGGCCAACTGCATCTGCTCTGTTAAACCGCTGTTAGTAAACAGCAACATATGCGCTACGCTTCGTCGATCGAGTTGCTGTTATACTACTGCTAGTTAACTGTGACAGATGCCCTACATTTCGTCGATCGAGTTGTTGTAAGGGGTGAATTGAAGATACCACATTTTCCGCGATAGCCTGTCCGCCGCAAATAACTTCAATTCACTAACGTGAGCCGTTCGTGTCCGCCCTCCGGTTGCCCCCTGTAGTTCCGCGATTACCGGTGACACATAGCCGTCCACCTGATAGAGCTCATCATATTTTGGCGCCAAAATCGCTGTTGCACCAGCACCATATATTCAATTTCTGCTCAACATTTGCGTTGGCGGAAATTAAAAGTCCTGGCCTCATCCTGAGCACCATTCGCCAGCGATTTTCTAACAATCTCGAAGTTCTCGTGCATCTTCGCCTGGAGTTCCCCGACACTTACCTCAACGCCTTGATCCTGTGACGACTTCGTCAAACAATGAGTTCGGCAGACGCGGATCTCGCCCCTAAACCAAAAATGCCGGTGAATATCCCGTGCTGTCAGCCATGCTAGTGTTGATTGTCAGTGTCATTTCTGGGATGAATTAATCCCTCTGCCGCCGCTGATATTCCTTCAGCACCCGATAGCTTATTTTTCCTGGGACGCATAACATCCAAGATAGACCGCCGTCTTCCCTGAACCTCCCTGCTATATAACCATATATATATTGAGTTTCTATCATTTAGTCGGGGTATCGCTCAAAGCAATTTTCGATTTCCGATCAAGTTTGAACGGTTGTGTGCCACGCCCACTCCTTCCCACCCAATCAGCACCGCCCACTTTTTGAAAAGGCTATAACTTGAACACCAGAAGTGATAGAATCATGAAAGTCGGTATGTAGACTCTGTAAATGAAGATCTACCAAACAAACAAAAAGTAATTGTTAATTACTATATGTTCAAAACAATAAAACGAACGAACCTGAAATTTTGTAGGTAGATTCAGTAAATATATGTCCTTAAAACTGCTTACCAGAAAATACCCCTTTGTATTTTCGACTTCCCCGCAAAGACAACCAAACTTAAATTTTTGGTAAATTCCATTTTTTTAACAAAAATTTTGTTATCTCCACAACTATAAACCAGTAATGGAGCTATTTTCGGCTATGCCGAAACTTATATACTCTTGCAAACGTTTTCACAATTATTCTTATTAGGAAATCCTTTTATAATTTTCCAATAAGAATCATATACGCAGCCACGCCCATTTTCTTATTTGTCTTAAAGGAGGCAATGTAGTCAAACTTCACAACATTTTTCAATCTTGCGTCTCGTCTGTTCACAGAAAAGTCCCATTTTTAAGTTTTTAGTTGTATGGGCGGTACCACGCCCTTATGTCCAATTTTTATGAAATTCTGGATTTTAGTGAGGCATTAATAAAGACACGTAATAGCAAAGTTTGGTTTGCTTATATTCAAGAACAAAAAAGTTTTTCTAACAAAAACTGTATTTTTAACAGATCGTTCCTATAGGAGCTATATGCTATAGTAACCTGATCTTGACCATTTTTACACAGTATCTTTGTTAATGTCAAAAAAGTTGTTGTGCAAAATATTAAGTCGATAACTCCAAAAACACGCTGTTTTTTAAGCAAAAACATAATTTTTGACCGATCCTTCCTATGGGAGCTATATGCTCTAGTAGCCCGATCTTGACCATTTTTGCACGGTATCTTTGTTGATGTTAAAAAAGTTTTTGTGCAAAAAATTGAGTCGATAGCTCCAAAAACACGCGGTTTTTTAAGCAAAAACCTCATTTTTTAACGATCGTTCCTATGGGAGCTATATGCTATAGTCATCCGATCAAACTGAATTTTACATACCAAATACCTTCAAAGAGAAGAAAATTTTCTGCGTTTAAATTTAAATTTGCTAACTATAAAACTTTGGCTGGAAATCGCATTGAAACAGACGGACATCGTTATTTGAACTCGTCTCGTCGTGCTGATCAAGAATATATATACTTTATATAGTCGGAGATGTCTCCTTCTCTGCGTTGCAAACTTCATGACAAAGGTAATATACTCTTTTTGCAAGAGTATAAAAATACGATCCTGAAATTTTGTATGCGGACTCAATAAATGTACGTCTTTAAGACGGCATACAACATTTTCCCCCCTACCCTTAATTACTCATCAAATAGTGTTTACAAGTCAAAGCACTTACGTACCTTCAACAGTTTTGGAGATATAGGCTTTGACATGCAAACACTATTTTAGGGTATATTAAGGGTAGGGGGGAAAAATTTGGTATGCAGTTTTAAAGACATACATCTATGAAGTCTGCATAAAAAGTTTCGTATCTATTATAGTTGTGGAGATATACAAATTTTTGTAAAAAAAAAGTGAAATTTACAAAAAATGTAAGTTTGGTGGTCTTTGAGGGGTAGTCAAAAATACAAATGGTTATTTTCTGGTATGCAGTTTTAAGGACATGTATTTACTGAGTCTACATACAAAATTTCAGGTCCGTATCTTTTATAGTTTTGAAGATACAGTAATTTACAAAAAAACACTTTTTGAGGGGTAATGAAGGGTTGGGGAGAAAATTGGGGTATGCAGTTTTAAAGACATACATCTATGAAGTCTGCATACAAAGTTTCAATTTTGTATCTGTTATAGTTGTGGAGATATACAAATTTTTGTAAAAAAAAAGAAAAATTTACAAAAAATGTAAGTTTGGTGGTCTTTGAGGGGTAGTCAAAAATACAAATAGGTATTTTCTGGTATGCAGTTTTAAGGACATGTATTTACTGAGTCTACATACAAAATTTCAGGTCCGTACCTTTTATAGTTTTGAAGATACAGTAATTTACAAAAAAACACTTTTTGTGGGGTAATGAAGGGTTGGGGGGAAAATTGGGGTATGCAGTTTTATAGGTCATACTTAGTCGACATACCAACTTTTATAGTTCTAGCGTTTCTGGTGTTCAAGTTATAGCCTTTCCAAAAAGTGGGCGTAGCTGGTTGGGCAGGAAGGAGTGGGCGTGGCTCAAAACCGTTCAAACTTGATCTGCTGCCGAGCATCACGAGTCTATCCTCCAAATTTCAAGTCTCTATCTTTTATAGTTTCCGAGAACCATTGGTGAGGACGGACGGACGGACGGAGCAGACGGACGGACATGGCTTAATCAATTTGTCTTGTCGTCCTGATCAAGAATATATATACTTTATAGGGTCCCCCTCCCCTCCTTCTTTGCGTTACATACATTTCGGCCAAACAAACACAATATACCCTGGTACAGTATGTACAGGGTATAAAAGACACAAACAAAAAGCGGTGATATTAAAGTTTAGTTTAGTGAAATAAAGAGTAGAAAAATGACACGTATTCGTGGAAGAGCAAAAAATATTGGTCGACGTTCTCAAAATGCGCAATTGGTCCATGATCGCCGATTAAATAGAACAGTTCAAGAACACTCGGCGGATAATGTAAATTCGAGAGATCAAATGGAAAGTACACGTGCACATAAAAATTCACAGCAACGCACTCAACGTCGTCGTGCTAATACAATAAGACAACGAGAGGCACGTCAACGAATGCAATATGTTTGAACATTAACAAGAGCATCACTTAATCGTCTCGCGTTTGAATATGATCCTGAAATAGACTATTCGTCCCAGGCATTAATCACGATTGGTAGTATGGACAAAGAGTGTCAACAATGTCATGCTTTCAAGTACAAAGGTGAAACAGCTAGTTTTTGCTGCGCAACTGCTAAATCAACCGCCGGAACCTTTAAAAACACTTTTTTCTGGCACCACATCTCAATCAAAATTGTTTTTGCGAAAAATTCGTAAATTCAATTCATGCTTCCAAGTGACATCATTTGGAGCAACAAAAATTGTTCATAATGAAGATGGTGGTAATTTCGAATCTACATTCAAGATTCAGGACATTCGTATACAATGAAGAGATAATAATTCAATTGCAGTATCCGTTGATATTATAGGAAGGAGAAGATGGATACCATCTAAATATCAAACAAAGGAATACAACTACAGGTACAACTTAAAGATTATCTTACAGATTTTTTTTTAATTTCTGTTTCTCTCATGTATAAGTAAACATGATCGCCTAGACAATCATGCAAACGCAAATTATCACGCCACAAATGCTTTGCATGATCAGCAGGTAATGTACTGCAACGGCAACTGTGTCTCGGCTGTCGCTGGCGAGGATATTGGACGCCACACAAGAAGCGCGATTCTCAGAACAACGGTAGCTTGTGATAATTCAAACACGAGGCGCGATGTCAGCAATTCTCAGAAATTACGGGACCACTCTGCTCCAACATAGTAGCGCAAGCCGCTCCTGCTAAGGCGGCCCAAAGTAACTACAACGCAAACGTTCCCAGGCCATCATCATTAATTCTCAGAACAACGGCTAGTTTAGCTTGTGAAGAATTCACACGATGTCAGCAATTTTCAGGACTAGGACTAGTTTACCTTGTACGAGTTTCTGTCATATAGAGTTAGTTCTTTTGGAGACATTAAACTGATCAGTCACAAACTAAAGTTTTCAATTGGCGCCCAACGTGGGGCACGACTTACAACAAATATAATAATAAAAACAGACTAACTAAAACGATATCGCTATCGAAAAAGTTTGAGTGAATAATATAAAATAAATAACAAAACACAACTGTTTTGTGAACCTAGTGACACCACTTTTAATAAAACCTGAGTGAATAATTTAAAATAAATAACTCAACCTAACGGCCAAAAGATTAAGTGAACTTCAAAATATCACTTTTAATAAAAGCTTTGGTTAATAATTAAAATATAATAACAAAACCAAACGGAAACTGAAACGAAGTGAAGAAATTAAACAAACACGAAGACAAAGCAGCCACGAAAGACGACGACTACAAGCCAGGAGGATTTAGTAATAGAATTTATTAATAAGATGAAATTGTGAGTAGAGTGCTTTTTTATTATGTTTTAAAAATCATAAGAAAAGTTTAAAGTATTGTGTGGGCTTATGAGTACTGAGGAAGTAGAGCAACTGGTTAGCAAATTCAAGACAATAGCTGTGGTAGAAGAAAACAGAAAAATGACTATGCCCCCAGAGCATCTCAAAGCCCTAGTGGAAGCCGCTGTTAGTTCAGCGTTAGAGATACAGAGACGTAGTTTCGAACAAGAATTGAAAAGACTAAGTGATAGATTTGACACATTGACAGTACAGCAACCGGCTATAGAAGTCCATAAAGACATAGTGACCGTAGCAGGTAAACAATGCGACTTACCTTTAGACATAATAAAATCTCTGCCGGATTTCGACGGCAAGCAGGAAACGTATGTGTCGTGGCGAAAAGCCGCACACTCAGCTTACAAACCATTCGAGAATTATGAAGGTAGCTCCCGCTATTACCTTGCGGTAAAATTATTAGAAATAAGATTAAAGGTTCAGCAGACATGATGCTTGCCTCGTTCAACACGGTGTTGAATTTTAAGGCCATAATCGATAGGCTAGATTCGACATACGCGGACAAACGACCAATTTACCTGATTGAGCAAGAGTTATCAACCTTGCGACAAGGTAACATGACCCTCGTACAATATTATGATGAGGTAGAAAAAAAACTAACCCTATTAACGAACAAAACGAATATGACGTAATTTAATTCAATGAAAAATATCGAATGGATGCGTTACGCGATTTCATATCAGGCTCACGAAAAGCAATCAGCGACATATTGTTCTCGTCTCGACCGACCGATCTCCCGCCTGCTCTTGCGTTAGCCCAGGAAATGGAGTCAAATCACGAACGATATCTTTTTGCTGCAAGTTTCGCAAGAAGCGTTGAGGAGAAGAATCAAAGAATAGAGAGGGGATCACAGGGGAATATGTCCAACAAGGGCTTTCAGAAAGGCCAACAACCAAGGGTTGCCACCCAAAGACAGGCAGAATCGGGACAAGGGAAACACCCTAGGTATACAAAACTGGACCAAGTCCAAGTTCAGAGAGGACAGGCAGAACCAATGGATGTAGATCCTGGTTCATCAAAAATGAGCTTTGCACAAAACCAAAACCAAAGTGGACCTCAGAGGCACTACGGTAATAGTAACCAGAACTGGAATAAACGACCAGATGGGTCTAACAGACACAGACACAGGACAGAAATATCAGAGGGTGAACAATTTAGTTCAAGAGAACAGTGAGCAAACGCAAAGCTGCGAAGAATATCTGGAAGCTGCAGAGCAAGCAGTAGACGAGATAGAAGACGAACAGAATGACATAGAATACTGCAATTTTTTAGGTCACACTCCCTGCTGCCGTTCATCGAACGTACCATTGCAGGGAGAATAATAAAATTATTAATAGACGCGAGTGCGTCAAAGAATTATATAAGACCTCTCGAAGAATTAAGGCACATAGTGCCAGTACAAAAGTCATTCCCGGTGAAATCGATTCACGGGATGAACACGGTTAATGAGAAATGCAGCATAGGGTTATTCAACACAAAAAGTGTGTTTTTATACTCTTGCAAAAAGAGTATATTAACTTTGTCATGAAGCTTGCAATGCAGTGAAGGAGACATCTCCGACTATATAAAGTGTATATATTCTTGATCAGCATGACGAGACGAGTTCAAATAACGATGTCCGTCTGTCCGTCTGTCTGTTTCAATGCGATTTCCGGCCAGAGTTTTATAGTTAGCAAAAAAACTTAAGCGCAGAAAATTTTCTTCTCCTTGCAGGTATTTGGTATGTAAAATTCAGTTTGATCGGATGACTATAGCATATAGCTCCCATATGAACGATCGTTAAAAAATGAGGTTTTTGCTTAAAAAACCGCGTGTTTTTGGAGTTATCGACTCAATTTTTTGCACAAAAACTTTTTTAACATCAACAAAGATACCGTGCAAAAATGGTCTAGATCGGGCTACTAGAGCATATAGCTGCCATAGGAAGGATCGGTCAAAAATTATGTTTTTGCTTAAAAAACAGCGTGTTTTTGGAGTTATCGACTTAATATTTCGCACAACAACTTTTTTGACATTAACAAAGATACTGTGTAAAAATGGTAAAGATCAGGTTACTATAGCATATAGCTCCTATAGGAACGATCTGTTAAAAATACAGTTTTTGTTAGAAAAACTTTTTTGTTCTTGAATATAAGCAAACCAAACTTTGCTTTTACGTGTCTTTATTAATGCCTCACTTAAAATCCAGAATTTTATAAAAATCGGACATAAGGGCGTGGTACCGCCCATACAACTAAAAACTTAAAAATGGGACTTCTCTGTGAACAGACGAGACACAAGATTGAAAAATGTTGTGAAGTTTGACTACATTGCCTCCTTTAAGACAAATAAGAAAATGGGGGTGGCTGCGTATATGATTCTTATTGGAAAATTATAAAAGGATTTCCTAATAAGAATAATTGTGAAAACGTTTGCAAGAGTATACATATAAGCTTCGGCATAGCCGAAAATAGCTCCCTTACTGGTTAATACTTAACAACCTTACGACATTCGACAGAATACTTGGCCTTGACCTGTTAACACAGGTAAATGCCACTATAGATCTAAAATACGGTGAGATCAAGTACAAAGGGGGGACAGAGAGGATTAAGTTCCTGAAGTGTGCTAATGTCAATTACACACAAGTAAAGGAAATCGAAGTCCCAAGCTCGGTACAATCGAGTTTTTCTAAAATGATGAAATTAAGAGCAAAAGTCTTCGCAGATACAGACGAGCTCTTACCGTATAACACATCGGTGGTCGCTACAATCCGAACAGAGAATAACGACCCCGTTTATTTGAAACTCTACCCATATCCAATGGGAGTAGCTGATTTTGTAGAGAAAGAGATACAAGATTTATTGAAAAATAAGATAATAAGACCGTCTAGGTCGCCATTCAATAATCCGATTTGAGTGGTGGATAAAAAGGGAGTAGATGATTTAGAAAATAAAAAAAAAACGCATGGTCATAGACTTCCGTAAGCTTAACCAGAAAACGGTCGCTGACAAGTACCCAATGCCTAATATTCCAATGATTCTTGCGAATCTTGGAAAAGCAAAATATTTTTCAACGGTTGACCTTAAATCAGGTTACCGTCAAATAATGCTAACTGAACGTGACAGAGAAAAAACTTCATTTTCAGTAAATGGGGGAAAATACGAGTTTTGCCGACTCCCGTTTGGGCTGAAAAACGCCCCTAGTATATTTCAAAGAGCAATAGACGATGTCTTACGAGAACAAATCGGCAGATGCTGCTATGTTTATGTAGATGACATGATTATTTTGTCAGAGAATGAGCAGGATCACGTAGAACATGTTGATTGGGTGTTAAAACACCTACATGAGGCAAATATGAGAATATCAATATCAAATATCAAGGGGAGGCACGCGAACATGTCCCGAAAAGGTAAGGGCCATTCTAGGCTTTCCAGAACCTACCTCGTTATTTGAACTAAGGTCGTTTTATGGCTTAGCAAGCTACTATAGATGCTTTGTTAAGGATTTTGCGGCGATAGCCAAACCGCTATTTGACCACCTGAAAGGTGAAAATGGGAGAATCAGTGCCCAATAGTCAAAAAAGGTAAAGATCACGTTCGGGGAAATAGAACGTGATGCTTTCCAGAGATTGACAAAAATATTGGCGTCAGAAGACGTCATGTTCCGGTACCCAGATTTTAAGAACCCGTTTGATTTCACGACGGACGCTTCGTCACAGGGGCTGGGCGCGGTTTTATCCCAAGACGGAAAACCGATTACAATGATATCTCGAACATTGAAAGACAGAGAAATAAACTTCGCGACAAACGAACGAGAGCTATTAGCTATAGTTTGGGCGTTGAAGCATTTGAGACACTACTTATATGGTGTCAAAGATTTCAGGATCTTCACTGATCACCAACCATTGACCTTTGCGGTCTCAGAAAAAAAATTCAAACGCATAAATCAAGCGTTGAAAAGCCTTCTTTGACGAGCATATTGCTCAAATTTTTTATAAACCAGGCAAAGAAACCCATGTCGGCGATGCACTATCGCGACAACGGGTAAATGCCCTGGACACAGAGATGCAGTCTGATGCTGCCACAATCCATAGCGAAGCATCATTGAGCTTCACCATTGAGGCGACTGATAAGCCATTAAACTGTTTCCGAAATCAAATTATTTTGGAATACGCACAATGCCCCCTTAAACGGGACTTCATTTTATTCGGTGAGAAACTTCGCCACATTATTTCCTTTACGGAAACCAATGATTTAGCGGATATGGTGAAATCAGCCATTAATCCGAACGTAGTGAATGCGATTCACTGCGAGCTCCCAGTTTTAGCAAGCATCCAGCATGAAATAGTACGCTGTTTTCCGGAAACGAGGTTCTGGTACTGCAAAACGGTAGTAGCTGACATAACAAATAAGGATGGACAGAGGGAGATCATGTGTTCAGAACACAATCGAGCACATAGGGCCGCGCAGGAGAATATAAAGCAGGTGTTGAGCGAATATTACTTCCCAAAAATGGGGAAAGTAGCTAATGAGATAGTCGCAAATTGTAAAATTTGCACAAGGAGCAAATACAATAGACACCTTATAAAGCAAGAGTTAGGGAAAACACCTATACCATCCTGTGTAGGTGAAATGTTGCATATTGACATATTCAATACTGAAATATTTCTTAACCTGTATTGACAAGTTCTCAAAATTCGCTATAATACAACCCATACCATCGCGTACAATTGTTGACATAAAAGGCCCCATCCTACTGTTAGTGAATTATTTTTCAAAAGTAAAGACAATATACTGCGACAACGAACCATCTATTAATTCGGAGACAATAAAATCGATGTTAAACTAGTAAGGGCGGTATAGTTGAGTATACTCAACCATATAATACCCTGCACATACCCTCACCCATTTAAATGGTGTTCCAAATATAAAAAATCAGTCAAAAGTGAGGAATTTTCGAAAAATTCGAGTTTGTAGATCTCTGAGGGGGAAGCCATGAAATAAAGGGGTGTTTTTCGGTATGCAGTTTAAAGGACGTATATTAACTGATCTGCATACAAAATTTCAGACATGTATATTTCATAGTTGTGGAGATATACATATTTTAATAAAAATAAACTGGAATTTACCCAAAATTTAAGTTTGCCGACCTCTAATGGGTAGTCCAAATACAAAATGGTATTTTCTGGTATGCAGTCTTAAGAAGTTATATATACTTTGTCTACGAACAAAATTTCAGGTCCGTACCTTCAACAATTTCGGAGATGTAGGCTTTGACATGCAAACACTATTTTAGGGGTTATTAAGGGTAGGGGGGAAAAATTTGGTATGCAGTTTTAAAGACATACATCTATGAAGTTTGCGTACAAAGTTTCAATTTCGTATCTGTTATAGTTGTGGAGATATACAAATTTTTGTAAAAAAAAAGTGAAATTTACAAAAAAATGTAAGTTTGGTGGTCTTTGAGGGGTAGTCAAAAATACAAATGGGTATTTTCTGGTATGCAGTTTTGAGGACATGTATTTACTGAGTCTACATACAAAATTTCAGGTCCGTATCTTTTATAGTTTTGAAGATACAGTAATTTACAAAAAAACACTTTTTGAGGGGTAATGAAGGGTTGGGGAGAAAAATTTGGTATGCAGTTTTAAAGACATACATCTATGAAGTCTGCGTACAAAGTTTCAATTTCGTATCTGTTATAGTTGTGGAGATATACAAATTTTTGTAAAAAAAAAGTGAAATTTACAAAAAAAGTAAGTTTGGTGGTCTTTGAGGGGTAGTCAAAAATACAAATGGGTATTTTCTGGTATGCAGTTTTAAGGACATGTATTTACTGAGTCTACATACAAAATTTCAGGTCCGTATCTTTTATAGTTTTGAAGATACAGTAATTTACAAAAAAACACTTTTTGAGGGGTAATGAAGGGTTGGGGGGAAAAATTTGGTATGCAGTTTTAAAGACATACATCTATGAAGTCTGCGTACAAAGTTTCAATTTCGTATCTGTTATAGTTGTGGAGATATACAAATTTTTGTAAAAAAAAAGTGAAATTTACAAAAAATGTAAGTTTGGTGGTCTTTGAGGGGTAGTCAAAAATACAAATGGGTATTTTCTGGTATGCAGTTTTAAGGACATGTATTTACTGAGTCTACATACAAAATTTCAGGTCCGTATCTTTTATAGTTTTGAAGATACAGTAATTTACAAAAAAACACTTTTTGAGGGGTAATGAAGGGTTGGGGGGAAAAATTTGGTATGCAGTTTTATAGGTCTTTACCAACTTAGTCGACATACCAACTTTAATTGTTCTAGCGTTTCTGGTGTTCAAGTTATAGCCTTTTCAAAAAGTGGGCGTAGCTGGTTGGGCGGGAAGGAGTGGGCGTGGCTCAAAACCGTTCAAACTTGATCTGCTGCCGAGCATCACGAGTCTATCCTCCAAATCTCAAGTCTCTATCTTTTATGGTTTCCGAGAACCATTGGTGAGGACGGACGGACAGACGGACGGACATGGCTTAATCAATTTGTCTTGTCATCCTGATCAAGAATATATATACTTTATAGGGTCCCCCTCCCTCCTTCTCTGCGTTACATACATTTCGGCCAAACAAACACAATATACCCTGGTACAGTATGTACAGGGTATAAAAATCGATACGATATGGAGAGAATTCTCTTTCGTGACGCACTGTACGAACCTGACAAAATTTACGGAAATAATTGACGAGACAACATCGCTGGTAGACTCACATATGCCGAAACTACTGGTGGCGGACACGACTCACCTGACAACACTAATGACAACACTGACTGTGCACCACAGGCAAGCTAGAAGCCTTAAGTTTCTAGGCTCTGCGTTGAAGGTGGTGGCTGGGACGCCGGACTTTGACGACTTCGAACAGATAACCTTCAACCAGAAAGCTTTAATAGATACAGAAGACAGACAGATAATAGTAAACACAATAATTCAGGATCAAATCAATAGATTAACTGATACAGTAGTAAATGCAATAACGGTAAGCATAAAACAGAAACAAATAGATACAGGCCATTTGTATGAAACACTGTTATCAAGAAGTAGGATACTTAGTAATAAGCTTGAAAATTTAGTATTATCAATAGCCTTAGCCAAGATTGGTATCATAAATCCCATGGATGGGAGTGATTTTAAAACAATAACAATTATAAACAATGTAAGCGATCTAATGGAGGTAGCATATATCAAAGTTTTGTTAGATGATAAGTTTCTGTATTTTTTAATTAAATATCCTGAGCCGAAAATAGTTTGTAAGAAGATAAGCCTTCATCCGGTGCAGCACAATGGCACAACTCTTCATCTATCAGAAAACAACGTAGCTGATTGCAACAACCGCATAATTGCTATAGACAATTGCGGTCCAGCCCTGACGACATCCTTTTGCAGAGTAGTAACCGAAACAACGTGTGCGCAACAACTACACGCTGGTGACATCGCTCATTGCAGCACTCAACCAAGCCATCTGGAACCTGTGATGGTTGTAGACGACGGCATCATTATCATCAATGACATCACTGCCCGAGTAGAAACAATGAACGAAACCCAAGAGCTCGTTATAGGGACCTATTGGGTCACATTTGATAATGACATCAGAGTAAACGGGTCATTGTACAAAAATCAGAAAGGCAATCTGATGAGATTGCCCGGCTCGGCAACGGTCACGCTCCTAAACATCACCGAACATCACCGAACATCATGATGTTTTGAGCCTGCCGTACCTTCACAGGTTAAGTTTTGAAAATCTACGCAACATCGATACAATGCGGAAGGAGCTTACAACAAGATTGGTCATCCATGGCATTACCGTCGTTGCCACAATAGTTTTATGCTACATTGGTCTAGAGCTACGCCGAAAGAAGAGAAAAGCCCAACAGCAGAAACTTCTCCAGTCGGTCATCGGGAATACTAAAAAAGGCCGGGGACGACCTTACTTTAAGTTGGGGAGAAGTTAACATAATCGCCTAGACAATCATGCAAACGCAAATTATCACGCCACAAATGCTTTGCATGATCAGCAGGTAATGTACTGCAACGGCAACTGTGTCTCGGCTGTCGCTGGCGAGGATATTGGACGCCACACAAGAAGCGCGATTCTCAGAACAACGGTAGCTTGTGATAATTCACACACGAGGCGCGATGTCAGCAATTCTCAGAAATTACGGGACCACTCTGCTCCAACATAGTAGCGCAAGCCGCTCCTGCTAAGGCGGCCCAAAGTAACTACAACGCAAACGTTCCCAGGCCATCATCATTAATTCTCAGAACAACGGCTAGTTTAGCTTGTGAAGAATTCACACGATGCAATTTTCAGGACTAGGACTAGTTTACCTTGTACGAGTTTCTGTCATATAGAGTTAGTTCTTTTGGAGACATTAAACTGATCAGTCACAAAGTAAAGTTTTTAATTTATATATTTATTTGCAGGTGAAGAACTGATAAATAAAGTTAGTGCTATGAACTTTTACGCTTATCGATTGATGATTCGTGCTAATGAAGACAATACAATTCTCAGATGCAGACAGCTATTTCATCAGTACATTTTCGATATGTATGTAAAAATCGAAAGTGAGAGATGACGATATATAAAATTTAATCAAACGAAACTTCGTGCTGAGGAGTACATTCACTTACGTGACGCCGTTTTCGGTAACGTAGATGCAACTAATGACATCAACAACATCGGTAGCGCATGTATTCTCCCATCATGATACATTGGTAGACCGCGTCATATGCAAGAATATATTCAAGTCGCCATGACTTACGTACGTGCATATGGCCGACCAGATCTTTTTATCACATTGACGTGTAATCCAAACTAGAATGAAATTAAAAGTTTGTTGTAGTCAGGTCAAACATCAATGCATCGCCATGATATCACTGCAGATGTTTTTAAGCAAAAATTAAAATCTTTGATCAGTTTGATTACACATCACTCGGTATTTGGTGAAACACGTTGTTGGCTTTACTCTGTTGAATGGCAAAAACGAGGTTTACCTCATGCGCATGTGTTGATTTGGATTGTGGATAAAGTACGCCCAGAAGAAATGAACCAAATTATTTCAGCCGAAATTCCAGATCCGAATGTTGATCAAAAATTGTTTGACATAGTAACTACCAATATGATCGATGGTCCATGTGGTACTCTAAGCCATGTCCTTCTGATACTATCACCAATATTGACGGTTATCCATCTTACCGGCGTAGAGACGTACACAATGGCGGTTAATCATATGAATTACGTCTATCAAACGGTGTGACAGTAATTATTGATAATCGCTGGGTAGTTCCATATTCACCATTGCTGTGCAAAACCTATAAAGCACACATAAACGTTGAACTATGCAGATCAGTGAAATCAATAAAATACATTTGTAAGTATGTTCAAAAGGGCAGTGATAAAGCTATATTTGCTGTTCAAAATGTAAATGACAATGACGAAATAACACGTTATCAAATGGGTCGATACATAAGCAGCAACGAAGCTATTTGACGCATATTTACCTTTCCAATACATGAAAGGGATCCTGCTGTTATACATTTGGCTGTGCATCTTTAAAATGGACAGCGTGTTAACTTTACAGAACAGCCTGCACTACAACAAACTTTAACGGCTCCAAAAACAACTCTTACTGACTTTTTCAACCTATGTAGTCGACAAGATGTTGTTGGTCAATTCGCAAGGACAATAATGTATACTGATGTTGCTAATTTTTTTACATGGAATAAACAATCAAAAAAATGGGAACCACGGAAACGAGGCATTTCAGACCCAGGATTCGCCGAAATATTTATGACTAATACTTTAGGTCGATTATATACTAAGCAACGCGAATGTTTTTTTGCGTTTATTATTCGTTAACGGTCCTGGATCAACATCTTTCCAAGATTTGCGAAGAATCAATGGTACTTTATACGACACTTTCTTCGATGCGTGTCGTGAGTTACATTTATTGGAAAATGATAACCATTGGGATCTCACACTTGCAGATGCAGCACTGAGCTCATCTCCACAACAAATTCGTCAATTATTTTCAATAATACTGACAACGTGTTTTCCTTCTGAAGCATCTGCTTTATGGAATAAATATAAAGATTCAATGAGTGAGGATATTTTACATCGGATTAAAATTACTAATCAAAATCAAAATATTGAGTTCTCCGCAGAAATATATAATGATTCATTAATAATGATTGAGGATATTTGTATTATTATTTCGAATATGCCGCTCATCCATTTCGGAATGCCAGCACCGAACCGCCCAGCAGTAGATACCATCAACAACGATGTTCAATGGGAACACCAGTTCGATAGAAATTCTTTGGCTACTTTTGTTGCTAATAATGAACAATTGCTCACTGCTGAGCAACGAAATTTATATGATCAAATTAATGTATCAATTGCAGCAAAACCTGGTGCGTCCAAAAAAAAAGAATCCACCCTTTCTTTTTTTTGGACGCACCAGGTGGTACTGGTAAAACATTCCTCATCTCATTGATACTAGCGCGCATTTGATCACAAAATTATATTGCATCAGCTATTGCTTTATCAGGAATTGCAGCAACGTTCCTTGATGGTGGACGGACTGCGCATTCAGCGCTTAAATTACCTTTCAATGTTCATACAAATCCCCACATTCAGGCATGGCTGAAGTTTTGAGAAATTGCAAAATAGTTATCTGGGATGAATGTACCATGGCCCACAAGCATACACTTGAAGCTCTCGACAGGTCTCTGAAAGATATCAAGAATAATACTAGGCTTTTCGGTGGTGCTCTATTGCTGCTGTCTGGTGATTTCAGACAAACATTGCCAGTCATGATAATAATAATGCCAGACGAAATAAACGCATGTTTAAAAGAATCTTATCTATGGCGAAATGTCAGCAAATTATTATATTATTATTACCATTAGAGTTGTGACAAAATACTTTTGAAATAAAATACAATAGTGAAGTACTTTCGAAAAATTCGAGTTTGTTGATCTCTGTGGGGGGAAGCTAGAAATAAAGGGGTGTTTTTCGGTATGCAGCTAAAAGGACGTATATTAACTGAACCTGCATACAAAATTTCAGACATGTATATTTCATAGTTGTGGAGATATACATATTTAAATCAAAATAAACTGGAATTTACCCATAATTTAAGTTTGCCGACCTCTAATGGGTAGTCCAAATACAAAATGGTATTTTCTGGTATGCAGTCTTATGAAGTTATAAATACTTTGCCTACTTACTAAATTTCAGGTCAGTGCCTTTATTAATTTCGGAGATATAGCTATTGACATAAAAACACTATTTGAGGGTATGTACCCTGTACATACT